>CAMXCT020006739.1:197500-215000 GCA_947184155.2 Cladocopium goreaui | reverse complement strand
TCCCAAATCCATGGGTTACTCACCCTGGTCCCTGTGGCCATCGGCGGGAATGTCCCATTGTCACCTTGGGGACAAGGGGAACTCCAGCTCCCTGACACTGGAAAGCTTCATGGCAGCACCTAAGGTTGACCAAGGGGCCAATGTTCAACCAGGCAGTGGGAATGGACATTTGGTTTGTCTGAAAATGGCAGATCCATAATGCCATGCCATTACCAATTCTTCTTTTGATTAATCAGCAAGGATTATATAAAGTGTTTGGGGTTTATCTCAAAATAGGGTACCCCTTTTAATTTCAACACATGGTTAATCGCTGTGAATCGTCATTTCCCTGACAGATTCATAGCTGGGGGTATCTCCCATTTTCAGATAGACCCATTTTCCATTCTCAGTACCGGCGGGGAACGGTTTGAGAAGATATTCAACGAAAACACACACACACACAACAAAAAAACAACATCTAATGCCCTTCCATCCCCATGCGGTTCTGAAGGCTTAGTTTAAGGAAGATGCTCCAGGATATCCAGGTGAGGCTTAACCATGGCCTCCCTCCAGGTGCCAAGCAATTGAATCTTTGGCGCTGACCAATCCTCAGTACACGTTTTGGGCGGGTACAACACACTGTCTCCGAGGTAGTTTTAATATTTACCCTCTGGTTAAGTCAAGTAGCTATGTGATAGATTATTTACCTGCCTATAATGGTGATTTTCAATAGCTATGATAAATGTTCAAAGGGTAAACATACTGTACTTCTTTCGCAGGTTTCCAAGGCACACCAAAATCAAAAGTCACCACTGAAATAAAAACATCAAACATTCGCATATCCCAACAAAATTCATAGCATCTGGTGGAAATGTAATCTTTGTGGGCTCCATTTGCAGGTTCGAGGTGTTTTCCAGGTGTAACTCCGACAATGACCTCCTTGGCAAGTGTCCAGCCACCAGTGCTCATGGCCCTTGTTGCAATCAAAGTCCCTGCCGCAAACAGCTGAGTTCAACAGCTCGCTGGACATTGCAGGGCCCCCATGGATCTCTTCTAATTTTAGAAACATGGTGATGGGCACTGCAAGTCACTTATAACTTTTAACACAACCATTAAATTATAATAGATTGTGATAGATGGTGCCAAGGACGACTTAGTTGCACAAACAAACAACACACACAAACATGTATGTATGTATGTATGTATGTATGTATGTATGTATAAATTTAATTATACATATATATATACGATATGGTGTGTATGTTTGTGTACATTAATATATGTATATTATATACAAATCACACTCACACGCACGTATATATGAACAACTGTATTAACATAATATATCAAACCGTTTCATCAAAAATCACGTCTTTTGTTCATTGCCAATGCATCAAAAACAAACAGGTTATCAGTCTCAGAGGTTTTCCCAGGCGAACCTGCAGCTTCCGGGCCCTGGCTTCGAGCCTCGAAAATTACTATGATACCCAGGGCACCCCCAACTCATCTGGTGGATGCGATCCCTGCTAGCTTCAAGGCCCCTTTATAACCAGTGGGCAATGCTTTGCAGAGCTGCTAGTGTGCGACTGAGACAAGGATGACAACAACGCACGGTAGTTGAAGAGACAAATGTATGGCTGCAATATGTTACAATTTTGAGTAGATAAATGTACCAATGTACCCGCTGATGGTACATTCAGATCTGCTTGGGGCCCATACACTCCGGAAGTCCTTGCTTGCTCGCAACCTGTACTGGCTGTTGCAGGCAACTACCAAATGCCTACAAGATGCTGTATATTAAAGGATGCCAGAACATGTGGGTGGGGAGCCCAAAAGTGAGTAAACCATACACAAAAACAAAACAGTTGTCATAAACAAACACAGCCGCGTAAGGCAGCAACAAACATATAATTATCATATAATATAGTAGCATATACTGTAGTAGCTGTGTGTATCTCAGTATGTCTCACACTTGCAGCAAACTTCAGTGCAAAGCCTAATCCAAGGGCTAAATCCGAAGACAACGTATGGTTGGCACATGTTGCTAAGGTTCTCCATGACATTTAAATACATTTAATATATTTAATGTGGCAAACCAAACTAGGATTGCCAAGAAATGGGTACTACTGTACCATCCCCAATTGGAGGTTTACTGTTGGGTTTGCTGGGCACACCATGGCACCTCATGGCTGACCATAATTGTTCTGTTGAAAGTGGCCATAAGTTCCAAAAAAAGATCTAACAAGTGGGGCACAGCCTCGTTGTTTGGAATCTGCATGTTTGTTTGTCAAATCCTCAATTTCTATAGGTTAAATCACCTATGGTGTTCTAGGTTAAGTCCGTGCTTTTAAGGACAGAGCCACATTACAAACATCATCAAACATCAGATCATGTTCTGCTCACTGTACTGAGAGCTAGCGTCTCCAGACTTAAGAACACAAATTACGGTTTTGCCCTGTTTGAATTTAGATCCCCTAAACTAAAGGGCATCACTTCAAATAATTCTTTCCCTGGCATCATTGAGAGAACAAACACATCCATCGACTTGGAGGGAAACTAGGAGATTCACCCCTTCATGTTTCAATGTATGGGCTTGAACATTCCATTAACTTTAGAATCCAAAGGGAACAAAACGCTGCTCCCCCCGTTCAACCTTTGGATCCGTCGGGACACAGGACCTGCAAGTCATGATCCAACTGCTCGCAGAACATAGACTCTTGAGTGCAGCACCTCGATGACGCATGCCGCTCCGTTTGGGCAAATGGCGATGTCTGAGCTTGGGAAGTTCTGGCCACTGATGATGGACATGAAATGATGATTGTCTGGGTGCTGGTACTCCACGACGAATTCAGAGCTTTGGTTTTGGGGGTCTGTTTTTCCCTGCAATGTCTCAAAGCATTATGAACATGATCCAGCTGCAAGAATGTCCAACCCAAAGCCACAAACCACACCCCAAATCATTCAAGGAAAGGAAGGCACATGTTCTGGAATTGTATATATATATATATATATTATATAGATACTACTGGTTCCCAGTTCCCATATGTTTGATGCATATTAACCATACCGAAAATTAATCACACGTAAAAATAACTTCCATTAAGGAGACTTGGTTCCCATATGAGCAGTGTTAAAAACCACTCTGTCATTCCATTATACACTGCTCATATCTCCACCGTTACTCTTGGTGCCCGGCCATCGCTTCTCAATGAAAATTGGCGCTTCATTCAAGGCGTCGCAAGAGTAGCCCCTTGGGGGGTCGCCAGTGATCCGGATGATCCTTTCTGGGCCGACTTGATGATGTAACTAAATGTAACTAAAGGAGTTTACGTATATATGTTTATATTATATATGTTTATTATATGCATTACATCACATGCAAATAACATGTTAAATGCATACATACATGTATACAAAGAGATACACTTACTTACATTATTGATTGGCCAGGGGACGTGTATAAAATATACGTGTAATTAGTGTGTGATTCGTAAGTGGAAGTATATAAGATACAAAATTCACACACACACACATATATATATAATATAATATATATATACGATTATTATCTAACTGCTCCAACCCAATAGAAATATTCAAGTTACAATAGAGAGTTAAAATGGGACCAATCACCCACTTTGGGACAATTCCATTTCCAGGGAGCAGCCTAGTAAACCAACCATTCCGACAGTCCATGATGATTGGGACTCACAGCGCGCCAACACAAACAAATAAGTGTCGTAGTCGTGGGTAGAACAAAGCACGTATCAGAAAACTGTCACATTGAGGTTGTACAGCCTGGCAGTTCAAAGATGGAAAATCCGGGATATCTCCGCTCCGAACCGGAAAAACATCTGTATTTGTTGCATGTATCACACATATATAAAGATGAATATACATGTATGTGTACACATATGTATATTGTCCGGAAGATAATCCATGACGCTGTCACATTGTAGATTCCTGAAGGTCACTCCTGAAGGTCACTCCTGAAGGTCGCCACAAATAACTCTTGAGGCCCCAAGCGGGACACGTTCACAGCCGACACCCGTGTTCTCGCAACAATAGTCCAGCTTGATGTCACCTCAACGATTTGAGTCGCCAAAGCTTGAGGGGTATGGAAGACCATCCAAGAAAGTAAGCATGTAACCCGGAAATCTAACATAGAACCGGCTGGATCAGTTGAATCATCTGAATTGAATTGTCCTCCAATAGTTGATTGAGCTAAGATTCCAAAAACATCAATGTCCTATAGTCAAATGCCCTTCCGAAACACATTTTGGGTTGCACACCGGCCTCCCGTAGGGTAAGGTTTCATGCTGGACCATACTACATGACCAACAAGTCTCAAATTATGGTAGGTCAACAGGTCTTGTTCTAAGATATATAGTACCTTAGTAATTATACAAAACAGAGTGGAGAATAGAGAATGTAGAATGCACACGAATTGCAGCATAATAATATGCATGTATCAAAACAAAATATAGTGTTACATTGTATATGCATATGGTTCTGTATACATAGAGATAGAGAGAGAGAGGCTGCTCGATGCTACAGGTGGCTCACAGCCTGGGCTACTTTCATTTTGGAACCACTGCCAGCTTGTTTTAAACCAGAACCATGTGGGGAATATTGAAATATATTGAAATAACGATACCAAAAGCAGCTAGTACAGTGGTTGGTTGGTGGTTTATGAACTCCCTGGAATGATGCGAAAGTCAACTGGAGTCATCATTCCAATTAGGGGTCTAAATTGGTCACCCTCCAAATTTGGATGATTTAAAGGTGCAAACGATTTTTTGCCGCGCTCTTAATTTTGACATATTTTGACATATTCCTGATTTCGTTTAGCTCCTTTGCTCGACTTTAGGGCGCGTAGACATTTACCATATCTATATATATATAATATATATATATTTTTTTCCCCATATGTCCCACATGTTTACCCTCTGGTACACTAATATAGCTATGGAAAATCACCATTTTCTAGCTGGGTAAATCAGTAAATCCACTATTTCCATGGCCATTTTCAATAGCTTTTTCTATGTTTTTACCACATGTTTAGCACAGTGACTCCACTCCTCGGTGTCTCGCCACCTGCCGAAATCGTGGCAGGGTCAGGTTACACAAAACTATGGGATGATTCTGGTTATGACATGTTATGACCATATACATGGATGATTATGGATGATTATGCTATATATATATATATTACACTAGTATATTTGTTAAAAAAAAACAGCGATTGTACATGTTCAATTGGTTATTCGTGACGATCGTGTTCATGTTTTTGAACATTGTTGTCTTGTGATCTTTACAACTTTAAGTCTACAAATGTGAGGCTGTCGTGCTGGTGATACTACGGGTAAGCCTTCAAACATGGCCACTGGAGGGTTTGATCACCAAATCACTGGCTTCGTTCAAGGTCAATTGAACATTTAATGCACGCTTCAGCAACGTATCTGGTGCTTCGAGTGAAGCTTACAACTTGGTTGAAGAGAACAAATACAAGAGCAAGGTTGAGGAGATGTTTGTAGACATCTAGGGGCACAGGCAAGAATCAGAATATGTGAAGGTAACGAGCGTTGGTCCCGTTCACCCTCTGCAAGTCTGAAAACAAACCGAAGTCTCGGGGTTGAAATCTCCAAAACTTCCAGTGATTTCAAGATAAATACAATATATTACAATATAATGTGCTCTTTGCTTGAGTTGTTGCTGAGCAAAACATAAGATAACTTCTTTCCAAACAAAACTTGGGGCATCCTCAGATATCCTCGGGCTGCTAGACTCCAACCTGTCTGTAGAGCAGTCCAAGGCCACATTCTCCATCTTCCATGGGTGCCGCACTTTTGGGCTTTCCGGGCTCCTGGAATCATTGGATCCAGAGAAAATGGGTCCGATCCAGGCGGATATACCCATGGAATCCCATGGATATACCTGGGAACAAGGCACAAAAAACAACTGATACAGTTTGATATGAAACGATTTCAACGGAGACATGGACATCAATAAATACAACCGGGTCAATTGATGGATGTATGGATGAAAATGGAGCAAAATGAAGATACAAAGAAAAAAACATATTGTTAGGACAACAATGTAAACATGTACATGACAAGTAAAAATAAGAGGTACTCAAATTTGCTAAGCACAGCCCAGCATAGAATATATAGATTGGAGTGGATCAGATTTAGAGTTGAATTTAGGTTTAGAGTAGATTTTAACTAGTAGGTTACATCATATAGAATAGACTACAGTATAGGCATAGGTTAGATGAGATGAGATATGATGGGATCATATGAGATTAATCAGCTTAGATTGGACTAGTTTTGATTGAGATAAATAAAATAGCTGATCAATATTGTCTCAGCTTAAGATAGATGATTCTGTTAGATATGAATAATTTGCATCTACTACTGATAAGCTACATCTGACTAGATCAGTCACTTCATATTTCCAGGCCCACTTTTCATAGATCAGTTCCATAGATCAGCCCTTCAGCCAACGGCGTCGGAACAGGCCCTCCTTGCTGTCAGGGGCGCATAGCCCAGGTAGCCACCGCAGTAGGAGATGAGGACCATTATGGTACACCTTTTGGCGCCAGAAACAATGGGGATCATTTCGTACGCAAAAACACGCGGAAAGATCGAATTTTTGTGGTTTTCTTAGCAGACAAGAAAAGAACCTAAAATGGCTACAATGTAGTTCATAGTTGGAATCTTAAATCTATATATAAGACATATAATATGTCACATTTGATCTCTCTATGACTTAGACTTAGACATGTACCAACTAAAATGGGAACGCTTGAGATCAAAAAAGGTTGAATGCAGGAGGAAGGCTCCATACATTCCGTTCATAGGGTCCCGGTCATCGTTTTTCCTATTTGGGTGGCCATTTGGAGGTTGTAATACCACATTTAACACAGACCTCTCCGGGATTTTCAAGTGGCGAGTCTGACCTCAACAGCACTCGTCCCCCATTGAAACCTTTCCTTTGAACCCAGGGAGTGCCAAAATTCAAAGGTGGCCTGCATATACCTGCATCACTGAGCTGAGTCAAGGGAATATCTCCAGGACGCCCATGGGGGTTCAACCATCACATGTTTCCTCAAATTTGTGAGCTTCTGCCAATCTTGCATTAGCCCATGAAACATCATTATAATTAGCCATCACCAAAGAGACAGACATGTAAAATCCTGCCAAACAAGTATCAACAAGTGATGAGTTGCCTATCTATATCTTGGGATTTTTCCAACTGACCAATTCGCAAACTGCAGTGGTTTGACATCTTTGCCCTTCAGGTCCCTTCAGGTCCCTTTGCTGCCGAGGCCACACAAACATCAAAAACAGTAACGTGCCGAACAGGACCTTGGCAAGGCAACTGAGGCTGGTGGTGATGGCTGAAATTTGAAATGTCAAATCTGGATATCAATGGCAGAGTCTATAGCACCTTGGGCCCTCTTTGAGCGATCCTCGCTCCGGCAAAAGGAACATGCCAATCCCCTCCTCTTATCGACTAACCTCCTACTTACTACTTAAGTGTTCTCTCTCTCCTTTTGGGGTCCCTTGAAATGATTGTTTTGTTTTTAATTATTATCCCTATAGGATTAACACAACAAAAAAAAATCATTGTGTCTTTATGGTTCTTCTTGTCTTGGCCAGGGCATGCCGTGTGGCAAATTGCCAGCCACTCCCAGCTTGACTTCAGGCGCAAACCAGTTGCCACAATTTCACCTTTGTGAACGCAGCTGGCGTCGCCTGGCAATGTTGGACGCGATCAGATTCAAGAAGTAGAGTACATATGTCTCTTGGGTCTTTCAGGTTCGTCTTTGTTGTTTATGTTTTTCGGGTTTTCAACCATAGACTGTTTGATCCTTTGGCGGTTGATGATTGCATGTGATTTGCATGTGCTGAATGCCCCCAACAGTGATGATATTTGAAAATGCGACATTACTTGTGCTGGCGGGAATGGTCCAGCACATGTTAATTTTCGACTGGGCTCTAGTAGAAGTAAATCAAGATAAAGCGGGGATGTATGTTCCCAAAACGAAACCCAAACAGTCTTCATTCTTCGGATGATTTTGGGGTCCCCCAAGTCTTAAGACACTCCCCCATGACAAGACCAGATCGGGAAAGCCTTCTGAATTAGTGCCTCAGCAACGGTTGAAACAGGGATTGTGGATCAGTGTAACATGCCTGATGTGAGGATTTTGTTTTGTCACTTTCAAATGGTGCGCCAATAACATGAACAAATGATGATGATGATGATGATGATGATGATCATGACGGTGATGATGATGATGATGATGAAGAATATGATGAAGATGATGGCAATGATGATGATAATGATGATGATAATAATGATTATTATGATTATTATGATTATTATTATTATCATTGTTATATGCAGATGATGATGATGATGATGATGATGATGATGATGATGATGTGGACGTTGGACGTTGGACGTTGGACTTTTGGTGTGACTTTAAGATTTTAAGACTTGTCGTGGGCTTTGCGTTGTGGACTGATGAAAGACGGACTTTCGCGAATGTGCTACTAATAAAGCCACTTGTCTTACCAATTATTAATGTTGTCTCTTTCTCAAAAGTAAGACTATTTTCAAGGATGATATAGATTAGGGTTATCACGATGAGGAGGAGGAGCAGCAGAGTGATGAGGAGCAGGAAGTTAGGATGAGGACAGCTAATAATGAATGAGTATTTCATGCGTCGGCAATCGTGTTGATACTTGAGGTTATCTAAATGGCTGAATAGGTTATCTAGATGGCTGAATAGGTTGTGAGTTGTGAATGTTTTGTTGACATGTTTGCGATACAAAACTACAATAATAATAAGAAAACAAAAACAACACGAGCAAACATATCTACACACCCAAGTCGGACAGTGATAACTCGGACGTTGATGCAGAACTCATCATCGTTGGTACCCTCATCTCTGCAGTTTGCATTGTTTCTGCAGGTTTGGTCTGTGCCAGCCAAAGACTAACATCTACGATTTGTTGGTGGTTGAGCCACCCCTCAGAGAACAAAAACGCTTGTCAAACGGAGGTTTCCTAAAATGGGGGTACCCCGAATTCATCCAGAATAAATTAAACCATTTTAGTATTGAAACCCATGGATTTGGGGATCCACCACTTTGGGAAGCCCCCAAATGGGATCATACCCTTTGGTAGGCTTGAGAAACAAACAAACTGAAAGCACCGAAGCTGGGTCCCCAACTCTCTCCTCATGGCGGCTGGCGATAGATCCCGTTACCTGCGAGTGGGATGGGACATTTATGGGACTCGGGGTCCTTGGAATGTATCCATGCAAGCAATTACATCAGGCATAAAATGAATACTGTATACACGTGTTTGTATATATATATATATATTACTATATTAGTTATGTACATACATGGATGAATGCATACATATAGGAAATGTCGAAAATTGATGAACATTGCATATGTATACAATGCTGTAACGTGATTTGAAATGACATAGTATGATGAAGTTATGTACATTGTGAAAACACGTATAACATGATATAAAACGAAATAAATATAAATAAATTACAGTAATATGTGTATATCCAATGATCTTAGAGAAATGGAAAGTTGTATATAGACAAAAAACAAAAGTATATAGAACTACTGTGCGTACAAATATATATATATATATAGACAACACACTATATTGCCTGGCGGATATATATATATATATACCCATTCAGTCACATAATTTTTTGGAGGATGCAATTGACTCTCCAAAGATCCCTCCCCAAAATCTCTATGTTCAACTCTTTTGTGGCTTGACATCGCTAATTTTTGGACAAACCTACGGACATTGCAGTTGCACCCTCATCTATATTCGTTTTTGGTTGGTTTTATGCCCAAATTTTTGATTTGGTTAAACTAACTCACTCCTTGTAGAGCCCCCCCAACTGTATTGTTTTCTTTTAATCATTCTCCCTATCCCTGGTACAATAACAATATTAGCCCAATGTCTTGTGTGTATGCACATGTCTACATGCACATGCAAATATATATTTATATATATATACACATAATAATACACTATCATTATGGATGGGTTCTGTCTCCACTTCTAGCTGGGCCAACAGCCCAAAATGGCAACTTTGAATGAATTTGGGCTCACTCCATATCTTGAAGGAATAGTGATTGCTACTAGTATTTGGTTCATATGTTTAATTTGTGAACCAACTCAAATAGGGTAAACTATGGTAAATGCAATTTGTTGCGAGTGAAATCACCCATTTGCAGCTGTTTTCTTGGTTTGAACCCACTATATAATCCCAATTTCGACTGATTATCACAAGTCCACTATTCCCAATGTTGGATGCCTATAGTCATATGTGTAGTGGATTTCTGCGAAGGAAATCAGCACATCTCCACCTTCTTCAGGTGATTTTCATATATATTTTGATGGTTAGATCACACTTTGGATGATTCCAATCCCCATGAGTAGCTGCCTCAGCAGCCAGGGGGGACACTGGGGTGGCATCCCGGCTCTTTCCCTTGGGCGAATGTGGCGATAGCCGCTGTGCTTCCTGGCGTTTGGGGATTGTCCTACCGGGTAATTTTTGGGTGCTTTAACCATCAAAATCAAAAACCATAGGGTTCTAAGGGGTTTTAAAGACATCCAATTCTGGTATTTTATGCTCATATTTGAAACCAAAAATCTGAGTGCATGTTCTTTTTACTGGAAATCTTCCTTATCTTAGATCTGGAGAAAATACAAAAAGACCACTGGCCGCAAACGATGACGAGGGAAACAATCCAAATGATAACACCTGGCCCACATGGTATGAATGCAAAAACGATTCCAATTGGTCACACAATGCCAAAAAACACACACACACATTTATGAATATATATATATATATTTCTCTCTCTCTCTCTCCTTTCTCTCTCTCTCTCTCCCCATCGCCTTCTATATAGATAGATAGATAGATAGATAGATAGATGGATAGATGGATAGATGGATAGATGGATAGATGGATAGATGGATAGATGGATAGATGGATAGATGGATAGATGGATGGATGGATAGATAGATAGATAGATGGATAGATAGATAGATAGATAGATAGATAGATAGATAGATAGATATATCTCTCCGTGTATTTATTTATGTATATATTTATTTATGGTGTATCTATACATATGTATATATATATATATATAGATGGGCTGTTTGGTATGTCTTACGTTACTACGACACACTAGCGCATGCTGGCACACACCAGTACCATCCATGTAATGATGGCAAAGTTGGAAACCCGAAAGTTCTTTGAACATATCATCTGTCCCGGGAAAGACCCTTCTTTTTTTGTCGGGAACTTGTGACACGCTGAAATCACTGGTCCTGACCATTTACTTGTTTACAGGATCATCCTGGCAAAAGATTGCAGGTTTTAGATTTTATTGCAATATAAAGTATATAATAATTGTTTACATATAAATGTATCCACATACATATTTGCGGCGCAGGGTCCCCAAATCAAACACTTGTAAGACCAATCACTACCAGAAGAGTAGGTATCAACTTTTCTAAAGCTTAAATAGGTGCCCATTATCATCCGTGTTTTGGAGGATACCCAACTTTTGACCCATGCCCATTTTAGGGAAACAACTTTGACAAAACGCAACGCATCTTCCAGGCAGTGGCAGTCACAAACACGCTGTCCGTTTAAGAGAGGTTCAAAATAGAAACTAGGCAGTGGTGTACTGCAACCCCGGGAGGAAAAAACATGGAAAAGTAAATGATCACTATATATTTTCGTAGCATCTTACTTTTTTACAAAAACCATTCAAACCGATTGGTTTGGGATGGTTTGGGGAACCGGCTCATGCTGGAGAGCCTGGCTCCAAACTGCTACCGGCTCAACTGGATCCAAGGATAATTTTCCCCATTTAAACTTGCCATAAATCAAGGCAGCCCTGTTTTGAGACAAGTTGATGGTTGATATCTCCATATATCCCAATTTGTTTGGCTAATATCCAAGTTCATGTTCATAATTGGTCATATGTATTACGTATAGATATAGCTATTGTCACTATCCCAATTGTTGCTTGCTGAAATTCCCCGGCCTTTGTCATATGGCACCACCAAATCCAATGCTTTATCATCATTTTCCCTATTAAAATACAATTTTTTAGACCCTCGGCCTCGCTCGTCTGAACATTGGAATAGGAATAAGATTCGGACACGGCCTCAGGGTCGACATGGGAAACTGAAGCAACTACCATGGGAAGATCTACATCACGCTTTGTCCTTACGAAAAAGGGATCTAACACATACAGGAATTGTGACATAACAATCAAATTAAATAAGGATTATATATATATAACCAGAATTATGGATAGGATAGGGCATGTCCAATATGGATTACACAAAATGCAACGTTGAATGGGATAACATATATAATTAATGATATCATCCCCCAGTGGGTTTGGGGTACACGCCATTTTTGGACAAACTCACAAGTGACCCCAAACAATCATCAAACAAGCGGATGGAAATTAAACGTGGCCTGATATGAAATGAATTCCACAAGTGCAAAAAACAACAAGAAGTTGGTCTCTAGAGAACAACACACACACATCCTGAAAAAAAACTACTGCTGATCGATACAATGATCTTCTGAGAGCGACCCGTGCTCACGTCCAAGCCTCAGAAAAGTCACCTCCACCTGTGAAATCTTAAGATTGGAATCCCAGCATGCCCTGATTTTGCCTCAGGTTTCCCGCGAGAACAAAATAAAACCTTTCGAAATCATGTTCCGTTATGATCCCTCTGTCAAGCAATGTCAAATTCATATTTTGTACCCAAAATCGGGGTACCTTTAGGCACTGCCAAGGTGCGTTTTGGCGCTCTTCAGCCCTTGGGATGGGGCCAGTCATCCCAAATGACAAATGGGAAGTTGCGAAAAACTGGGAAAACAACACATGTTTCGGGAATTGGTATCATTTTGGAGCATTTGAACTTGATTGTGACTAGCTGCTTCGGATTGGTGTATACTGTATACTTAACTCCAGTCACCTTTCAGGCTGTTGGTTTCCAACTTATGCGAGCTTGAACCCACGATAGTAATAGATCTGAGTGCCTATTGAACAATATAACTTGACCATCCTTGACACACCACTGTATAGAAAAAATGGTACTTGATACATACATATATATATATATATATATATATCAAAACTTACCAAACAATTTGATGAGGTCCCATTGTCTGAGTAACCCGAGACCGTGATCAGTTGGAAACCAGCTGTCCAAGACATCGCAATAGGGATGGAAGATGAAAGCTTTGGAACCAGTCAGCAATCAAGTGGGATGGTTTTGATCCTTTGAGCCTTCAACACATTTGTGAAGCCGGTGAAACCCAGCCACGATGAACTGCTACCCATCACGCCATGGAAGTTGCCTGAACTGAGTCACACGCTGATTTGTCACAACCATGATTTGTTGGTCCCAATTTATTCCATTTCAGGGGGTCTGAAAAATTTCAAGGGTTCCAAGACGTCATAAAATTGGTAATATAAACTTGGGCAATTGACGTTCCCTTCAACACAGGAATAATTTTGGCCTAGTCGTTGGGATCTGGCGCTGTTTTGCCAAGACTAGCCGTGCAAACATCAATGCAGTAAAGCTACCGACGTCCAATTTCAGAGCATGTCAAATTCTAAATAAATATATATATATATATATAATATAATTATAATTATCATTTCTTTCAATCTACTTGACTACTTGGACTGTTCGTAGCTTACAAAGAATACAGTCATTTCAACTGGTTCCAATGCTATATGTGAACAGAGACCATCTGCCCAAAGTAGAGATAAGAGGGAACAAACGGTTTGAAGTCACTAATCAGTAATCGTTCATATTCGTTTCTTTCCTGCTTGTGCAAATACCTCCCGAATTTTGTCGGTCAACTCCTCAGTGATCTAGGCAACTTACTGCAATTCACAAACCTGAAACAATGAAACCAATTTTCGGGGCGTTCCCTTCTAAGCATCATTCATGGTGGGGTCGTGAGGGGGTTGCGGAGGTAGCTTTAATTTGCAAAGAAAACAAATTCAGAACGCCCTTTTGCTGAAAGACCTTCCCTCACACCGCCCAAGTGCCTGCTCCCCCTTTGCCCTATGAGATTGTTTTGGGCTAAAATGCCAACGACATTTCAGATGTGGCAGCAGCAGCAGGGGGTAGCCGGAGTTCGGCAGTGCTGAGTCGAGACCCAAGTGCATTTCCATGCATTTTCACATGAACTGATTCAAGGGACCATTTACTTCAACCGAATCACCAAAATCATAGCTTCCTTATGTTTCCCTCAGGTCAATTCCGAGAATCCTGAAACTTGATTTTCTTAGCATCAGCGGCTAATGACGAACCATGCCACTATAGCACACATAGGCCCGCATATGAAAGACAGTAAATCAATTGCTAACAGCAACTGGCTTGCATGTGCATACCACATGGGGCATATGCTTATGACTATGGTGTTTGCTGAGCAGTACATTCAAACAATAAACCAAACTTATACACACATCTGTTACATGCATATAGATATGTATACATATATATATATATATATACATATATATATATATATACATATATATATATATACACAGTCACAGCTTATTCACTGGGATGCAATTTCAATTGCATTACAAAATCACCTTTGTCTGCAAACGTAAGGTCATTCACCTTCCTGATCAAACATTACTCAGGGTTGGTGGTTTCAATCTGGATCATTCCCCAAATAGCACTTGACATGTCCCAGCATCACATGCACTCTGTGCAAACAAAAAATGGTCTGGATCATCCTGGATCCTCTATACACATCCACTGTCGATGAATCAAGTCGGCAATGATGTAAAGGAATAGCACAAATATCATTTTGAAACAATGGAAATAAGTGTGGAATATCCCCATCAGTGATGGATGGGTCAAAACCAATGAACAGGGTTTCACAACCATGGCCGTACCGTGGGCCAGACCATGGCCGTCCCACCAACCGGCGGAAAGGTTGACGGTTGTGCGGCTGGCCTCCTGGACACACACTAGACAAAATTGGATCTTTTAAGTGATCCATGAGGAACTGAGTCCTTTAACGTGCAACAAACCTAGACAATTAGACCTAAAGTTAGGACCTAAAGTAGATCTCGTGGTTGTACTTCGCGGGTGTAATGAAGGTCATCCGAAAATATCCAACGTAGCCCAAACCAGACACCAAAAACGGCAAATAAATCGTCATCCAAAATCAGATTGTGGCGACCGTGTAAAATCATGTAAAATAGGTTGTTTGGAAACGGCGTGGTGGTTCTTGGGTTAGCCACGTCCCATTGCAGAAATTGACAAAACTGAGGTTGAAATGGCAGGTACGCTGGGTTCATCAGACCCAGTATCCCATGATTGTGGTAGCTTCGTTGAGTGCGGTCCCACAATCATGCCGCACTCCCCTGCTTTATTAAAAGGAGAGAAGAAAGAAAAAAAAAAGGAAAAGTTTTGCATCTATTTAGATGTTACACATACACACATCCGGCCGGAGCCGGGTCAACCCTGAAAGGCAAGAGGAAGGAAAAAGCGGACACAGACAACGGGCAAAAGGCCAGAACAGCGCAGGGGGGGAAGGGGACGAACGGACCTCCAGAACCAACCTACGCGGCGAAACGGACCTGACAAAAACAGAGCACACACCTAAACCCCACGACACATTACGGAGAAGCACAGGGGAAGAATTAGGGACCGAATGGGGACTAGTTGGTGACGGGCGTGAAACAACCCAAAAAAATAATCTAAAAAGGGCCCAGTTCCAACTACAACAGGTGTCGTGCGTTACTCCCCTTCGGGACCGTAGTCAAGTCGTGCCGCAATGGCATAAACAGCTGTTCAAGTTCCAACGAATTAAATGCACGAAATGTTTAGCCTCACCAGAAACCATCAAAAAGGACAAATTACCACACCTGAAGGTCATGTGCCTGCCTGGCATTCATGTCATGCTGTACTTTAAAAGCTGGAGCTGCAGCCGTAAGAATAAAGTTTCTGACTGTTCAGATCGACATCCAGCAGAGAGATGATCAATCCAAGGGTTCGCAAAGGACAGCAGGAATGGCGGGACAATTCAAAAGGCTGGTAAACGGTAAGGCCGTCTGTTCCACTTTACTTAACCGAACTATTAATTCAAAAGTGTCAATTCAGTAATCCAGTCAGTCGACAGTCACCCACAAAGGGGTTGCCTCAAGTGGCTCCATGGCACCATGTTGGAGTCACCATGGATATTACACTAGACAAAATTGGATCTTTTAAGTGATCCATGAGGAACTGAGTCCTTTAACGTGCAACAAACCTAGACAATTAGACCTAAAGTAGATCTCGTGGTTGTACTTCGCGAGTGTAATGAAGGTCATCCGAAAATATCCAACGTAGCCCAAACCAGACACCAAAAACGGCAAATAAATCGTCATCCAAAATCAGATTGCGGCAACCGTGTAAAATCATGTAAAATAGGTTGTTTGGAAACGGCGTGGTGGTTCTTGGGTTAGCCACGTCCCATTGCAGAAATTGACAAAACTGAGGTTGAAATGGCAGGTACGCTGGGTTGATCAGACCCAGTATCCCATGATTGTGGTAGCTTCGTTGGGTGCGGTCCCACAATCATGCCGCACTCCCCTGCCTTATTAAAAGGAGAGAAGAAAGAAAAAGAACAAAAGGAGAAGTTTTGCATCTATTTAGATGTTACACACACACATATATATATACATATGTGTATGTATCTAAATATGTGTATGTATATGTGTATATATATATATTTATTTACATGTACACATTTATGCTCACACTGGTTCTCTTTTTAAGGTGGCATGTATACCTATTTACCCCAAATACTCCAGTCAAATACATTAATTACCCCCTGAGCCATGTCAAAGTTGTACATATGTACAAAACGTAGAATATGTGTATAGCCTGTGTGGTTTCGACTTGCAATACACCCGTTTTAAACACCTTTTTCTTGACGTTCTTGCAGTTGAACAGAGGGTTGTCAGGCATTGCCTTTGGGATCAATCCAGCATTGAAGGCACATAGATTTCTTGTATCAACCAGCTTTTTCGCTAGGGGCCAAGTGTTCAGGTCATGATGATTTGGCCAAATGCCTACTGTATGAACTTTGGGCAAACCGTCAAAAAATCGGGATCCGGCATCCAGTCAGCCATATAAGTATGATCATTGATATGCAAATGCTGTATTTGTCTATCTAATCGATCTATCTATCTATCTATCTACCTAATCTATCTCTATCTATCTATCCGTCCATCCGTCCATCCATCCATCCATCTCATATATGTTGTTTTGGTTTTATCCCTCTCTCTATATATATAATCAAATATATGCATATAAAATAACAAAAATAATCATCAATAATAATAATAATAATCGAAGGAAGTTTAGAAGTCAAACTTCCGACAATATGGACAGATGAAAAGCAG
>CAMXCT020006739.1:162500-195000 GCA_947184155.2 Cladocopium goreaui | reverse complement strand
TTCTAGATTCTTTCCAAAGCCTTCATCCATTCCTGGGATGCGAGATGTTGGATGATGTTATGTTAAAAATTGTTAAAACACATTACCTCAAAATGTCCAGAAGCACGTGTTCTTCCACCAAATGTTCAAACACTATTCTCAATACAGATTTGCCACGGGGCACCCCCATAATCCCATGGCGTGCCTTCGTGTTCCCATGAAATGAGCATTTAATTTCAAGTATCTCCATTTCAAACACACACACACACACTCACCCATACCGTATTTATGCATAAAATCCACAAAACACATATTTCAAAGCGATGTGAAATATCCTCAAAATGCAAAACAACTATGTATATATATATGCGATTATATATGGCTACGGCTATGCAACAAAGCAACATATTTAGCCGGCAAACGGATCTCAATCCTCCTAGATATATCTAAATATTGTAATATATGGTATTTAGCTGTGACTTTCGAAGTATCGATCCATAGCCAGCTATGTCCCAAATTATTAACCCATGAAATCCCAAAGAGAAGAACCTGCCAGTCACCCCTTGACTACCGAGACTAAGGTCCCTCCTTCGCTTTGCAGGAGATCATCGGCCTCTTGAACCTGACCGGTGGTGAAACAGGATGACACGTTGATACGAAACATGTAGAAAACAGAGGAAAGATTGAAGACAGGTTGCTCGCATAACCCATTAGGTTTGCCAGTTTGCCAATTTAAACGGAGATACCGAACTCAAGGGAAGACGGAGTTCTGGGCCGTAGTTTCAAGGAACACGAAGGCGATAATAACGGAGTCTAGGCCACCAATCACTCAGCAGGAAACAAGGTTCCTAGTTTTTCAATCTGAACTTGGGGGAAATTTAGTCATTTGCGGTGTGACAATCAGTCAAACTGGCATCATCCAGCATCTGCAAGGCATTCAGGGGCCCTGGGACAAAAATTCTGTTGGGCTCATCAGCTCTGCTCCAAAAATTTGCCATGATCCAACCTGACCATTGATCTTCCCTGGATTACCGAAACCTACAACCTAACTTGGGTGAATTGCTCGGGGGGGTGATCATCAATCCAGGAATGTTGATGTTACATACCCATTAGAAGGATTTGATGGAGGAACACACCAACTATAACTATACCATCTTTTGACCATGGCACACATCATGACGTGCACAAAAAACTTACCTCTTCATCTGCCTTGAACCTTGGAGGAAAATCACTGCCTCGACCACTGATTTTTAGCCCAGGTGCAGATGGAAAGCTGTTAGCGAGGCCGGCGTTCTCAGCACGATGACCTGAGGGAGAACGGCAGAACTACACCACTCATACGGAAATTGCCTGGGTCAAAAATCCCAGTAGGGACATCCATATCCTCCATTCTATTTGTTTCTCTTTCTCGTTCTCTCTTTCTCTCTTTCTCTCTCTCTCTCTGTGTCTTTCTCTCTATGCATCGCCCTCTCCAAGGCTTTTATGGGTGTATAGTGCATATATTGACCTACAGTCTACAGTAATATGTATGGGTATCATGTTGGAACCTTATTTTCGTTGTACATAAAGTTCCTGCTGGTGCTGTATTGTGTAAGTTACATAACGTTAGTTTATATCCCCATGTTTGTCATCCCTTGGTACTAGGCCCCTGGCCCAAACGTTGCCAGGTCTCCTGCAGGTCGAAACTTTTCCTCATCTCCTGGTCGTACCTTGGGGGATGATGTCATTGATGTCACCAAAGGTTATTAATGGCCATTGAACCAATGGATAGAGGGGATTAATGGATATTTGTTCTGTCATGGGGTTACATATCAATTTAATCCCTATGTACCTTGGGGTTTGTGCCAAAGGGAAGGATTCAAAGGGCACAAACGTGACATACTGTGGATGGAAACTTCATTCTGCGCCACCTTGCATGGTAGAACCTGATAAATAATGATAAATAAACCACTTGTCAACTGGTGAAGGAGTTATTCCATCCACAGTATGATATGGATTGATATGACGATATTATAATATCAAAACAAATATGATTGTAAGAGAAAACAATGGGTTTCAAAGCAAGAATGCGCGTAGAAATTTGGAAACGACAACCAAAAACAAAATAAACATGTTAAACCAACACAATATCCAAATAGACACAAGTACCAAGAAGCAACGCATATGTTCAGGTCAACAAAGATACTAAAGTGTTTCATCTCCTACATTAATTCAACACCTGAAGGCGGGGTGACCTGAAGAATCCCGGGGATGCATTGAGTTGTGGAGGGTCCCTCTTGCCGGGAACTTCCAAGTATGAGAATAGTCATTAGCTAATTAATTAATATAAAATATATAGTATATAGTTGTGACGGAGGTTTCTCATGGTTTCTCATGGGTTATGGTTATGCAAGATCCGGGAACAGTACCCTTTGCTAATCCAACCTAGCCATTATCAAATGATGTACTTCTTGATGCTTGAATATCATCATCCACTTGTCAGCTTGGTTTGATAGAGAATGCAGAGATCCCCAAATTTTGCTGATCATATTGTCATATCCCATCATATCCCTATCATCAGGGGCAATCCTTAGAAACTCTTCCAGGTAAATAGTTGGGCATTTGAATTTGTGCATAGCCCCTATTGTCGACAAATTGAGCCATTGAACTATACCCAAAGGTTTGCCCAATTCATTTTCCGAACACATTTATCGGCTATGTTGATTGCCCCTCCAGCAACCCCGTTTTTGATGATCATCCCCTCTGCTTTTCAGCCAAGGCGCTGATCTCGTAAGCTCCTCAACCCCAGGGCCATGCGTTGCACTGCACCAGCGGCCTCCGCGTATATGAATTCTTCAATTCACACATGCATGGTCACGATCAAATCTGCAATTATAACCAATTACAGCTCAAATAATGCCAAAGAATGACACGTACGCACACTAAATCACATTAAGCTGGCTGGCGGTTGGCCACCCCTCCCCAAAATTTGAATTTTCAACCCCAAGCAGGGTGGATATACTAATATACACCACCAGCAGGTAGCATAATTATGCACAATGTAATGTACTTATTTGTTCTTTTCCACCTGATCCCATCCCTGCGTTGGCACATGTTCTTGTGCTTGTGATAGGCCATCCGCAGAAAACCCAGGGTCCAGGGGCCTCAAACTTCCACTTGCGAAGCTGTTCCAGCTCCTTCTCTAGGCGCTGCTGATGAGTCTTTGCCTTGGCTGAATGGGTTGCCTAACAAGGCGGCTAGTGAAATGAACTCCATATTCGCACATGGCTATGAGTCAAAACCCTGGTACCATGATGAACAGTACCAGCTTGCCAATTACAAAGCTGGGGGATCATTGCAACAGCATGAGTACCCTAAGTTTCCAACCCATGCCGGCATCGATCGTCCAGGCGAGGTATCTGATAGGGCAACAACTCCATTCCCTTGGGATGACCTTCAGAATGAATCTACCAAAACGTGCATGAGGGACTTTCGAATGCTGGCACTTGGAGCAAGATTTTGGAGCGTTCCTCCTTTTGACATGGTGGCCAGCTAATATTTCATCACTTGTGACTTGACTTCGAATGCTTGAACTGGGAAACTGAGTTGTATTCACTATTCCACATCTACAGTAGCAACCGGGACATGTCCTTGTGTCTCTGCGTCCAAATAGCAAATAGATTCAAACCATCCGGTTTGGTCTTCAAATCTTCTAGCCGTATGACAGTTGCTGCAGTTGCGATTGCTGCCGTTGTGATGCCTGTCAGCCTCAGTCAACACTGTGAACTGTGAACCAGTATTACGACGCAAAACACTGCGCCTATTCATGGATTCAATTTATAGTACATCCGCATACACCTGACGCCACTCACCTATCACCCGAACCCAACACAAAGGAAACGGCGCATACCCGTCTGTAAATATATGTCGTATTTGTAGTACTTCTGGATTATCTTCCTTATATAATCTTCCCTGGACAACCATGACATTGTCATATCATGTCACATCTATGTTGCCCAAAAGCCATTCAATAGTATATGGTTGTAATGTCTATGTTTACCATAAGCATATACTATACATTGTATACAGTCATATAATGACGTCTAAGAATCTGTTTACAAGATTATATATGATATCATATCAGTATGATACATATATATATGATTCAATATTAGATAAAATAATATATATTATACTGTGTATATATATAAGCTTTCATATCGCATCTTTTCCGCTCAACCCATGGGTTTTTCGCCTTTGACCCGCGCATCGTGGCCTTCAACGGCACCGGTACCCTTGACCTGGCAGCCAACCCTCCATGGGTTTCCGCCCCACCAATGCTGGGTGATTTTGGGGGAACCCTGTAGGAAATAACGTGAAATATATATATATATATAATTTATATAATGAAATAAGATGAAATAAAGATATGAACAAACATTCCAAAGTGATAATGTGCGATATGTATAATATATTTCAATATCATTTCGAACACCTGCCTTGGACCCGCCAAGCAACAAACTGATGGGTGGCTGAGAACTTGCTCTAGTAAAGACAACTCAGCACTTGCCCAAAGAGCTTGCCAAAAGCAGTCTGCTTGCTGAATAATCTAATGTGAACAAGCAACAAATGGATGTAGCGAACCTTATCAATGTGTGTGTGTGCGCGTGCTACTTAAAATCTGGTGTGCACATTTTTGTGCACTTTGGTGTTCACTAATATCAATCCTCCACCCCAATACAAGCACTGAAATCTTTCACAGTGCCTCAGCGTGGTCCCAAGGTGCAATGGACCTGCAGACCCGTGGGTCCAAACCATTTTGTTGCCTGCCTAAAGCATAGGCCTAGGCTTGGAATATCTGGATGGACATGGGCTAACAATTGTCAAGAAGGATAACATATGAATAACATCGCATGAACTTAATATGATCTTAATGTCGAGGAGGTGAGTTGGGAACTTTGGGAGTTTGGGGCCATGAAACAAGTTCTCAGGAAGGGGTTGAAGGCGTAGCGACTCATGGTCATGTTCAAACGCTGCAACGATCGACGCTCGGCAGCTGTTGAAAGGCCGATAATACTAGGGTTCGTTTCGTAATTCCCAAAGGCTGCGTAAGAGATCTGGCTTAAGTAATCAAAGTATACCCTTGCCAGTGACTGGGCTCAATAGGTATCGGTACAGAGTTGGTCAAAGTTGGGTCCCAAGAATGGATGGTGACATTTAAGTTTTCATGTGGTGTCATGGGCTTGACCTCTTGACCCATACCCAATGAGAATGGCTCTTTGGCCTCTTGAGGATGTGCTCTTTTGCAGCCTGACGTCGGGCAGAAGGACCTTTCGATGGACCGTTGCTGGTTAACCACCGAGAGTTATGCATGAGGGACGGGCGGGGCAGACGGGCAGACCCACCTCGTTTTGCACCTATTCTGGGTCTGAACGGAACGTGTTTGACCCTTTGCGGTTTGCAGCAGCAGTATTGGATGTTCTGACCCCAAATGTTGCTAACTGTGAGCACATTCAGGTAACATCCTAAAAAGGGTTTTTTTAACCTGATAAAGCATCGCCAAGGCAATATCCTACTGAGAGTCCGCCCGGCCCTGGCGGCCCGGCCCCGGGACAGAAAAGGCAAAGTCCTAGAGACATGCCCAGTTGTACTTTCTAAAACAAAACGACGACAAGGGTGGCCGTAAATTGCCCAGGCAGTTCATTGATCCTAATCTTGAGGTTTTTTCATGTCTTTTCCAAACCATGCTACTAGGCTTAGCATGGCTTAGCGGCTTAGTCACAAACATCACAAATGACAAACCATGGCGCTGTACTTGGACAACATACGCTGTGCCCGCGCCCACCTGTAGAGCCAAGACTTCTTGACCTCAGCTGTGGGGTACAAAGGGGGCGGTGAAGGGCTTCCCGGAGTCCATATCTCTATATATATATAGATATAGGTTGCAACAAAATGAAATTGTGTTGCATTGATGTTGCATCATTTGAAAGCATGCATTCAATCATCCTGCCCTAGATGTGAATAAACACAAATTCCGAGCAGTCTGACCTTTCAGATCTTTCAGTCACCACAAGAATAAATAAATAAATAAATATATATATATGTACGACATTCACATCATTCCACCAGGTGCCTCGGTCATCCTTTTTCTCGTCAGTGTCTGTCACCTACTCGGAGCTTAATTAACCCATGGATGTGGGCACAAGCTCGGGGCGAGGTTAAGACGGACATTGCTGAGTCTGCCTTCACGTCTAAGCGGGAAGCACAGTCACGGGAAAAATGGAAGCTCTCAGCTTGTCATGAAGGTGATTTGTGGGACCAGGGTGGCTCTGCAAGAGACAATGGCATCCAGTATCAAAATGTGAGATTCTGTGAGCAAGAAATCAACTTGACAAAAATATTAGAGATCTCGTTGCGGGGTTGTTGAAAAAAAACATGTGTTTTGTGCTGTGCCTGCATGCCTTCCTGAAAGAAATAAGATAAACATGGTCAAAACGAACACGCATATAAAATGAATGTATACATGATTTATCATCTGCGCAAGTCATGAAACAAACATAAACAAAGATAGGCAAATACCAAACACGGGTGTTAAAAAATAAATGGTTCCTCCATAAACATTTCACTTTATTACGGCCGCAATACTCCGTTGCTGACCATACAACACTGTCTCAAAGCAACGGAGTGGGTTTGTGGATGCATGGCCTATTCCGACCTCCTTGGAACATACCTGACCACACATCGCTGACCTTACAAATATGCTGCAAAAAATGTAGTGAGCTAGTAGCCACAGCAACATATTTTTGCCCAAAAATAAGGAACAATCATGAACCTATCAAACCCAGGGCAAATTATTGTAATTCTCACGCCTGAAGTGAATGTATATCGTCAACCCTACTTACCGTATCTTACCATCATGTGCTGTGATTTAAATTTGTTCAGCAAGCATCCCTTGCAGCTGACCTAAGTCTTAAACCTGGGAATGAAACGCAAAGTTTAACATTAACTGTGATTTTTGAAGAATCCAGGTTTGAAAGCCTTATGTTTTCCCGTGGTTAATAGCCACAAATCCCATGCAATGGGTCGTCCCAAACGCAGCACTGATGCACATCGTGGACGGCAAACTGACGGCCGTAAAGCTACACCACTCGCCCAGATCTGGTGAACAAGAGCAACTTTAAAAATTGTCCTGGGTCATACAGAGAAGGGCTGAACATATGTGCACGCACAAACATACATCATACATTACATGTTATACATATTTATGAATGATCACATGCCAGTATAAACATATTTTCATTTATCATGTAAAAATGTGGAATGCCTATATATAAATGTATGTGCATGCATTTAATTATGCAGTATATATGCATCTACATTGGGGTATTTATGCCAATGCCAATGTATTTGCATGTATATATGCACATAAGTGCGCATATGTATATATATATATAGTGCATGTGTATTGCTATAAGCAATTACATCATAGGCAAAATCAAGATGAAACTGGCACTTTGTTGACAAGCAACAAATAATGATAGCAACATACCGGAATATCAAAGTATATACAATATACTGACAATCCTTGGCCAGACTGGTTTGTTTAGATCGAACACCCTGGCGGTTGAGATATCTTGACATCTCCTGGCTACATCTGCACATATCTGCACAATGAGTCCAAGGTTGAGCTCTGAGCGAGTACAGTTTTTTTTCCACGCATCTGCTAGGAACTGCGTTGCAGTGGACACATGATTGTGCTGCAGTCTTTCGGTGGTGACAAATCGGAGCCCGAATGCATCGGAACAACGGATCGCTTTGATTGTTCGGTTGCAAATAGATGGAGCCAAAGATGTTGATATACACACACACACCCATATATATATATGTATATATATACATAAAAACTGATACCAACCTGGCTGCGAAACAGCTATGATAAAACTGACTGATGCTGTCGCAGCCTTTCGACTGATTTGGAGGTGTAAAATGTTTAAAAGGAGAAACACTGCTGATTCACTGACAAGCCCTGGCCAATCATCACTGGTACAGCTCGACTTGACGTCGCATTTGAACAAACATAAAACCATTTATCATAGTGCTACAATTTTCAAGATTACACACTTAAGCATCTTGAGTTGTTTAAATGTATAGCCCCTGATTCAAGAGTGGAAATGATGCCGCCGCACAATTCTCTGGTTCTAGCTACCAGCACAAACCTGAGAAGTGAGAAGCAACAATTTCTCAAGTAGGACGGCTAGAAACATGGAGAACTCACGATTTCCACAAGCACAGCTCTCTCGGGGGTTGAGGCAATAAGTATCAAATCATGGCACTCCATCCGGAGGAAGCCTGACACGTGGTCTCCAAGATCAAAACGCTGCAAATCCTGTTGGGGCCAGCCACAACCAAAATCTGTCGGCTGTCAAAGCCCCATGCGGACTGTGAGCAGGATAGCACATCTCACTGTAAACTCCGGAGGATTTCTGATATGATTTTTATCCTTCGTTCCCGTGGTATAGCCGTCACTTCTTGCCATTTGAGTTGTCGGTCTTGAACATATTCTTCCGTGAAGAACTGCAAGTTCGCCTTGGCAGCTGGCGAGCCGGAGGGAATGGGACACCGTCAGCATGCACTCTGTACATAATGGGATTCTTTCTGAGGAATTCGTGGGCTGGTGACTCTTGGTTACACATCGCCCCTCCCCTACAATTTAGCACAAATCATCACATATCGACTTGACTTGCATTGATGGCTTGTGGGCTGATCTCAGTTGTTAAAGGAGCCCCCCGGCCTTTAATGTCATACAAAATACAACCAAAACTTTCAGTGAAAACAGTGCAAGCCCAATGGTATATATATATATGAAATATATCACGACAAGTTGTAACAAAGGGACAAAGTTGATCAAAGGGGCATGTCAGTGTATGAAGTGAATTGAAGTGAACCATTTGGACAGGTGAAAAAAGAAACGCACGTCAAACTAACCACTGCCACTAGCAAGAGAAAGAACATGGCACAGAAATAACGACAACAAACCTGTCCATCCCCACTTAGAACCTATGCAGTTTCAGTCTCCACACCCTTTAGCTTTGAGTCATTCAGCATGCTCATCATGCTCAGATTTTGAAGTAACAAGACCTATATATACTGTCATTCCGCCTGCTACTTCCACTACGAAAGATCATCAGGGGAAATATCATCAGATTCATCATGGGAAGATCAAGGATTGAAATATGTTGAAATGCTACGCACATCCCGCAGCTAAGAGGACAGAACCTATCTGGATCTATCGGGTATATAGACGATATACAACCCAACCTGGGTAACCTGGGCCCAAAGATGCAACAACCGGCTTCACAGAGGAGTAGCTTTAGATCTTGTAAAAGTCTTGCGACGAGGTGGGATCCTGGTCCTGTCGAGAGCTCTTCGGAGCCTGACGGGTGACAGGTGGCAATTGGGATCCCATAACTATTACTGGCAAACATCAGTGTCCCGAGTGCTGTTCATCCTACTAAGTTACTACTCCGGACCATGAAATTCATTCTGATGAAATTCTATATAGCCCACATATAATAGACAACCATCAATTCCTGCAATGGAACTCCGATGGCATCACCTCGCCGCCACATTCCCCTCAGCCTGTCATTGCTGCTGAGATTGCGGCTCATTTCTATGTTCGGCCTCGGCCAATTGGGACTCACTATGACTCGCTGCATCAGCCACGTATAAATGAATTAATATAAATGACGAAAGCTCTATCATATCCCTGCGTCGCCATGTCCTGACTCTTGAACATACTGTATGATAAAAGGCGATGGCAAAGCCGCAGGATCTTTGTGTCTGTCCCAGGGGCTTCTGAAATAGGTTGGCATGATTCAATAGTATGCTGGCCTATCAAGATCGAGCTTGCACCGTTAATTATGCAACTATATACTGTAAGTCCATGGGGTGAAACGTCATTGAAGTTCCTCGATATCTCCCTCTTTGCAGTTGAGCTTCGTTTTGTGCCTGCTTGTGAGCTTCGTTTTGTGCCTGCGTGTTGTTGCGCCATCCCCTTGGACGCACAAGCAGTGACAAGACTTGCAAAGAGCCTTGCGATTGCATTCGCCAGTGCCTTGGCCAGTGGATAGTGAGGGGCCGCAAATTGCCCGTTGCGGCCACAAGCGGGCAACTACACAAACACTGCATGAAGGACAAGATAAGGACAAGAGCTTCCCGTGGACATGAGCTTCTTTTGGTGGCCCACATGGCCCAAGTTTGGCTCCAGGTCTCTCTTGAAAAGGTTGATCTTTAAATCATTTTAAATCAACATCAAAATAACTACGGACAATGGCGCATGTCAGTCCGCGTATGTTGAATGCAACCTTATCAAAGTTTAAACGTGTTTACCTTTACGATGCATGTATATTATGCATCAAAATTATGAAAGGAAAGAGAGAAGTAGAGAATACCCAGAGACATGCACAATTGATGTGCAACAAGTTGTATACTATACTGTAGGCCACATTTCGGGGGTCTTTACAGATTTGTGAGCGCAAATGCAGGGTGCAGGGACAAAAGAACAAGCAATATCTTATGCACATTTGGATCTACGCCAGGGTTGAGACAAGGCTCGAGCATATTCACAGCCAACATTCTCTTTCACCTCTTTAATTGAAATTGGCTGCTCCATTTCCTGCGTGCAGTAGGTCACCTCCCATGCTGAAGACCAGCGAGAACGGATAGGCAACGGAATCTTTACCCTACGCATCCCCGTGCCATGTGCTATCTGATTTTCTGTTCGCTCAGGACTTGTGAGCGTACCTGCCGCCTTCACCCAATGTCACAAAATTGCCAAAAATAAAGTGAAACACATACTACACATACACAGTCAGTCTCCCGTGGACAGCATGGATCATTGCATTCCGGAAGCAACAGCAAACTTCAAGCCAATCAACGAAGAAATCCTATTAGATTGCCTACTACCTACTGTTAAAATATAGAGCCAAACATTCTGTATGTTTGCCAAATCCTATCGTTGCTGCCTCACTCTACCACTCTCAGCCCACTGCCGATAGATCTCCAGTTCATCTGGTTTATCACTTGGTGTTGCACTATCCATGATCCATAATCGGAAAAAAAACATAAACAAGGTGATTGATGCACCAGGTGTTTTCCGCAAGAAACCAGGCAAGAAAAATCAAGAGAGGCCTTTCAGCATCTTTCAGCCCTCACCTGTTGCAGCCCAGTTCCCAGCCTCTGGAACTCGTTCTTTCATGCCTCTGGGAGCCTTTGACAGAGGCGGGAAAGTGGCTCGAAATGCACCCGGTTTCCAGCTCTTTGATACATCTTACAGAAGGTTTTTTGCGTCTTCTTTGATGATTGTGTTGCTGATGTTTTATTTTGTTCAATTACTTTTTCACCTCTTTTCACCGATGTTGATAATTATGAATCTACTATATAATCATACTGATGTTGAATGAATGTATACCGGGTATACCGGTATACCGATTATTTGTTCCTTCAGATGTTTAATTATCTTAAGAGGCAGTATTGTGATGTGTGTGTGTGTGTTCAGTTCAGCCGTGGAGGGCATGGGAGACTCCACAACTCTTGTGAAGTCCTGGGTTCGTTTTGCGAACTTGAACATCAAATTACGTATCTTACGCACGATGCAACTATTGCGGGATCAACAAGTTCAAAATTGCCCGCAGTAGAATCAACAACCTCAGGACTTAGTCTTTTGCTCCTTTGTTTTGGTCCCCAAATCCTGCAGCCTTCATAGTTGCAGACAGCAAAGGCATTGGTATATCTCCCAATAGTTGGGCCCACGGTCAGGCAAAAGTCCTTCTGGAGCCTTTTCTTCTGGGAAACAGAATCACCTACTCAGGCTATAAATGAGATCTCTTAGCAAACGACTTCAGGAACCCTTGGCCAGTGCGAGCCACATACCATAATTACAATATAATTACTACGTATATCAACATTCTAAGAGACATGGACACATCCTGGACCAGCAAACGGGCAGAAAAAAAGGTTGTTTTGGTCAGTGACCCTGTTTTTAGCCAATTGACCTATTTTGGGTCAGATCGGGCAATTCAACCCAAACGACCCAAAATGGCTGAAATCTGGCTGAAATCTAATTTTCTATGTGTTTCCATGGTGTCCCAATCCCATATCTTCAATTTCTTTCACCATAGCTACACTTGTAGCACTGATTGACCCTTGACGTGTTTGACTGGATCCATGGGGCCTGCGCTTTCAAGCCTGAGCCTCCGCTCTGCTTTTTTCTTTTATTCTTCGCAGAGTTGGTGCCAATTGGCATAAATTTCAATGCTGTATGACACGTATTCTGGCTCGCAAATCTGTACCATCTGAGACAGCTGTGTGTTTGTCTGCGTGTGGGACTTCACGCATACAACTATTTAATTGACGTTATTCACAACACCTAAGGCAGTCATGTAAAACACGTATGATTCACGTATTCACGCCGCAGATTTGGGACAGCAACTAACTCCCCGCAAAACAGCAAATCGTCAAATTTCAACTTTTTTCGGACCAAAACTACCCCGCAAATCGGGCGCAAAAACCCGCAATTAGCACACAAAAACCCGCAAACGGGCGCAAATCAGGATTTCTGCCCTTATGTGCTTGGACAAAATGTATTTTATCGCAGCAAAGCTAGGTTTAAATGGCAAATTCTTTTGATTTAGCAAAGTGGGTCAGCCACTCGCAGACACACCAATAGGTTGATTGCTGACTGCATAGCTGTAGCCATTCTTGGGATGCTTTTCAACACACTTAGTGGATCAGATTCTTCTTCATGAGGCCCTGTTCTACGTTTGAGAAGGGGGTATAGAAGTGCTTTTCAGTTAGAGATATCTTAAGATGATTTTCTTTGTCATGGCCCAGTGACTGAGGCTGGGGGTGTTGGCAAGACGAAGATCACATCGGAAGATGTTCAGGGTTGTCACGTTTATGCCACCACCTGCTTTTTATATAACAATACAGACGTGTTTGCACCTTTACCGGCAGAAATTGCTGAAGTTTGAGTGATTTGATGTGATGTGGCAAGAGACTCCACGTGTGGAAATAAGACCTGGCAGAAAAAGTTGAGATCGCGCAGAAATGGCCCAAACCGGGCAAAATTACCATTATTTTCCGAAACGGGCCGAAAACCAAAACGACCAAAATTTAATGGTTGTTTGATGATACAGGATGGTTAGCAAATCATGGTTCAAGTTTTGAAAAAAAAAACACACTGCGAGTTGAAGCAATGCACAGTCGGCACAGTCAGCACATACCCTTTCGTAGCACCTGCGCACAACCCTGCCGAGTAATGGCAAACCCGAGCAGCCACTGAGGTCTTTCCGCATCTGTTGCATGTGGCTATCTCCAGCATTGATAGGGACCAGCTCCGTGGTTTTGGTCCTTCCGATGGCTGTTCGCTCTGGGATCCCCCTTCCCGCGCTGGGGAGAAGTCCTGATGTTCAGGCACCAGTCACATTGCAAAATCACGGTCATACATTATTCTGAATGATCATGAATGAGGCAAACTACCCATGAGGGTTGGAAGAGCTAGATGAAGTAAGCGAGGTCGCACCACCTGAACTCGTTGGGACGCCATGGAGTGAGGCGTATACCAATCACTGGAAGGACGCAAGCAGAAGCACATAAACTTTCAAAACCAGATGCGAATACGTACAGTCTCATATAATGTCAACCCTGGATTAATAAACCCCTAAGTTGTTTAATTGGGGGGATACCATTTAAGTATCAGATTATGACTATTTGGGGAGTACCCCCCTAATTAATAAACCATGGTTATTTCACATCTGTCAGAATAGGAACAGGATTTGTGCCTCGGAAGCCTCCAAAGCCTGCTTCAGTCGTAAATTTTTGGTGCGCATCAGGGTTGTCCAAATGCGCCATGCAGTCTGAACCTTCATGCTAAATACGGCGTCGCCCCCCGTCTTCACTATAAACCTCAAGTTCGAAAAAAATAGACCATGGCCAATTTTGGATACTCTGCATCTTCTTGTTGAAAGCCGGGTAGCCTGTTCCCCATTTATCCCCATTTATTAGTAAAAAAAAATAACTTCTATGGTCTATAGATGTATATAGTACGCATCCAAATTTGACTCAGAAATAACCAACGGAACTATGCCCTGACGGCTGGGCCCTTGGTGGTCCTTGAGCAAGGACCGCTGGCGGCTCTGTGTTGCCTTGGCAATGTCCGAAGTCCGAATTGCAGAGTATGTCCGTGTGAACCAAAAGTGATAAGGAATGTGGTAAAGCCTTGGTAAACCCAAGCTCACGCCATCCCCATTATTACCGTAAATGGGTGGTAAAAACAATGGTTTATTGACCGCGCAAGAACTGACGACATTGATTGCAAAAAAAATCAATCACGATCCAACGCCCTAAAGCCAGGCTCAGGATTTTACACCACAGATTGCCCGAAGTATTGCCGCTGTGTGGTTTTACGACAGGTGAGTCAGTGTGGTTGATGAAGATCCCAACAATATCAGCTACAAAACCCTTCAAAAAACATATTTCCAAAAACTGACATGGCTGACCGCATCTTTGGGTTTTGCATGGGGTTGCACTGAAGCCTCTGTCTGTCCCTCCATTTTTCACCTTACAACACCCTTAAAATAAATTTGATGAGTTTCTGATTCCAAACCTTTCAGTCAAATTTTGAGAGGTTCCCTACAGACTGACAACTCTCCACCACTTATCAGTCCGTGTTGCTGGTGGCCGCCGACTCGCTAGATGACATGTGACTGTGCTCAAGCGCGCCTTTGATTGCCGCGGTGGCGCTGCAAACATCCTAATTTCAGGTTCCTTGTGTTCGGTCGAGGTGGAGGAAAAAAACAAATTGTGGCAACAACACATCTGGGCAAAAACATGCAAAAACAATGAAAAGAAGAAACAACAGCAGCAACTCTTGGTGCAAATCCTAGTTGCTGCGCCGCTGCCAATCTTCCATTTTGCAAGGGGATCGCTCTGGAGTACCTTAAACGTTTTTTTTTTCGACCATTCCAAGCCGCCGCTTGGTCTTGGTTTTTGTCACAGAAATTGTTCACATATTTTGAATTACAGTAATATATTTGTTTTTCAATATTCTTCAGTGATTGCGCGCCTATTTGTTTATATGAAATAATATGTGTTTATAACTGTTTATGATAATCATACTACCTGCAGATGACATGGGAGTTGTCGGACATACCCAAAAAAACGCAAACTCCCATGTCATCTGCAAAGTGGAAAAAAAAACTGCATAAGTCCCGTGTCATCTGAAAAGTGTTTCGGAAAAAAATAAATCACATGACATGGGACCTCTGGGACCTCTGCATCCAAAAAAATGCAAAACATGTCATGTCAACTAACTCACACACTGCACATTTCACATCCCACATGAACAAAGATAGTATATGAACGTATGACTACCTACTAGCAGTTGGAATAATCCAAAAATATACGTCATGTCAGCAGTTAGAATATTCCAAAGTCACATGAATCCATTCACCTCCTTGTTCTATTTAGCAACTATTTAGCGGCTATTCAGAAGCTATTTAGCAGCTCTTTACCATGTATTCAACAGCTATTACCAATTATTTAGACGCTATTTAGCAGCTATTTCGAAGCTGTTTAGAAGCAATTTATCAATTATCAGCAACTATTTTGAAGCTATTTTGCAACTATTTAGCAGCTATTTAGCAGGTATTCAGCAACTATTTAGCAGCTATTTAGCAGATATTGAGCAGCTATTTAGCAGCTACTTAGCAGCGATTTAGCACCTATTTAGTAGTTATTCAGCAACCATGTAGAAGCTACTTAGCAGCTATTTAGCAATTATTCAGCAACTATTTAGCAGCTATTTAGGAACTATTTAGCAGCTACTTAGGAGCTATTTAGCAGCTATTCAGCAGCTACTTAGCAGCTATTTATCACCTATTTAGTAATTATTCAACATCTATTTAGAAGCTATTTAGCAACTATTTAGCAGCTATTTAGCAATTATTCAGCAACTATTTAGTAGCTATTTAGCAGCTACCTAGCAGCTATTTAGCACCTATTTAGTAGTTATTCAGCAACTATTTAGAAGCTATTTTGCGGCTATTTAGCGGCTACTTAGCAATTATTCAGCAACTATTTAGCAGCTATTTAGCAGCTATTTAGCAGCTATTCAGCAGCTACTTAGCAGCTATTTAGCACCTATTTAGTAATTATTCAGCAACTATTTAGAAGCTATTTAGCAACTATTTAGCAGCTATTTAGCAGTTATTCAGCAACTATTTAGCAGCTATTTAGCAGCTATTCAGCAGCTATTTCCAAGCTATTTAGCAGCTATTTAGCACCTATTTAGTAGTTATTCAGCAAATATTTAGGAGCTATTTAGCAGCTACTTAGCGGCTATTTAGCAATTATTCAGCAACTATTTAGCAGCCAAGCTCGCTCATCCCCAGCGGCCTTTTTTTTCCATCCATTTCCACCCACTCCCTTGACCCACGCCGTCCGCAGCCGTCCGCGCAGCCAAGCTCGCTCATCCCCAGCGGCTTCTTCTCCCCACCCATTTCCAGCCACTCCCAATTTATTCAGCAAGAATTTGAAGGAATTGGAAGTCCCATGTCATGTGGTAAATTCGTCTTTTAAGGAACTTAAAAGAATTTAAAGGAATTTAAAGGAATTTAAAAAAAAATCAAGGAATTGGAAGTCCCATGTCATGTGGTAAATTCGTCTATTAAGGAATTTAAAGGAATTTTAAAGAATTTAAAGGAATTGGAAGTCCCATGTCATGTGGTAAATTCGTCTTTTAAGGAATTTAAAGGACTTTTGAGAATTGGAAAGAATTTTGTAAGAATTTAAATTGAAGGAATTTCACAGAATTTAAAAGAATTTAAAAATAATTTGAAGGAATTGGAAGTCCCATGTCATCTGGTAAATTCGTCTTGTAAAGAATTTAAAGGAATTTAAGGGAATTTACAAAAATAAAAGGATAATTGGAGGTCCCATGTCATGTGGTAAATTCGTCTATTAAGGAATTTGAGGGAATCTAAAGAAATTTGAAGGAATTTTAAGGAATTGAAAGGAATTTAAAAGAACTTAAAGGAATTTAAAGGAATTTACCTGCAACTTCCCATCTTGGACGTCCCATCTCCTGTGGTAAATTCGTCTTCCCATCTCATTACCTGCCACTTCCCATCTTGGACGTCTGTGTTCTCCTGGAAGTCCCATGTCATGTGTTTTTTTCTGCGATTTGAAGTGTCAATCGAGCTCTCGCTACAGTCCTCTGCACTTTTTGTCGACAACTTTCCCAGATCGAGGCCAGGACCCACGGAAACACAGACCCTACTTCGGCGACCCCGGGAGCCACCATGCTTATAAAAACACAAGGTTTGCCGCCCGAGATTGTTTTCACCCGTGATTTGACACGCCCCCGGACTGTTACACTTCGTATCTACTTGATGATGCATGGTTGACATGATGATGTGGTTGACATAATATTGTGAATGCTAACCATGACCATTGTCCGTAACTCGAAAGTTTTCTATCTGAACTTTCTTTGATGATATTTACATGATAATATATATATATATATGTGTGTGTGTGTTACATCATAATATATATATATACGTATAATTACGTTAATTAATTATATATACATATGGTCCTTTATGGTTGCATGTGTGTCCTGCTCGGGTCGGACATGTTATGCATACATGGCACAGGTAGTGCTCATATATATATATATATATATTGTGTATGTGTGTGTATGCGTGTGTGAATATATATATATATACTATGTTAGTAAATCATTCCAGTGTCAGTGACCATCGTTGTTGACAACTCAACAAGAAGAAATTATATGAGCACCGTGATCACCATGATTACGGTTCCTAACCGCTTATGTGTATATATATATTATACTTAGTAGCTGCAGCTTGGGTAGGCACCCAGTGCTGTAAAACTGTATTTCACCAATATGACCAATCCTCACTTGCGCTGAAACAATATAAACAAGCAACCCAGTCGGTACACATGTTGAAGCGATAGGTCCATTCAAATGACAACACATGTTCAAGAAATATGAAGAAATCCACTCATCATCCTGCCCCGAAGTGCGCGGATCAAATTCCCCGCCTGCAGCCTGGGGCTCACCTGAACGCACGTGCGGCTGCGGTAAATAAAAGGAAGTAGTCGGGTAGTTGGAATTAAAGCGGGCCCAAGCACTTTGCACGTCTTCATGCGCAACAAGACTCGTATCATATTGTTATCTTCACTAATAAGATCCTGCAGCATTTGCAAGCCATGACAAGACTTTGATAAACACTCTATATTGCCCTTCTTTCATCACTTGCTTTCTTGCACCAACAAATGATGGAGCTCCATTTCAATCTTAATCCCACCCCAAATATTTAACACCCCCTGAACGGTTCCAAATACAAATAGATGTCTAAGTATATCTAAGTATTATAAATCCCCTGTTAAACCATAGTTCTGGAGGGTGTCTAATATGAATGGGCGATATGATTACTCCAGCTGCACCTCTTTGCCACATGTTTTCCAATCGCTTCATCGAGGTCGGCTGTACACCGAGTCTTTGGGCGCCAACAAAACTAGGGCCACGCTTGAACGGCGGCATTGAACGGCGGCAGGGTTGGCTGCAAATCAGCCATAAATGCAACGGATCAGGGAAGTAAATCCAATGTTCTATGGGTTGGTGTAGTGTTGAGTGGCATGGTGGCAAAATCTGAGAACACATGCAAGGTGATCAAAAATTGCTGAAACTTGTTCGTCGTTGGCAGTGAAAGGTCATATCTCAACTCCAACAGTTCCCTTCCCTGCGTTGAAATCAGAGCAATGGTCAGAGCACTAAAGGTAGTCCCGCACAAAGGCTAGCCTAAAGACTGACCATGCGTCATCTCCTCCTCCTCTCTCGGTGGATATCTGTGGAACCTTGTGTTGTCTCATCTTTGTACACGTGGGTCTTGGGTGTGGGAATGGTGTCATTCTGGCAACGGAATGGTCAAAACATGGTGGGAAGGTCTGAAATTTTGGGGTGTGTTGGCATGGGTGAAGTGACTTGGCACAAACCCGTTGTAATCCTAAACAAGTGGGTTGGATGACGGGGGTTACAGTATAGCTGTTCATATTTTGCAGTCAACCAGCGATATAGATATAGTATGCGATAATATAAGATAATATAAGATATAATGGTCATCTATCACCGTGTGACCGTGTATGTATATATATTTAATTATACATACATATATATATTATTATTATTATCATTATTATAATAATTATTATTACTATTATTATTATATTATATGTATATATCATTATACATATATATATATATGTATCTCTCTCTCTCTCTCTCTCTCCAGCACACAGTCATATTATACACTATTTCATAGAAACAACAACCACGAGGACGAGATTCGCTAGTCATGGACGCTCACTCCTCCTCCGCATCGTCGTCATCGTCATCATCCTTCGAATCGGCCGCTTTCTTGGCTTCTTCTGCTTTGGCGTCCTGAGTGCAGGACGTTGAAGTCGACCATGCAGAAAACCAATGGCTTGGCAAAGGAAATTGAAGGAAAACCATGGGTTTGGAAAATTCAGATGTACGGGATGTTGCTTCTCAGTCTCAGCCCCCTGGTTCGATGTCAACTTGAAGGTGTGTAGTTCAAAAGCAGTGCGTGTTTTGCATATTCGGTTGATTGTATTCCCACCTGCGAACCCTTTCTTTCTCAATATTCAACCCAATAGCCAATATCAAGCAAATTCCCACTGGATCACAGCCATCTAATCATCACTTCCCCCTTAGAATCAGCAGCCAGTTCTTCGTCAAAATGTGGTAGCTTAACGGGAAGTTTCAACTGGAAAAAAAATACTATATGCAAATGCATGTCAATGCCAAATCAGAAACAACATTTTGTGGATGATTCCTCCCCAGAAACCATTTGCATAATTCCAGAGTTTCATCCTCTTCCTTCTTCTTGGCCTTCTCAACGTCACTCAGCGTCTTCCACTTCTGCAGAAACTTGTCGGCCTCCGCGACATCGTCCTGGGGGCTGAGGCGAACAAACTTCATGAGTCATTGTTACTATATGGGCCACACAAATAGCTAAATATAGCAGTTTGGTACATAGTACATAGATGCATAGATAGATGGACAAGTTGAAAATATATAGCATGAATGATATGTCTGAGCAAAAAATATGCATCATAAATACATAAATACATAATTACATAGTAAATAAATAAATAAATATATATATATATACCCATATTTATATTTATTTATAACAGATAAAATTACAGTAAATAAAATAAAAATCAAGAGGCTGCTCCTTTTCTTATCCTTCTCTGCAAGACCTAATTTGTCAGGAAAAACTAGTTTACACGCGGAGAAAACTCCCCAAAGAGCATTTTATTTGGACATCCAATGGTCCAAGTCCACCCCAAGGAAAAGTATATTGGGCCACCCCAGTTTCCGGCCAAACCCATAGAAAATATGTGTAAATAAACATGCATATTTTCATTTGAAAAAACAAGGGTGCATAACATATCATAAGCTGCAACATAATCTGAAAATGATGTAAACCATTTAGAGTAGTACCGGTCAATATCACCAGAAATATGCCGGAGAAATTCAAGCAGGTTTCACTGTTCAACAAATAATGTAGCGAAATTAAGCTGGACGCAAAATAAATTTTGATGGTTGAACATGCACACCGTGATCAACATGTCATTTTTGTGAACATATCAAACCTACTGTAACTTGGAGTGTCTACTACACTTCTCATTCCAGACTTGGACCATCATTATGACCACTTCACATCAATTCTATGGTACTTATGTTGGCTGTTCCAATTTCAAATGTCCCTCTTGCTGCATGTATCTCATCTCCAAGTTTCTGTAATGATGACGTTGTCAAAAATGGTGTTGCCCTTCACCTGCCACAGGTCAAAACCGATGAATCCAAAGTCATCGTATTTATACCTCGGCTTCTTGCTCAATTGGCAAAGCATTTTCAACACGAAAAGGTGCGCAATGGTAAACACACGTGAACACGTAATTGTGGAACTGCTTGTTGAAGCTGTCCTGCTCGCGAACGACAAACTATCACGCACACAAACACTTCAGCATCTACCTGTTGCAACTCAAGTTTGTCAATATCACTACTCAACATCTGAGACTTTACCACATCCCTGATCTGGAACGAACCTGAATGGACCAGAACGTTGACCCACTTTGAAGCCTTCCGTGGCCAATGGTCAATGGTCAGCATTTCCAGCTGAATTTTGACAAGGTGCAAGTTGTCATCATCCACAAACTCAGGGTTCGCAATCTTCTTGGCCTCCCACGTGCCCTTGTAGGCAGGGTTGGAGATTCGCTTCACAGTCCATTCACCTGGCTACGGAGCTGGGAGAAGCAAAGAAATATGTGGGGATGCGGATGAAATGACCCGAAGACCTAAAACCTGTCTTTGTATGGCAAAGGAAACTATTTTGAGTTGGGAGTCAAAAAAAAGTTTCTTTCAAAGTCACATAGGCTCACATGACTCGAACAAAATCACCTGGCCAATGGCCAATGTGGCCATCCGCAAAAAATGTCAAAAAAAGGCTGGGGGTACCCTTGTACTCAGGGTTGTCGATCATAGGCGCTTCCCATTCACCATCCTCTTCATCATCCCAGTCATCGGGTTTCTTAGCCTTGGAAGTCGCAATCGATTTTTTCCCCAAACATGAAAATGCATGCACCCTGATATAAACATGAAAATGCAACGTTCCTGGAAATTATGTTTGTTTTTCTACATTATATATATATATAACTATATAAATATATTGTAGCAAATGATGTTAAAAGGGATTTGGTTTGCCGAACAATTTTGATATATGTTGTGCCTATCTATCATTATCACTTCTAAATGATAGTACGGTGATCTTGAAGTGAAATTTACTGGGGCCCAATACTGTGAGGTGCTGCATGGTGATGTCATGCAATGGCATGCAAGACCAATGGTAGACATCATCGTATTCTTTTTTTTGCATTGTCAACCTTCCAAACTATACATCGGGTATACCGTACACCACATGGATATACATGGATTCCATTATGCTTGGACCAAAAACAACCAACATAACTAACCATCATCAATTCCTAAATCAAGGTCCAACCCCCAATGGGCAACCCCCTTGGAAACCAGGCCCATCAACCGCAACCCAGTCACCTTTTCGTCCACGATGCGTTTCTCCTCCACCCAGTTCTCTGGTTTCTTATCGTCCGGATCATCCATCATCGAGTCATCCACCCAGTCGCTGGGCTTCTTGTCCTCGGGCATGTCATGTTGATCGACTTATAGTCCCAAAAGAGCAAAACATGTCTAAAAAAATAAGTATGCTTCCAGTGGCTCCGACCAATCGGACATGTATTGTGACATTCTCTCTGAAATAAATTCTGACATGTATTCTGACAGTCTGACATTCTATTTGACACATATTGCGACATTCTATCTAGCATTCTATTTGATATTAACATACTATAAACAGATAGATAGATAGATAGATAGATAGATAGGATAGATAGATAGATAGATAGATAGATAGATAGATAGATAGATAGATAGATAGATAGATAGGATAGATAGGATAGATAGGATAGATAGGATAGATAGGATAGATAGGATAGATAGGATAGATAGGATAGATAGGATAGATAGGATAGATAGGATAGATAGGATAGATTGGATAGATTGGATAGATTGGATAGATTGGATAGATTGGATAGATTGGATAGATTAGATAGATTAGATAGATTAGATAGATTAGATAGATTAGATAGATTAGATAGATTAGATAGATTAGATAGATTAGATAGAGTAGATAGATTAGATAGATTAGATAGATTAGATAGATTAGATAGATTAGATAGATTAGATAGATTAGATAGATTGGATAGATTAGATAGATTAGATAGATTAGATAGATTAGATAGATTAGATAGATAAGATAGATAAGATAGATAAGATAGATAAGATAGATAAGATAGATAAGATAGATAAGATAGATAAGATAGATAAGATAGATAAGATGGATAAGATGGATAAGATAGATAAGATTGATAAGATAGATAAGATAGATAAGATAGATAAGATAGATAAGATAGATAAGATAGATAAGATAGATAAGATAGATACGATAGATAAGATAGATAAGATAGATAAGATAGATAAGATAGATAAGATAGATAAGATAGATAAGATAGATAAGATAGATAAGATAGATAAAATAGATAAGATAGATAAGATAGATAAGATAGATAAGATAGATAAGATAGATAAGATAGATAAGATAGATAAGATAGATAGATAGATAGATAGATAGATAGATAGATAGATAGATAAGATAGATAAGATAGATAAGATAGATAAGATAGATAGATCGATAGATCGATAGATCGATAGATAGATCGATAGATAGATATTCAAATTATACACATATATAATCATATATATATGTATTTGGCATTCTCTCTGGCATTCTACCTGGCAAAAAATGTTTTCTACCTGGCATTTTATCTGGCATCCTGTCTGACGTTTTATCTGACATTTTTTTTTTGAACTTGAGCTGGCATTCTAGCTGCCATATACTATGACTTCCCATCTGGCATATATTCTGGCATTCTTCCCGGCATTCTATCTCGCGGCTGATCTGACATTCTATCTGACACATATTCACATTCCATCTGGCATTCTACCTGGTATTTATATATATATTCCTTCATGTGTTTTTGCATTCTATCTGACATGTTCTTTTTGTCTGACGTTATCTAACATTCTTTCTGGCACTTGGGCTGGCATTCTAGCCGGCATATACTATGACATTCCATCCGGCATATATTCTGATTTTTTATCCGGCATCCTATCTGACACTGACATTCTATCTGGCATATATTTTGTCATTTTATTGATATTATCAGGCATTATTTCAAACATTCTATTTGACATCTATTTTGGCATTCTTTCCGGCATCTACTGATTCTCACGTCCTATCTGAAGTTCTATCTTGCAGCTTGGATGTGTTCTGGTCCGTGCGTGCCCAGACTGAGCTGGAGCTCGCGATAGGGTTCGGGCCTGCGTGTGCCCGGACGAGCTTGCGATAGGTCTCCTTTCCGTGCGTGAGTTTTTGTGGCGAGAGCTGGGGGTTTGACTTTGTGCCCACAGAGACCACGAGCAGGCACACGGACGAGGACGGAAAGGAAAGGAAGGAAGGAGTTGCACCTTTGATAAAATCTAGAGACCCTCACCTGGCAGGTGGGGAAACACATTTAGTACAAAGCACATGCTGTCTAAACATCCACATGGCGGAAACATCTTCGATCAGAATACCCACCATCCCCCGAAATCCCAGCTCCTCAGGATCCTTGATCTCCTTAGGTGCAAGCAGCTCCCAGTCCTGGCCCGTTAAACCTGGCTGAATGTGACAGAACTTCACCAGCCTGAAATATAGTAAGGTACCCTCTGGTAAACTAACAGTTTACAATGGAAAATCAGTTTTTAATAGCAAAATCAACTATGTACTATAACTATATGCCATGTTCAATAGCTATGTCAAACTACCATATCTACCATAGGGTAGATAAGGCATTTTTTGGATGGCCTCTCTTGCTTACTATCTGATAGTAACATGTTTCCAGTTTCCTGGATGCCTGGTCTTGCTAACCATCATTTCTAGTGAAGGAAACGCAAGGCATACAGATGCACCGGATCCTGATGACCCTCTTATATGGCAATATGGCTCACAATTGGCCACCCCAAAGCCGGAGGATTGCTCACCCAAAAAAATATCCTAATAAATAATTCAATTCATTCTAAATCTGTGGGTCTATGTATCTTAGATTCTGCCTCAGAACCCGGAACCATTTCAAACATGTTCAAGCCACCAAACAACACATCAACTCCTTGGATTATCTTTATCATCTAGATATGTTTTTGATAGGTGAACTCCCCATTTTTCACTGGCTCCCATCCCACCCTGACCAGGATCTCCTCCTTCAAAGATCCTTCGTAGATCTTCTCTCCATCCACTTCCACTCGGGCCGTGTTGTCGGGCTTCAGGATCAGGCGATAGACGTGCGAGGTGCCATCACCTTCTTGCTTGTAGGCCAAATCCGACTTTTTCAGGACGTTCTTACCCTTGTAGTTGAAGATCAAATGAGTTCCTCGGCTTCAATGCGCTTGATTTAAGGATACAGTCGTATGATACAGTGATGAAAAGGGCAAATTGAATACACACATCAAATCAGTTGATGCAGAAATTCAGGAACCAAAGAGTCCATGTCATCCTGCCCCGTTCACATCGTTCACAAGATATCAGAATGATCAAATAAACAGATATGATCAGATATGGTAGTTTTATGTAGTTTGTTTGAAAGCCTTTACAACGCCGTATGGGAGAACACATCGTCACAAAGGTCGGACAATGGACAATGGACCACGGATGACGGCAAATTATAAAATCCTGCTGAGTCCTCCATCAATCAAGCCCTGCTGATTCATCCTTTCTCCGACTTTCTCCAAGAAACGCTTGGTGTAGCCACACTTGTCAGGACCAAACATGATGTTGTAAGGTGTGGGATCCCCGAAGGTGGTTGGCTCCGACAGCTTTGGCCCAATCTTCACATAGCCGCCTGACCCCACGAGGAGGTGCATCAAATCTGCTGGATCATGGCTAAAAAAAACATAAACCTTCTGATAAAATCAGCTATATCACGAACAAAAAAAGGTATACTATTATATATATATATGTGTGTGATTATATATATATATGTATATAACTAAAACTAAAAGACAACCCGGTAAATCTTTGGATAAAATCTGCTATTGCAAACAAAAAAGCCATAACATCAATTTTCTCCATCCCACTTACGCTGCATGGAATATTGATGAATTGCAGTGATGGGTTAGATTCCGTAGAATTCTGACTTGCGACTGGCACACAGTCACGGTGCTCAGAAATTGAACACAAACCTAACAGGACAATGGTGACGAATTACATAGCTAGACATAGGTACACAAAATGTTCACAAACATGCACAGACTGTGCATATCGCGCATTTATCATGAATTTCCTCAGGGCTCCCAATATCCTTGGGCCATTGGGATCAACAGACCTGAGATGGCACAGATTGGCACCTCCACACTCGATGTCCTTCTCGTACTTGGCCTGATACTGGATGATCAAATCTTTGCCTTCCAGCCATGTCTCCAGCACAGCGTCGTGGATGAAATGAAAGGTATGCCCATGACATGTCCTGAAAAATCACCATTTTTGGGAACCACTAGCCAACCTTAAGAAAAGTGATGTTTGACACCCCCGAAGTGGGAGAATATGTGGAGACCGAACGAGCTGCAAATTGAGAAGGCATCCAAGGCTGATAAGAGTGGTGCTGGCAAGTGTTGTGGAACTATATAGAATGTGGCCTCGCAAAAATTATAGAAAAGCGACCCCGCACAGAAGGCAGGTGAGATTTCTTTTTTATGTGCATGGCAACACCCCTTTTTTCTCCATTTTATGAGACATAGAGACATAGATTGAAATGAGTGGCAGTCTAAACCATCCCCCAAGCCATCAAGTGGAGGTTTATTAATTCTCTGTGTGTGTGTGTGCCGCATTGTACGCGTAATTGATTAGTTTCAAAATTGTGTGCTGCCTCACGATCGGGTATTGCAAATGTGTAAGCTTGTGTAAGCATGCCTAGAGCCTTGGGTCAAGGCTCACCATCAACATCCCCGACCCCCACCCCCACGGGTGAGGGGGACCAGAGCCTGCATTGCTGAAGGACTCAAAGCCGGCAGACAGGCCAAAGAAGCGAGAGTCCTCTGCGGTCTGAATGCCTTGATCTTCGGTCTCATCACTAAACCATTTGCCGGCTGACAGCTTCCAGGTACCTGGCCGGGATGGACAAGTAATTGGTAGGCTGCTCACGTTTCTTACCTTCTCTCTCTCTCTCTCTCCCATTGTTTTTTCTCATAAAGCATCCCGCCACATGAAAAGCCCATACTCTTCTCAGCCATTCTCAAAGGCTCCATCACAGGGCCAACGAAATTACCAAAAACAATGTTGTCAATTGGCACATTGCAGCCATTTATGAATCCCCCGCTTATGTTTGAACCAAAGTTGGAAAACATCATATGAAAACATGATTTTAAGGGGTTGGAGGTTCGGGGCCTCCCTGACGGGGCTGGCTGCCGGCCAGGCTCTTCAGTGAGGTTACAGAATTAGGACATTCCTTGAGGGGCTTTGGACAGATTAAGGAAACAAACCATTCCTTTCCCATTATGATTGGTGTTCTGGTGCAGCCAGGAAATCATGGAAATCGACATCAATATTGTTTTCCCTGCCCAAGTTTGCCATCTTTTTGGCCCCAACAGCCACAACCCTTGGCTGAATCCCTTCCTGACCTTGGGTGCCATCGCTCTTCTTCCATTCGCTGGACGTCCATCGGCTCTCCCAGCCGCTGCCGAAAGTTTCCTCAATGGACAGTGCTGGAGGAGCCAGGGATTTTCACGGATTGATGTAACATATGTAACCACCAAATGCTTGAGAACGTGGGAACCAAAAGAACTGGGCTGACCTTGCAAGGAGTGGGGATATGGATGGTTTATATTGGTTTATAATACAATCTCGTTTCTGACGGCCTGCAAACCAACCTTAGTTACATGTAGTAATCAACCAACTCTGGCTGCTGAGCTCTGATAGTGTCTCTATTCTATACCATTCATCCCTGCGCGGGTGCTAGCAGGTCACAAGGGAAACGCATTTATATAAATCACTCACAGGCTCCGAGCGTCTGGCAACCTTTTCAACCTCCTTGGAATTCCCAAATCGCACAAAAAATGTGTGCAAATTCCCAAGCCTGTTCAGCCCTGGGACTGCAGCGATACCGAAAAAAAGTGGTCTGAGTCTAGATAGGCCTACAAAGCCAAGAATCGCCTTTGCAACCGCAGAAAATCAATGCGGCCAAACACTCCTTCAGCCACACTGTAAGCAACCAATTGAAAATCTTATTACTTTCAATAGAAAAACAATCCACCAGCCCCAAAAGGACGATGGGCAAACACCAACAAACACCCTGCCCCTTCTCGCTGAAGCTTCCGAGAAGTAGACCTTGCCCTGGGCGGTGGCAAAAGCCAAGCAAAGCGCCTCGGCTTCGCCCGAAACCATCCGAGGCCACCCAAACTGACTGTGGCGGAAGGATCCTCCAATAAGATTGTCTGAACATAGGGTCATTACGGAGTCATTACGGGTATTTCGAATTATTACTCCCAAATTTGATGGTTTATAATCATTATCAATTTTCGCCATTCAACATTCAACGGCCATTCATATTTTCCATGTTCAGACACAGCCAAATCAGGACCTGCATCTTGGAGAGCTGCAACCGAGCAGCAGCGTGCCGACGCATTTTTCTCAAAAGTTCTGCGGGAGGGCCCTCTGTGTTGCTCTGAGCCAGCAAGCTTTGGCAAAACGCCAGGATTGTACTTGTCCAAATGGCCAAAGTGTGAATGTCATGCGAAAATATGGGAACACGCAGCTTGACAAGTGGCAACAACATCTGCGCATGCACATGGATTTAAAACGAGATAAATGAGGTGATGTTTCAGGGATTCACCTCAAGAAAGCCAGGATTTTGTGCGATGTTTTTTTTTGGGGGGGGGAGAATTACATTGATCTTAATCACCAGCAACCATAGAAACACATTTTTTTGACCAAAGTGCAATTGTATTTCTTTGTGGTTTAAAGGCATTGATGTAACATTGTGAGATTGAGCCAAGTTTTTAATCAGCAAAACTTGGAATGCTGTTTCAGCGAGCTGTGGTTTGACTCAATCCCTGGTGGACAGTATATGGTGATTTCAGCAGGAGAAAACGTATTGTTTATCAACAACGATGGTGAACACAAGAAATAATTGATACCTTGAACCTCGAAAGCGTGCACAAATATTGCTCTTTCAGAATTATGTGATATTTTTTTGAAACAGCACTTTTTCTGGCTGCAAGCACTTTTCCATTTTAAGATTGTTGAACAGATTTTTCAGAACTTGACACTTTACATGGGTCTTATTGCTCCAACGGACCTTCTGAGCTGCAGAGAGTGTTACTTGAGAGAATGCGTAGTGGGCACACCAAAAAAAAGGAGTTGAAAAAAATAAGAGCGACCCGCTTCTTTGCAAATTCTCTGGGCTCTGAACTCTAAACACCCTTGGTATCTTTTAAATATGTGTGTATAATCTATGTCTGGAGGTGCAAGAAACGCCCGCACATGAAGCACAGTACTGCAAACTTACCAATCACGATGAGCCTGAGCCACGTGAAGTTCATTTGGCTGTGTACCAAAATTGCTTGGATGTGGCCCCTCAGAAAGAAATGGTTGCAGTCATAGCCTGTATGTATGTATATATGTACAGTAGGTACCTAGGCCCTCCAAGTACCCATGAAAATGATGGTTACCCCCATCCATCAATCTAGTACTTTTACCAATTTTTAGAAGTATTTGGTGGCTCTCTCTCTCTCCCTATCTAAATATAATTATATGTATATATATATTTATGAATCATTTATAATACATATACATCTTTGATCATATTTGTGTCTATTGTCTATGTGCATGTTCATCGTATGTATTATATGTTTTTCTGGGTATCATGTCAAAATGGGATGCACTTGCAAAGGGGACAGGTTTCACACGGTTTCCCTAGCCACCTATTATTTTGGGAGAGTTTGGCAGCACTGCAGCGTGAAAACAACAGTCCATGATCCTGAATAACCTGCCCCGGGCGCTCCCTACCGCAAAAGAAAGGTACAAAATAAACACCAAAACACAATGGACATCACATGGTTCCAAGTCATGTTTTTATTCCCAACTGCCCAACAAACACAACCCCATTTTTTGGACCAATTCTTGAGACACCTTTAAGGGGCTCGATCCCTGTGAGGCGGCTCTAGGCGGTTCTAGGGAGCTGGCCTGGGTCTATGGGCCCGTCGTCTGGGGGCAGCACCTGTACGGGTCGGAAGCTGTGGGTGCTTGTGGTTGCATTACTGGTTTTCGTGGCAAACTGTGTGCCATAAATGATTGAATGGACAGCGAAGACTTGCCGAACCATGCATTTTAGCCAAAGTACTGAATTTATATTATATATAAATTATTATATATATATAATATTAGGATTATTATTATTAGTATTATTATTATTATATATATATTATAATATCATGCTTTAAGAGTAGACTAGTTCATCCCCTAGAATATGCCGACTGCAAGCACAGGATCATCTGACGAGTTCCGAAATCGTGATGTGGAAAAGACCCCGTCACTTGCTAGCAATCTGAATACGGATTATATGGGTTTAATTTATATATATATATTTACATATATATGTATACATATACATATATGCATTCAATATATTTATCATTATTTATCATGGGATGACTTCATTATGTGTTCATCGGCTCATGACCTCTTTTATGCACTACGAGAACCATCATACCCCAACTGATTTTTCTGCGACTTCAATGCCAGAATTCATATCTCCAGCTGCTAGTGGCATCTGGCAACATAGCCGATTATCAAAGGCTGGATGCTATTTCAATGCTTCAAACATAGACCCAGAGGAAGGGCTAAATGATGCCTACATGTGAGATGTCTCCAAGCCTACTCAAACCAAGGGAAGGGGATTGTGTGCAGAATTGGCTAATTACTAGTTCCTGCTTCAAAAAACGCATGTACAGCACATAAAAGATTGATTTACTATATGTGCGTATATGTATATATATATATATGTATATATATATATATATTATACACACATAGAATACAAATATAACAAATATAGTAAATATACATTAATATTAAATTATAAATTATGATGTGTGGGTGCACAAGACTTCTTTTGTGAAATAGCCCGTTCACCTACCGTTGGTCTGTCGGCTGACTCAGAAGCCAAGCAATATTACTACATGCCCCTGCCTTCAAAAGCAAGAATTCCGGTTCTGTGCGTGCCATGGCAGCGGGAACCCACACGGTGCAACGCCGTGGCACTGCGGCAGGGTGGCGCTTGCGAAATTTTCGTGGACGTTCCCATAAACCAGAGGCCCACACGATGACAACATGCTTTATCACATGTTCATCACAATGTTCATAATAATATATAATAATGTTCATGATCAGGATCATGACGATGACAATGAGGATGGTGATGTGGATGATACTGATGATGATAAGGATGACGACGATAACGATGACACTGGTGGTGGTGATAATGGTGATGTTGGTGGTGGTGGTGGTGGTGGTGGGGGAAGTGTTGAAGAGGAGAAGGGGCAGAAAATCAGACAAACAAACGGGGGGATAAGCTGTGGTAATGATGATGCATGATGATGCCAAGCAAGAGAAATTCTTCTGATGTTTGATCCCTAAGGGATGGGTAGGGAAGTGCATGGACGAGTGGATGGGTGGATTCATCGATGGATGGACAAGTGCACCTTTTGGGACGGATTCGTCGATGCATCCGATGCATCCAAAGATCCTACGCCCATCGCGAGCAGTTCAAATGTGACAAGAATATGACAAGCCCTGAATTCTACAGCACGTAGAAATTGGAAAACTTGCGCACTGTTTGGGAAATTGCCAAAGGATGGAAATCTATTCTACTCCAAGGTGATTGTACCTCATACCTTCTAAGACTTTCCAATGTGTTTTGCCCGTACTCGCCAAGGCTTCTACGCGAATGGCACCCTTTGGCCAAGGGCAAAGCTTTGAACATCAATGTGTCAATTTATATCAAACTGTTTCCTGGGCCTTTGAGCCGACAAAGTAGGCTGGGTAGTAGCTTTAACCATTACGAAGAACACTGTGAGCTCTACTGGTAATATCAAAACCACCAACCCAGAGAGAGAATCTGAAATAGACACATTGAGGCACACTTGCTGAACTGCTTGGCCCCCTGCTTCTCCAAACAACTTCTAACCCTTGCAGAGGAAGGAGGCCCAGTGAATGATATTGATACATGAAAGAGAAACAGCTGGCATAAATGCGGCCATATGTATCCACATATCTACACACAAGCTTGCAGAAAGAAAACGTGTATAATTTCGAGGGCCAAACGGCTAAACAAATCTAATATAGACAAACCAGCAAATAGATCAGCATCTAATTGTCAAAAATATGCAAGTATACAGTTATAAGAAAAAAACAATGCGTGCGCACAAAAAAAAACATAACAATAGCATACCATAGCAACAAATACTGTAGTAATAAAACCAACATATAATAACAAACTATAAAGTGTAATCGTCATGCAAACTAACCTGTATGTGTGTACCTACATACTGATACATACTGCACATTCTTGTGCCATTGCAAATGCCACCCCACCGCCATGGGCTGATGGACATGACCAGTTGCCATGCCCTCAGGCCCAATGGCCAGACTCTGACTCAAAAAGCAAGCTTGGGCCCAAAAGGCAGGCTCAAACACCCAAGCGT
>CAMXCT020006739.1:0-157500 GCA_947184155.2 Cladocopium goreaui | reverse complement strand
GATTTCCCTTTTTAGCTTATTAACCATGTATATATATATATATTATATATATATATACGTATATACACACACACGTATCCTCTGGCTAACCCCACCAACATCACCAACGCTAGGGACCATCAAAGCACATGTTTGAAGCCTCTTGTCACCTGCCATTACAGGCACCACGCGGATGCACATAACATATCGTATTGTTTATGAGACTCATATGCACGCCTAGATGAACGTAACAAACAAAAATGGGCACAAAATGGCACAACACCATTTCGGAGAATTGGCGGTTCAGAATTCCTTTCTTGCTTCGTTGCCTTTGTTTGATCCTACAGGTCGGAACGGATGTGCTCCCTGCATCTCCCTGCCGTGGTGCCTCTGATTCTCGCTGACCTGCCAATGCAATGGTCCATATTGCAGTGAGCTGACATGGAGCATCCTTGAGTCATGAATCATTCAAAAGGTTAAACAAAAATCGATCTGATATCAATCGGTGGATATTAGTGGTATTGGCAATCTATGGCCAGTAATCCCTTACCAATACCAGAAACACGTGGGAGTATTTGTGACCAAATGATAAGAGAAACATAAAGTAAGTATACAAAGAAACCACATTTTTCTCCAAACCATTCCAAACCAACATAAGGGTTTCCAATTTTTCCATCCCAATTGTTAGGTGGGAACATATTGAGTTTTCAGGGTACGATGTGCTACTTGAGCCTTCCCCTCAGAAACATTGTGATAGAAAATTGCCTGCGTATTATACATTAAAACCTCCTTTTGTAATAGGAAATTCCATCGAACTCCCATTGCCATGTGAAGCTGAACTCCGCCCAGTGACGTTGCACGGTGACTGCAGCCTGCCCCCGGGGCACTTCCAAAAGTGGGGGTTGACAACTGGTGACGGTTCCGCCTACAGAAGTCCTATAGAAAAGTATAGCAACAACTTAGTCTCGTTACACTAAGATTGCGACAATCGTTGGAGGGAAATGTTGGCGCCCAAAATGGTAGTATCTATGAATCTATGACAGTTTCCATACCCTTTTTGCCTGTGGTTAGAATGTTGCTCGGCGAGACAGAATGCAAAAACATAAACAATAAGTTCATCGTCACTTGACATGGTTCAACAATGTGGCAAAGTTTAAGGATGCAACTAGGATCAGTCGATACAATTTGCGTTCAATTGTTATTTGTTCATATTTTTTCTCGCAAATAAAAACATTAAAGCTGTGACTGGGGCGCTGGGGGGGAGGGCATGATGGAGCTCACGCCTCGGTATCAACCAGTTGTTTCTCAGTGACTTGCAACGCGGTGGACAGGCCTCAGAATATCGTGAAACGGCAGTGTTGAAATGCATCACATAGAAATTTAAACACATGGTTTTTACCATGGAAAAAAAAAACAAAACTTCAGATCGAAAAGGGAAACCACCAAATTATCTATAATATGTTTTATCAATGTTTATCATCGTTTTCCACAAAGTCCTTCAGAAAGCGATTTTTTGAAGAATGTGAAGTGCCCACGATATTGTTGGAAAAAAACACACACATATATATATATATATATATTGAATCAATGGGGTCAACTGTTGAGAAATCTTGTCATTCGAGCATTTTCAATGCAGAAAATCACAACAATTCAACCTAGCATGTTTGGACAAACATGGAAACAATTTCAATGTATTTCAATGACCAACAGACACACAAAAAAAAAAAACTGTCACCTGATGGGAACTCGCTTTGGTCCCAAGGTTCCGAACAAGGAAACAAATTGAAAAGGGCCAAAACTTGGAGGATGCAACTAAAAAACAGTGGTCTGGACTCGGCATCATTGTTTGGTCACAATAATTTTGGGATTTTGCGGGCGGGTTCCCCCATGCAATCACGATCATCTTTGTTGAACGTGTTCCAACAAAATGAATGTTAATCAGTAATATTGCTTACGACAAATGATGATCAATGTCGTTGTTGCTTCCTCCCCAAAGTGTTATTTCGTTGGCAAACATCCCTTTATCATCCTGTGTTCCTATTTCCTGGCAAACAGGGACCCCGCGGGTGCTGTGTGCAAAATTGATCAAATTTGTTGGCCACCCAGCACCACGCAAACATCAGCCCAAGGGGTTACCACAATGCAAATTAAAAAACATATTCAGTATATTGCCATTATTTGCGTTTTTTCTGTGTGAACATTTTCCCAGCCCAACCTCCTGTGTTCCCGCGCTGTGCTTTTCGCGGCTTCGCTCTTCAACCATGGACCTTGTGAAATGCCAAATGGATCCAAAGGGGATCAAGGATTTCCGTCCTACACAAGGTTGATTTTTGCAAAACCCTTGACATGGATTTGCGAATCTGGTCCCACCATGGGTCTGCATCGGGCACAGTTGTTCACACTTGCAAGCTAGATAGTGTGCACAAGACTCCTGTGAGGCGACGCCTATCATGGAGAACACTGTTCGAAGAGGATGAAGCTGAGCCCAGCTTGCAGCAATAACAAACGTGAGCGACAAATTGGATTCAACATGGCATTGTGCCCTTGCAGAAGGAAACAATTATATAATATTCACCTGTTGTTTCACACCAGTGAACGGTGGAACCAAGTGATGCTGGCCGTTATTTTTTGCCTTGACAGGGCGACCAAACCTCATCCCATGAGACTTATGGCCATATAGCCTGACGTGCTACACGTGCACATATGATCGTACATGTGCATCAACTTAATCAACTCTCATCCCCATAGAGTGGCGTCGGCGAAATCAGAAGTCATTCGCCTTACTATGTCTGACAGTCAGACCTGAAGCTCTGGAGGACAAGCCACATCCTCCGGAGCAATGGCCCTTTCTCCCCCGTCACCGGGTCTCCGCACGCTGCATGCTGCGCTGCCTGTATACCAGCCATGTGTCTGAGTCTGAAGGGGTTTCCATGCGTGGAAACTTGATGACCCATAGAGATTTGAGGAGGGATGGTTGGGAACCTATATATTCTTGCAAATTGGCCTTGATTGCCTGGCGACACGTGAACGCTATTCGCTGTAAGCGCGAAGGGTGTCCATCATGGTCCAGGTGGTTCGCCCCCGGCCATCCCCGGCCTGGCGTCCCTTACCCTAGGGCTGCCACAGCATCTAAAGAGTTGAGCTCGTTCAAAAATGAATTCGCTTATGCTTCCTCATGTCTGCCACAAAAATTCCACAATGCATACAAGGCAGCGGTTCCCTCTCGTTGTTCGGTACTGTAAAAGCTGGGTAACATGCATGGTGAAGAGCTGGTCCGTCATGCCGATGTTTCCACAATTGTTTTCAACCACTTGTTTTCAAGATGTTCAATACAGGATCGCTGGGTAGATTTCAGAAGGGAGCATATTGACAAAGAAAAGGATAGCATTGTAAAATCTGTATACACACAAACACACATACACAAATAACGTATACCGATACATCGCAAAGAGGTACTTTCACATTGTGGAGCAAGCACGACTTCCAGAAATTCGATCATTAGATTTGCTAACGCTCCGCAATTTGCAAGCTGGCATTTTGACTATCCAATAAAATATCCGCCAGTTTGGGATTTTGATGTGGACAATGTAGGAACTGAATGCAACTGGGGGGTGGAGAATCAACTGGCTACACCAGTTGAAGCTCAGGCTAAGCTCAGCTGGAGGTCGATGCATGTTGATGCCCTACCAACAAGAACAAAGAATCAGCCTTGCCAAATCAGTAATAAAAGGTCTCCGGTAGTCTTCAATACTTCACCCTCCAAAACCGATTCAAATGTGGCAATTTCCTTCTATAAATAAACCAAAACCCTTTCAACATGTTCCGCCCGTAGGCGTTTCCCATTGGAACCAATGCGAATCTGGCTGATTGCCAGGAGCTTCCGGCTCAGATGGACCTAATTACAACAACTACTATAAACTATAGACTCTATAGACTATGGGCTGTATGCACTTATAGCACGTATCATAATAAGATTTTAGTGAAGCATAGTTTTATAGTCATCTTACATATTATGGTCATTCTTTCATAGTTATAGATCCCATCTACCTAGAGCCTCCAAATACTCTCAAAAACGGTTCAAGTACTATTACAGAATAATGGGCTAAAACTTGGTAAAGCACATTTTTGATTTGTAGGTACAAACGGAGGGCCAAACGGTAGTAGATATCACTTACGCAGTGATAGACAACCCCTCTTGGAGAAGCGCGCCTGAGTCCGCTCGGAGGCACCTCTGGCGGATTTTGCCACCATCTCTTCGTTGCCGGCCTGCGTGGGTTGAAGCAATACAAATTGGGATATAGTCGGGATACGTATGCATGATGTAACTACTGATGGAAGGAACATTATATTGGGAATGGGCCTGGTTGTCCAGCAATTGAGAGATATGAGCCAACATGCTGATTCAACCATCAAACAAATGAATTTCGAGCATGAAAAGTGCTTATGGCAGACTCATGGCACGGATTTATTGGCTGTCCGGGCTGTCCCAAGCTTGGAATACCCCAATTTGCAGCCATCAATAGGTGGTTTCAAAGAACAAACATTGGAATATCATTGGGTGCATACTTGCCACCAAAAAGACATGCATATCGTCAACAGTAATTGTGGCCAATTTAGAACAATTCGCACCTCGTCACCTCGTCACCTCGTCGTTTTAATTCACATGTGTGATGTTTTACCCTTCCTTGCTAATTCAGGTTTGGGGAATTACTGCGCTCGTACCTCGAGGTGACGCTTTTGGTTGCATTTTTGAGTGGACGATGGACCATGGACAAAAAAACTTTTCAGAGGCTGAATATAGTTTTTTCTGGTTGTTTGGTCGCAATTGCAATGCTTCTATTATCAGGTCTAAGAGGGGAATAAACGTTTTGGCTTGTGAACAGTCTTTTTTGGATGTTGCTTTGGCCCTATGGCATTTGGCTGAGATCTATGCAATGCAACCAAACAACTAACTATTCAGCCTCTGAACAGTTTTTTCAGTCCATCGTCCACTCAAAAAGAAAACAAAAAGCTTCACCTCGTGGGGACAGCTATGGGAGACATGGATCTACTCCTACCGGCGCACAAGCAAACAAATATATTATACTGATCGTATACTTGCCAATTTATATTCTATATTGTATGATGCTAATTATTCCGTGTATATATATATATGTATACCATAGGACTACTATACATATTATATGCCCTTAATAAAACCCAACTGGAACCCGAGGATTGCCCATTGAAAAATCACTTTCCAAACCACTTTCTGCTGGTTTGTGTTAGATTCAAGGGGGCTGAACACTATCAATCACTCGTGGATGGAAGTATCGGCTCCAATGTTGAGATTCTGTGAGAACCCGGAGCGAACAACGGATATTCATTTGTTGTCTCTACCTATTCTATCCTAAGCCAAAACATTACCCTTTACAACGGGCATAAAATCTTCCAGACTTCCTTTTGTGGGGGTTTCATGCTGGTTCTCAGATGAGTGTTCTACATCACACTCCCAGCGCAGCATTGGTTGACCTTGATTCTTTGCACGGCCGACCGCTGTTCTGCTGCCACCTGCTGCCTTGGCCATACTGCTACAGCAATACGCTGTAAAAACAGTTCCTTGTGTCTCTAGCGTGTCCTCAAGTATGGTGTGAAACTGGCCGGTCTACGAGGCTTCCAGCCAAGTTTCATCTAAGTAAACCCTCCCAAAAAAAGATCCCTATATATCCCTATATCAAATACCCTCAAGACGCGACCCCGAAATGAATAGATCCCATACCAAACCAGGATTTCTAGATGTAGAAAAATCCTTGTACTAAATCCTTGTTTCTCATTTACACATCATACGGCACATCATACACATCATACACATCCACACTGGGATCCCATGTTGGATTAAGTAAATCCGCTACTTGAATCCACAATATGTCTACAGTATTTGTGGGGAAACTCTAGTATAATGTTAATAAAGCAACAATAAATCAGGCATATGTTGATGGTTGGCAACCCACCCATTTTGTGAAACAAATGGATGAATTATTAATAGAATATACGCACCTTTGGATGGGATTACATATATATATAATGTAAGATATGTACACACATATATATATATAGATATAGATATATATATATATATAAATGCCTGTTAAGAAAAAAACATATTTATATACATGATATAAAATGGGCCTCCAAAGACCTGCCCTGAGGTGCCCAACAAGTCGCGTAGGACCTGGTGGGGGCGTGGACAGTTTTTGGGAGCTTCCAAGCCGAAGACAAGACGTCGGAAATGGTTGGACTGATCGTACGTAAAACAAAAGGCAATCTCAAAAAGGCAAATAAAGTATCATTTACCACTATACATTTATATAGATAGAATATATATATATATACATAAACATAATATATATATATGTATATATATAGAGAGAGAGTCACTATTGGAAATTACTTTAGCAGGATTTTACGTTTTTAAAACAACTTTTTTGTTTTTTTGCTTTACCATATCCAACCAGCAGTAATTAACACAGGTACACTCCCCATGACAACCATTCCAAGCACGATGGCACCTGCCGGGTCGAGAGCATTTCATGCTCTTTCTGCTTTTGCTCCTCGGCTGCCATTCGAAAATCAACTCCAAGATGGCTACACTCTGGTTAGCTGGCAAATCCCTTACAAGCGAAGGCTAATGCAGGGTTTATAGCTGGGAAATCATTTATAAATGATTATAACTGAGGGATTTCCATTTGTATGTTTGATTACCGGAGGGCCTCCCGGAGGGTATGTCATGGTATGTGTGGCATGGGTAGATGTCGTGCATGCACAGGAATCGTAACACACATGAATACACCCCAAATTTTCTGAAACCATCCACTCACAATTTTCACAGTACAACCAGAAGATAGACAAGTAAAGTCCTACCAATAAAACACTAGTAAATTACTGTTCCACCTTTTTTGCGGCCTTCTACATAAAACATCCCAATATATACCATTATATGTGATATTTTTGTTATGTCCCATTTCTATATCCATTGTATCCATTGATGGTAATGGTAGATATCTCTCAGTTACCTCTCCTAGATGCATCAAATCTACAATTTGAACACATTTGAACACTGAATTTATCTACAAATCTAGTGCCCCTTCCTGGCTCCGCAGGTCCTCCTCCAAATGCACCACAGCTGTTCTGGCGCAGCTCAGCCTTTCTCGGCGAGGCGACGAGGTTTTCGGAGACGCATGACCTGACGGTAAATCTGTCCACTGGTCACTGATCTGAAGAGTTTGGCTATTTTGGGGTAGCTAGTACTATATTATATATATACCACATTTAAATATATATATATATATCTAACTAAGAGTAGTCTTAACAAATCATATTACACCATTGATAATCATGCTTTGATCACTCATTTCCTCACAGGTTTAACCAGTAAGGAAATCGGATGATAGTAAATCTTACGCAAATTACATATTACATATTATATGTATATATACATGTATGCTACCTAGCTATACATACATTGAATTTAAGGAAAGTAAATATCATACAAACCCCTTGTTACCCTCTTCATTTGATAGGCTCTTTGCAAAATGCACTGCGATATCAATATCCACAACTAAAAAACAACTATAGAAATCTAAAACCAACTAAAATCCACTATAGAAACCAAATTCCACTAAATTGCACAACATATTTCTATCATGTTCCTTGTGCCCCTGCTCTGTTCCAGTCTGAAGATCTCAACACCCCAACAAGCGATTTCCATCACTTCCCTGCTGCTGTCCACTCTTCCCAATCTGGACCCTCCTGTTGATTCAACATGATTCAACAAACTCTTGCATTGTTGATGGACTACCCCCCGAACATCTCTCTATATTGCCAATGAAAACTCATAAGCTACATCGAATCATCATGCAAGGTTTCTTTGAATTTCTATAACTATAATAGGTTGTCCTGGTGGCCTTACTCCCCCGACACAACACTAAACAAACTTAGAAAAAAACAAAGAAAACTAAGAAGATCAAAAAAGGACTTAAAAAACAACAAAAGACTTAAATGTGCGTTGCCTCCTTGTGGATTTGTTTGGATATCAAAATAAGCGTTGTAACCAGAACTCTCAATTCATGCAGGGCCAAGTTCACCCCATCCTGAGGCAGTGATCACCAAATCAATGTTTGCATTTTGCATGTCTCAACTTGGCCACCCTTCATGACAAAACTAAACTTGCATCATTTCTAAGATGTTCCTGCAGGGAAAAAATAGATCTAAAATTTCCAGGAAGAAGCCAATCAAAGAAGGCATCAAATGATGACCTAGACAACGGGTTTCTATAGGAAAATAAGAACATTATTTCACCTGCTAGCATGAGACCTCAATCGGACCCACAGGGACCACGTGTCGCATTGGATTGGGTGCAAGACAGGCTTGCACCGGCCACTGTTAGTCATGATGGCTGGGAGGCTGTGCCTACATAAGCTGTACAAAACTGTACCCCCCAAAAAAAACGCTGGACTATGTTTAAACAACAGCTGAAAGATATGTAGAAAGATACGTGTACAAGGCGTAGATAAGAAAAACCCGGTAGCAGTCAAGACCTCCGAAGATGGGATTCAAACATTGTCTGAACCGTGAACCCTCCGATCTCTGCCCTGAAACCAGTTCAATTTTGCACTCAATTGGGGTTTGTCTGTCACTAATCACGTCAGTCCCCGTTGAAATGGCCAAAACAAATGCAATAATTCTCATGTTTGGACAAAATCACATCCATTATTCATTGATATTCATTGGTCAAATGCCTTCTTGATGGTTCACTTCCTTTTTCAATATGGTTGATTCACCAATTTTCTGGAACATCCACCAGAAAACACCTGACACGTTAACTGCTCCAAACATCAAACCCCCCCCCCCCCCCCGTTAGGCGCGCACGTCGTGACTCCGCCAGCACAGCACGGGCGGAGCGGAGGCACTGGATCCGAGACCTGACTTTCCATGGGAAATCCCCTAGTGAAACGATGATTTTCCCATGGAAAACCTCCATTTTTTGATGGGGGATTTCATGGGATTTCCAATTGCCAGGCCATGTTTGATTCCGAATTCTCATCAGCATCTTACCCTGAGGGGGTAAACAAATGTGACATACATACATTCTTGGAGTGTTCCCATGCAGGGTTTCTTTTAACCCCTGGGGGCTCTGGGACACTAAGAGGATAGTGATGCTTTGTAATAATCCGTGATGATCATTTCTATAAATACTTCATAGCATTGTCATGTTCATGTTTATGACAATCACACCAATAGGATTATTATATAACATAATAATATATATATATAATATAATTATATAATATATGTATAATTATATATATAATATATATATAATTATATATATATAATATGTATATATAATTATATATATAACACAAAATAAATGGCAACGGCAACTCGCCATCTTGATCATGTTTTGACAATCTTTAAAATGATTTGGTGGCAATCATCCAGAATTGGTGGCATCATCGAAGGTAGCAAATGAAAAGCCATGCGGGTTGTCAAGGGTTTGTCCAAGAGTGGAGTGGAGTGTCCTTGGATTTAGGGAAACCCCGTGAAACCCCGTGTTTGGTCACCAACATCAGCTACGATCATTACACGAGTTAACGCATTCGTGGAATCTGTGCACAACGGAGTTGTCTGCTTGCAGCCTATTCCATGCAAGCCACGTGACTTTCCGTGAACAGAACTTTGTTTTTCCCCTTCCTTTTGGTGGGTCGACCAGAACCATGGGGATGCGCAAGGAACCGGTAAAGTTAAGGATACATTGCACACAAGTCAACACATTCTGTTAGGTATAGGCCCTATGCCTTACTGATAGAAACGGAAGGAAACAAATAATTTCCTGCATTATTTTCTCAATCAAATAATTCAACTCGTGCATGTTGAGAAATCCACCCACTTGCTGCTGATACTACTTTGCTCGGTGAAAACCCCTGGTTATATGCTTTTTTCTTGGCGGGAAAGTGTCTAAAGGAAACACTGGAAAACTTACAATACTTCACCCTTTGGTTGTTATTTAACATAGCTATGGAAAATGGCTATGATTTGCCTATTATTTCAATTAATGGTGATTTCCCATACGTTAAATAAGCCGAGGGTGTCTGTTTACATCTGTTTGCCATCAGAAACCAGTTTTTTCCCAGATGGATTGTAAACTCTTTCCCACCCTGATGGAAAATGTCTAGTTTTTACCATCAGAAAACCCCCGTTTGTCCCAGACATTTTCCCAGCACCCCAGGGACGCAACCGCAGCCGCCCTGAGGCCCTCAGGGCCCAACTCCAACTGCTCCCGCGCTGCCAGCGCTTTCTCGCGCAGTTCGCCGTGGTCACCTTAATGGTGGTTCAATGTGGTTCATATTATGGGCAAATGGTTGGATCTATGGTGGACATATTGATTTATATATATATATATACCGATATATAGATATGGTTTTCTAATTATTATGATTGTTATTACTTAACCTTACTATAATTTCATAGTATTCAAACTATAGTGTGTCCTTATATATATATAATATATGATATATGATGATATATGATGATATATGATGATATATGATGATATATGATGATATATGATGAACTATGTATATGTATGCAAATAAATGTGGTTATATAATGTCAAAAACTAATGAAGTTACTGTGGCTCTTCCTGTGCAACCACCTGTTATTTGCCATCTGTGAACATATGGAAATCCATGGGTTTCCCTAGCAAAATGATATACCAATGGTGAGTTTTCCATATCTGTGCTAACTTAATTTATTTTGATTTGTGGCAATCTAGTCAGGGTTATATCTGTTAGTCCCACCCCCCTAATGAAAATATCCACACGGGAAACCCAACATGAATAACTTTATTATAACTTCCAATGTTGAACCAAGAGGTTTTTGGAAGTATTTACTGCTAGAGAAAAAGATCATTTTTTCATCGACCCCCGCAAGCAGGAGTCTAGACCAGGATTGTCAAGTTTTTGGGGTGTTGGCCTAGCCCAACCCTTCACTATCGGCCCCCGCTGATGGCCAACTCCTTGTCTGCCCTGACGATGGCAGATCGCTGGAAGATTATGTACCAAAGACATCCTAACAAGGCCCATTATATTGGTCAAATCAGAGCAACATAACAAAACTATGGGCAATGAGTTTAGGATATCGATGATATTTTAGGCCATGTTTCGTGGGTTTTCTGTTGGCCACCTGAATGGGTGCGACATCTTCAAAACCAGTTGAACCCACAATCCAGGCAGTGAATTGTCGCCATGTTTTCCCAGAAATTGCCTCACTTCTTTTCATGAGACAGGCTGGAGGACAGCCATCAGGGCTGCAGTTTGGAAGTTCACATCATGCTTGGTAAAAAGAAAACCTGCAGTTGAGGAAGCAAAGTTGACATTCAGTCTTTCACGCAAAGAAAATTCAGGAAATAGTCAGGGGTTGACCGAACATTCGCTACGTATTTTCCATCCATCACCATCACAAATCCACTGAAGAACCAGCTGTGATGGATATCTCCAGCCATGGTGAGACCTAGCTACTCAGGTGCCGACAACGCCTTCGCCTCCACAGTGTCAAAACATCATGATAGAAACCTTTTCAGTAGGTATAAATTCACCCTGATATTCAAGTTAATGCGAGCAGCCTCCTAGAAATACCCTGATTTGGTATTAGATCTATTGATTTTGAGTGCTACATCGATGGTATTTTCCATCAAGGGGATGGGGCTACTTTATCCAAGAAAGCAGTATCCGAAAATCTAATGAACATAGCAGCGAATTTCCTAAAGATTTCACAGAAAATCCCTACCAAGTGGTGACCCCAAGATAGAAGTTGGTTTACCCCCCATTAAGATATGTCTACCTGTCTGCAATAAAGATCAATATTCCATAGCTATCTAGGGTCCTCCGTGCATATGTATATCTATTACGCACTAATATATATATATAAATATTTATTTATTTATTTATTTATATTTATTTATTTATTTATTTATATTTATTTATTTATATATTTATTTATTGATTTATTTATTTATTTATTATTATCAATTACTACCTGAGGAAGGGCGAAAGCAGCAGCTCAGCTGAAGAGATCCAGGAGTTTCCTTCCATCCACGGCCTGCCAAAACAAAATGAGCGAGATCAACACGCCGTCTTTCAGACATCTGGACAAACTGGTACATACCAAAACGTTTGAACATATCAAATATTCTTGTGTTTTCTCGAACAAGAACAAGTAGCAACAGTAATGAACACAACGATAGATATTCCTGAGACAAAAAGAAGTGGTGCTTGAATATATACAGTTGGTGGATTGGTGGATCCAAGGGTTTTGTTCCCGTGTTACTTATTATCTTCAGCGTTCCCTGTGAAGGCCCCCCGCGTCATGTGTACAGGACGCATCAGGACGTGCAGGGGCCATATACTATACACTCATTTGTACGCATATGAATATACATGTATATTTGTGCCCATATCAATATCAAGCCCCAAAAAGACAGAACAGTCTTTCCAGGATGTTGTAGATGACTTCGACATACCTACGAAATCCTCAGGCCATAATAATGGTCTGAATGCATTCAGGCTGAATATTTGGCCTGAACCATTTTTTTTTAGCCCGAGCTAAAAAAATAGCCCGAGGCACTTTGCGCAAAAAAATGCAAAAAATGTTGGCTCAATGGTATTGAAATCAATTTCACATATTGAATGGCATGGATAAGGCGGTGCATAATCGAGAAATCCCAGAAGAAACTGTACCATAATATCATGCAACCTTCCTACAAATCAGCAATGTCAGAAGCACAAAGCAGCAGCCCGGTTAGCTGATATCTGAATACATCTAACTGGTTTCCATCCAAACTATAACTTCATATTCAAAATTATTCTGTGACATGGTGATAGGTCTATAATATAATTCAAGCATGGTTTGAATTTCCCAAAAAAATGAAAAATCTGGATTTGAACTGCAAAGAAAACATGAAACATCTGAACATTTTGAGTTGCGGCATTTGTTCCCCGATTAGTGCGATGTTTTGCCCGAGTTTTTCATGAAAATTTTGGGTCGTTGACCAAATTCAGCCCGATTTTTTCATAAATGCAGGTTTGCAATTCCAAGTCAAGCTTAAAATTTCGGGGTCCCAAAACCAATATAGTGGAAACAAGATGCGCCATGAACCTGTGCAAAGCTTGCAAAATATGTCTTTTACCAACAATACACCTCAAACGTGCCACAGTCTGGTAACTTTTTTGATTCTTAATTATTGAGCCTATTGTTTGATCTTCTAATTCTACAGGACGAGAACAGGATACGGTAAGCATCGGGATGACCAAGTAGTTCGTGAGTTCTTCCCTGGTTTGAACCTGATTTCTTACCAAATTCAGGTTGGGATTCAAACAAATCAGCCTGAAAATCAGAAAATAACTTGAGATCACCCTCAGATCAAAATTTCAGTCTGAGACCCCAAAAGTTATTTTTTCCTCTTCAGGCTGAAATTATGTCCTTTTGGAGTTCCTATAGGTATAATGACTTCATATCTCGAGGTTTCCCACTTTTCTATCGTGTATCTCGGGTTGCTTTTGTATGGGTATATATATATATGATTTTACATGGATATATGATACATAATGATATAATATATATATATATTGATATATTATATATATATATTGATATATGGGAAAATATCCTGTTTCGCGTCAAGTTACTGTGAAACCTTCGGCAACTATGATCAATCCGAGGGTGCCCCTGGGGAAGCAAAGGCACCCTCCAGGGATCTGGGTGGTGCTTTCTTCCCATGATCAGAGCTGTGACAGTTGTGAGTTTTGGATCCTTTTGGGGGGTTCAAAAACAAACGTACACGATTTCACGCACGGCTGTCCGGCCAGTTCCCCAAACAGAAATGGATATCGACGATTCAATTCTGGTTCTCCATGGTAGATTTGAGCTGGGTAGAAATGACAGAGGTGATAGTGCTGATTCTGCCATCTTTGCCCTTGTCATTTGGCTCACAAATGTTTCCCAGCAATGGTTGGACTGCCTCTCTGACCCCACTGGTCGTCGGGCAGTTGGAGCATGAAAAAAGCAGCACGTCTTCGATGTCCTTTGTTTCCAGTGGTCATGCTGAACCCCCATGGCCAACTAAGCTCAGATTCACTGCGAAAAGCGAGTTGCTTGGAAGAAAAATGTATCCTGCCCCAACAAAAATCAGAAACTGTGCATTTTACATTATATTCTACCCAACTTCAGGATTGGATTTTACTTCTCTGCATCTTTTTTTGGGGGGTTGCTATACATGCTCGCCATGGCTGCACATTCCCAACTCGTCCTCCTCTGAAAGGTCAAGGCCTAACACCTGTGGGGTAGGTCCCCATGACTGGGGGATTCAACACAAAACCCGGGGATTTAGGGGTATATGTCATATTAGGGGGATGGGATTGTCTTATCCTATCTATCGTCTATCATTATCATTCATTATCTATCTCAATTTCTGTTCATCTCTGAAGCTCTCTAGCTCTACACTATGGATGTCATTTCATCTGCAGGAGTTATCTACAAATTTACAGCATGTTTACTTTAATTGATTTGCCATGCTTGATGGATCCTGTGAAAAGTGGTTGCTGATCGCTCAGGCATGGAGTGGGATGAGCCGTTACCACAAGTGTTTTGGCAAATAAATCAGTCTATCAGTCTATCAGTTTTTGTCAGCTTTTTCCGAGTTGAAAACTAGAAAACCATCGCCCCCTTCCACCATCCCTTCTGCCAAAATCAATCTGGGGCCCCATCGTCACCACACACCATGCGGAATTGTTCCTCTGCCCGGGAGCGATATGTCAGCAGTGCTAACAATAGTGATGATGTGGACTTTGGGGTTCCAGCTTCACACTCGGGGCTTGTTGCCACCAACAACCACTAACCAGGGTTTCTTAACCATCTACGGTATTCTTGGGGGCCATGAGTCTCCTTGGGGGGCTGGCTGACCCATGACATGGCCCCAGCAGTCCGGAGTCATGAGCATGTCGGCACGCCACACCTGAAACCGCCGTTGGCATAGCTTGGTGAGGACTAGCCGCACTAGTCAACCACCAGTATATGTCAAGACTCGTCAGTTCACTGGTTCACTGATTTTACATGATTTTACCATCTAAGTCAAGTGCAAACCAAATAGGCAGTTTCATGGGGGCTAAAACCCAATTCTGGATGGAAGGACTTCAGACTTCAGCCCCTTCCACTTGCTCTTCAAAGAAATGTCCATAGTCCAGAGGTGCCCTGTTATAGTCCCTGGAATAGTCCTCCGTGTTTGGAAAAAAACTTTTACACACGCAGGTGCCAATCGACATGTCCATCCGAGAGCAAGGCCACGAAGGCTTTTTGAAGTTCCTCGAGCAGAAAGGCGGCTTGAAATTGGCACTTCGTCTTTATAGTGTTTAAAGTGGAAACTTGGTCAACTGGCACGTGGCTGAACAAATCAACCAAAGTGTTCTCTTCATTTTTCTTCTGTTTTTTTGGGGTTGGGACAACCACATTCGAAATCACAAACCAGTCACTTGAAGTATCTGAGCATCGCTAAATGCGCGATATGGCTGTCCAGAATCCACACGAATCCCCTTATGTGCCAACAATTGAAACCAACCAGCTCAACGAAAAATAGGTTGGTTCATCTTTGTCAAGTCTGGATGATAGTGAGATGTTGGAAGCTACAACGTTGACCCAGCTTTGATGAACCCCTGGCTGGTGAATGTGAATGCAACATGTTTAATACTAATTGCAAACTGTTTTCAGCGTATCACAGTATCAATGACTCACTCAGGGTTTCATTAATCCAGGGAATAATCATGACCCAAAAAACATAAATGTTACACAACGATGGGCTCTTCATTCATTTGAAACGGGGCGATTTTGAATACCCCAATCAGTAGGTGCCATTCTGGCACTGAAGAGGCGGTTCAAAGGCTCGTGATGTAAGGATGGATTATCTCCAGTTGGATAGCATTCAAATTAATTTCAGTTATATCTAATTAATTACTCAAAATTGGCTATCTACTAGGTCTACAAGTGGGGGTTGCTACAAAGAACACACAAATATATACACATAAATCACACACATATATATATATATAGAGCCATCCCCAGATAGGACAAATAATGTACCACTACTTTAGTCGGATCTTACTGTTCGAATCTTTCCGGGGACGGGATACCACGGGCCCATCACTTCCCAGCCCAGATCGCCTCCCGGTTGTTCTGCACCGCTGTCTTCAGGCGACAGAGCCAGGCATTCATCTCTTTGGATGACCTATATAATGGGCCCAGGTCGGGGCCGGATTCAGGGTGACTTCATACTGCTTTACTGGGATAAATATGGGATTTACTTGGCTTTAAACAGGTCAAATATGGAATTATATGGATCTATTATATAATGGGATTTAATAGGATTGAATGGAAATACCCTCGAGTCATCATAGTTATATATAGAAACCATTTAGTTCGATGTTATGACCATGATTTACATACTAACTACCTTTGATATTAAATGATTTTCCACAGCTATGTTAAATTACCAGATGGTAACATCTATTCACTACTAACATTCTGTTAAGTTCTGTTTCATAAAAGTTATGAATTGATGAGACTACCTCCCGCCATCAACAAGTCCGAGCGCTGTCAGGCATACATAACATCTGCACATTCGAACGTAAGTATTTGCAACTTTCCTCACTAAATAAAACATATTAATCCCTGACACATTAATTCTTGAACTCAGGAGGTTTCAGTGTCCCCTAGCTGGGGCATCTGCTCTTCAAACGGGACCCCCAATGAAATGAACCAAGTCTTTTTGGAATTGAGGGATGATATCACTCATCAACACATATCATTGGATTACGAACTCTCAAACACCACCGGTCACCACTGAGTTTATCAATCCCACGGCTACTGGATACACTCCAGAGCATAAGATCCGCACAGCGTCGCTTCCCCCAGGGGCAAAAGCCTTGTTCTGTGGGGAAAGGCAGTATTTATCCAACGCTTGGAAGGGACATGGATGGCATGGGCAACATAATGCAACATGGATATAAATATGTCTATAGTATACGTTAATGTATATATATGTATATATATGATGAATGTTGGTTTCTATCTGTATATAAGGTTTTGCAGCCGATAAGGGGTCTTTTGGAATTTGATTCTAGGGTCCTTGGTGATTTATATTTACCCCTGATTGTGTGATATATATATATATATTCCAACATTTATTTCTTTATCTATCTTATCTATCAAGGTAGGTGGCCTTGGTATACATATATATATATACTATCATATACTAGTGAAATTTACCCCAAAGGAAAAATGGTGTTGGGTTAGTGTCCCTTGGATGGTTCAATATTATTAATTCTTATCCGCCATTCGATTGTCATGCCAAGAAGGGGATTGACAATTTTGCCTCTCCATCCATTTACCCTTCTATTGTACTCGTGGAAGTACCGGTCAGAACAAACGATCACCAATTCGATCGTAGTTCAGATATTTTTTTTTGGTTGAATACTTAATACAATATAAAATAAGATATTGTTATACGACGGATTTGCGGAGGCGATGGATTTGGGGTCCTCCGAGCCAAAAGATCGGCATTTTTGTTTCCTAAATCTCAACATGAAGGACCCCGAATACATTGCGGGAAAAATCATGATAGAATATACGGTTACCGTAATAATAAGGCTGCTTCCTAAGTCCACATGCAAATTTCTGCACCCTAACATCGGCAAAAAAATATGTTTTTTTTCCCTAAATCCCAGGGTACAACCTCTGTATTCCCTACGTCTGAGTGCAGAAATCTGCACCTTGACTTAGGCAATACCCCACCAAGCACCTAGGATATCGTCAAAAAAAACATGCCTAAGTCAAGGTGCAGATTTCTGCACCCTGAGTTCGGCAAAAAAATGTACATTGCATTTAAAGGATATATGATGTAGACGTAGAAATAATGGGGAAATTGAATATGTGAGTAAAAAAGTGATTATCATGGATAAGATTGGTGGTTTTATACCAAAGGTATATGTGGGCACCATCATCCTAGAAGAAATATGAGCATGATTGAAACAAATAGATATAGTACATACCCTATAAAGGAATGATACCCATTCCATTTTAATCCAGCAATTGGTTGGGTACCCTATAAGGGAAATGGTAGTGGACCCCTGTTTATCCAAAGAATATGAAAAAATAATCGTAATCGATACTGGGATGATACCAATTTAATCAACCAATTGGTTGCTAAAGGTGAAAATCATAATGTACATATGATTATCCATGAACATGGTAGAAGACACATAGATACATGAAATAACCAATTGGTTACCTCATGGGGGAAATAGTAAGGTACCTATAATACAAGTCAATTCCACCAAATGTAAATATATATATATATATAATTATATATATAATATTTGGAAAGACCCAATAATCCATTTCCAGAGACCCCAGATCAATTGCAAAACCTTATATATCTCTATTATATGATATTATATGTCTCCCTGTCGCCATCTGTATGTAAATGAAACTGTCAAGTCTACACTATATACCATGCACAACAAAACATAAACACATAATTACAAATACAGAATACCGAAGGAGCATGACGATATATGACGATGGCAACCTAGGAGCGGTAGATGGGGATGGTGTACCGGTGTACAGGGATATGATTGCAACCTTGAGTCAGTGCATGCAATGATACGATATCTCCCAAAAGATCATGTCGGCGTTCAGTCAGAGGAAGCCAATTTGATTTAAATCTGGGTCCTATGAAGTTTTTGAACCTGGCATTTTACTAAAGATTGTCTGCCAACTGTATACCCTGCGGTAAACTAACATAGCTGTGGAAAACAACCATTTTGTGTTGATTTACCTATTAAACAAGGTGATTTTCCATATCCATGTTAGTTTACCAGAGGGTAAGTCCCAACTTTTACGAAAGTCTTACATGTCACTAATTGTTGCTAATGGATACCAATGGTTCCTAATGGTTGCTAAAGTTTGACATTTCGGACCATCTTTTGTCCCAAATTCAAGGCTCCACCATTGACCACACCGCCAAGCGACAGCATCAACCGCTCGGAGCCGTGCTTCTGCCAGGCCTTCCGTTGGACACCCTTCCCTGGTGACAATAAATGCCCAAGAAAATGGACCCCAAAATGAATAGGTCTAAATAAACTAGGAATTCTAGGGGGTTAGTTATGTAGTGTTTTGGGAAGGGATCTTTTTTTTCTGGCACATATAAGATCCAACATGAGAGAGGGAACCAACACATGGGCTAGGTATGTATATATATATGTGTGTGTGTATATGTATGTGCATATTCTCTGGCAATGAGATATGGCACTGGAAAGCACACATCTTTGATGGGAAAATCACCTACAATTATATATATACAACTGCACCTGGTGGAGTCCATGTTTTAGGGTACAGCTTGAAGGGTTCGACAAGAAGCTAAAGGCCGGGTATAGCCTGAACCAACCTTAAAGCCTTAAACCAAACCAGCTTATGGGAGCATTCAGTCCACCTTTGAATGACAAACACACTGAAAACGCTGGGCACTGGACCTGTTCATTTTGAGGCCACCCTTTCAATGAATTTATGTTTTCTCTCCAGCACCATCAGCATAATTTACCCTCTGGTAATTTGACATAGCTGTGGAACATCACAACTTTTACTGGGCAAATCATCTGTATGACCTATAAATGATAGGTAAATCATGTGTATATATATATATAGGTATTACCAGAGGGCATTCTTAGGGCTGACCCTGATTGTCGCGCCTCCACCCATTGAGATGCTTCGCTTGGTGGCATCTCTAGGGCTGCACCTGACATGGCTGATATGGTCAGTTGGGATCATCATCCCGCTTCAGAGGTGGCAAGCAAACAAATATATATATATATATATTATAATTATAATATAATATAAAATAATATAATATGATATAGTCTGATATAATACGATATAATATCATATCATATCATATAATATCATAGAATATAATATATTATGATATAACGTAACACAATATAGTAAAATTTAACATGATGGAATATAATATAGTATGCTATGATATAATATAAACAAATAAAAGAATAGAATAGAATAGAATAGAAATTACACACATATATATATATATATACATATATATATATATATAAACATAACCAGCAGCCGAAGTTCAAAGGCTCTATTCAGTAAAGTAGGGCAATAATGTGCATCTCCATTTTTTTTGTGTCTGTAATGTTGACCTATGATTTATAAATGCCCCTTGAATAAAGCTATTTTTTTCCCAAAATAAATAATAAATGCCCCCTAAATAAAGCTAATTGTTTTTGGCCCTAAAAGATTTGCCCAGATGGGGCTGATTTTTTTTTTCCATGCTTTATTTGAGGTGGCTTTCATGTACTAATTCATATTGCCAGCTCATTAGATCTTACCTTGATAACTTCAAATTTTCAAAAATAATGGTTGCTCTTTTCTATTCAAAACCTTTATTCAAAATTATCCAAAATCAATCCCAAATCAACTCGTCAAGGGTACCCCCCATGAGGTGCCTTGGCACTAATTAGAGTTTGACCCTGAATAAAGCTAATTGTTTTTGGCCCTAAACCCAGATTTGCCCAGATGGGGCTGATTTTGTTTTTTCCATGCTTTATTTGAGGTGGCTTTCATGTACTAATTCATATTGCCAGCTCATTAGATCTTACCTTGATAACTTCAAATTTTCAAAAATAATGGTTGCTCTTTTCTATTCAAAACCTTTATTCAAAATTATCCAAAATCAATCCCAAATCAACTCGTCAAGGGTACCCCCCATGAGGTGCCTTGGCACTAATTAGAGTTTGACCCTGAATAAAGCTAATTGTTTTTGGCCCTAAACCCAGATTTGCCCAGATCCATGACATGAATACTAAATCAATACTAAATCCATGACATGAATACGAGATCAACACTAAATCCATGACATGAATACTAAATCAATACTAAATTCATGATATGAATACTAGATCAATACTGAATCCATGACATGAATACTAAATCAATACTAAATCCATGACATGAATACGAGATCAATACTAAATCCATGACATGAATACTAAATCAATACTAAATTCATGATATGAATACTAGATCAATACTGAATCCATGACATGAATACGAGATCAATACTAAATCCATGACATGAATACTAATTCAATACTAAATTCATGACATGAATACTAAATCAATACTGAATCCATGACATGAATACTAAATCAATACTAAATCCATGACATGAATACTAAATCAATACTAAATCCATGACATGAGTACTAGATCAATACTAAAACAATTGCTGGATTCCTTTTTTTTTGAAATTGCATTTTATGTATTCGTTTTCAATTGTGGTAATTTAAAACCTTTACATACAAACAAGTTTTATGGTGGCCTTAAGTCTATTTAGGGTCAGAGAGGGGGGGGGGGCCCCCTATTTATAAATCAAGGGCAGACATTATGCCTTTTCAGGAGGACAAAAAAGAACAACCTTTCAAGATGTTTGCCTATTATCCCAGCATCCCAGCATCCCAGCAACCAAGTTAAGTGAGATCCGTTCACTTTCCAGGCAGTGCAGCCACCCATCCAGGCCTCCGAAGAAAGCTTCAGCCTTGCTCTTACTGTCCTGGGAGAAAGGCTGTGATCCAACAGCTTTACACAGTAAGCCAACTTAATGTGTGTTTTGAATCCTTGGACTGGATCGAAATTGAAAACTGATTGATATCATCAATCTTGCCTGTAGATTTCATGACAAGGGTTGGATCAAACACCTGTTGGACGATGTGTAGGTTGTACATTTCCTTTTTCAGCATCTGTAGCCATTATAGCCAAATTGGTTTGGGTCAAACTTTCAGACCAAGAAATACCAGGGACCAAGCAATTCATTGTCGTTACCTTATTCTGACCCACACTCACATGGATAAACTATACCCTCCACAAGGTCGGTTCAACCCCAAATTCTGGTTGGTAGTGAGTCCGTATGTGTTCCTTTCATATTGTGATCCCTGGGTAAATTCCCATGTTTTGGTTGATTCAAAACCCTTTTTGACTGGTGAACATTTCATTCTTGTTGGTTAAATTGCATGTCTGTCGATGAACACATCCATCTTGGTTGATTCCACTTCCACTTTGCGTTCTGCTCCCATATTCATCTTGACCTACATTACGTGTATATATATATCTCTCTCTCTCTCTGTCTCTCTCTCCCCCATCGCCATCTCAGGGAAATCAACAGTCAAACTAGTTATATACTCAGTAGTTACGCTCAGCAGTTCTACCCTCTCGTAAAACCAACATATATAGAAAATGGCCCATAGAAATAGTTGATTTTCCCATTGAAATGGTGATTTTCCATAGCCATTTCTTCCCACCCGTCCAATCATCTCCAACATCGCCGAGATGTGCCAAGTGACAATCACCCCCAGCTGTCGCAGCAACTCTTCGCTGTAGAGTCTTGCCCTGGCGGCATAGCAAATACTGCATGTATGTTTATACATATGTATATTATACTATATATATACAATGATATTTATGTAAAGAAAGAAAGATAAACACAAAAAATAGAAAGAAATAACTATTGATAGATAGGTCGGTGGATGGATGGACGGATGGACGATTTATGCTAGTGTGTGCGCGTGTGCACATGGTATTAATAAATATTAATATTATTTAATATTCATATCAGTCTTATTAGTAGTATAAATGAGAACTATGACATTATTAGTACTACTGCGTGCTGACACCATCGTACTGTTTTGCTATCTTATGTATATATATATATAAATATTGTAACTCTATATATATATATAGTAAATAAATATATATATATATAATTAAATATATATAGTAAATATAATGATTATTTTGTATAATTGCAGTAAATAATTATATATCACATATATATATATGTATATATATATATATCATATTAATTGATCAATTATATCCCCCCTGCTTATCCTCTCCATCTCCCGCCTGAGACAAGCCCAGCGCAGCACCAGCAGATCTGGAAGCAGCTCGTCCCAGGAGGATGGACCCAAACCATCCAGCAGAACCATGGCCTCGGCTTCGCCATAGGGCCGTTGTTTACGTTTTTTTTTCGCATCCAAAATGGGGAAGAAAACATAGATGGTGGTAGAAGTGAATTAAGACTTCATTAAGACTATTCCATGTTTTTGTTACGGATTGTGAATTCTGTGAAAGAATTGTATAGTTATAGTCATTGTATAGTATGTCAATTGTATTCAATTGTTGGGATATAACGCCCGCGACTGTCGAAACATAATGTTATAGAGCCGTTTATAACCCAACTGCAACCCAAGCAGAGCACCCAGGTTGCACCAATGTGATCTTAAGTCACTGTTACCATCCAGTAATCAAACATGGCTCGGGAAAAAAACAAATTAAAATGGGAATCTGAGTGGGAAATGCATCGAACTAAAGGATTTTGCAGCAAACCATGTTTGACTACCACAAGGTACATCTATACCCAGTCCGATTTTGGGTGAAAAATAGTTGACACAGAAAGATGTTGGAATCATGTTGCAATCATCATCAATCATCTCCCCCATGTCGATTCTTCGGAACTGATGTGCCCTGCAGCCATTAAAAGTAGAGAATGATACCTAGGCGAATTGTCGCCATTCATCGGCTACACACCCAAGTAGAACCCATTGCAGTCTTTGACGACTTTTGATGTAACGTCAACTTCTGGAAACACAGACGTAAACCATCTGTGACATTCTGCAAGGTCTCAAAGTTGCATCTGTGGGTAGGCCAACCCACCCAAGATTCTGAACAATCTGGGGTCACACGCGTCCAACCATCGGATTCTTTCCGTGTCCTATTTGGGTGCGTGACTAATGGGATCTTTTGACTGAAGTAGTTCTTGCTATACGATCTACTGTAAGTTGCACTGTTACAGTAACCACATAACAATTTTTGAGAAATAGAATCACCAAATGCATCACTAGTTTTAGGAGTATTCATCACCATGTTATCAATATTTGAATATTATATATATATATTTACAAACAAATACCTTATCGCCATTTTAAAATTGGACTTTTCTTTTCTGCATCGCGTCTCCAAGTTACTCGCTTCCACCCATCTGGGGAACTGACACCATCGTGTCCCTACAGTTTTCTACATTTGGTGGGTCAAAATATGGGACAACTGTGACAACTACCATATCCCATTTATATCATTTATATCATTTACCATATGGGCTAGTTTGGGATATCCCAACCATATTTTAAAAGCCAGGACCTATAGGAGTTGCTTGGGATATCTTTGGACGCCCACCGTGGCACTAAAGGAACCATCGATCTGCACCTCGCTGACGCGGGAGGCTAATCTGAACAGAAGGCGTGCAGCCTGCAGGCGTTCGGATTGGAAAATCGCCAGGCGATGATTGGAACCAATGGAACATGACCAGCACCTTGTGGCCTCATGCGTCTTGACCTGAAACCATGTTGCCAAATGAGAATGTGTATATATTATGCCTGGTAGTAACGCTATAACTACCAGGATAAATATGTGTATATAATTGTATATATACTTTGTTTGTACATAATTATATATACACTATCTTCATCGATCTTCCTGACATTTAAGATGAAATCAGCAACATGGACCACGATGGATTCACAGTTCGCTGACAAAAAATGGTACTTGCGGAAGTGTGTTTTGTTGAAGCTTCATGTTTGAGCCCAAGATGATCTTATGGCTGTCCTCACCGGGTCCTCACCAAAAAAGATGGACACATCTCTGGAACCACACAGCCCACACAAGGGCCCCAGGACTAAACCAAAAATCCCAAAAATCCCATTCTTGATCATTTGTTCACGTACAATCATGAGGCTTGGTAAAATCCATCCCCTCCTCGGGCATTAAATACATCCGTTTTTATGGGATGAATTGAAGTTTTGTTTAATTAACCATGTTAACAGTTAAACCATACAAAGTCACACTAAACCACATCAAACAGTATCAGTCATTATCACATCAGATCGATCTAATACTAAATCATACTAAAAAAATCTAAAACCTACTAAAACCATCTAAAACCTACTAAATCATACTCAAACCTACTACAGTAAATCATCCTAAATGATGTTAAATCATGCTAAAACCATCTAATTCATTCAAAATCATCCCAAAATCTACCAAATCCATGCTAAATCATAATAAATCAACATATATCTGACACCAGACTAAACATCATACTACATCCATGCTAAATCATGCTAAACCTATGCATTTTTTTTGATGCAAAAAGTCCCTCCGCGCACCTCGCTAGGCTCTAGGGGGCAGCCATGCCATTGCGCCATGGCCTCGATGAGTTCTTGGAGGTTCAACAGGCCGTCCTGGAGACAACGCGTCGGTGAATGGTGGTTCTCGATTCACCACTATACTATACTATATTAAACTAATGGTTACACTAACGGTTATACTAATGGTTATACTAGTGGTTATACTAATGGTTTGACTATAGAATGGCTATACCAATGGTTTGGCTATATAATGGTTACACTAATGGTTTGACTATAGAATGGTTACACTAATGGTTTGACTATATAATGGCTATACCAATGGTTTGGCTATATAATGGTTACACTAATGGTTTGACTATAGAATGGTTAACTAATGGTTTGACTATGATGGCTATACCAATGTTTGGCTATATATGGTTAATGGGACTAGAATGGGTTTGACTATATAATGGCTATACCAATGTTTGGCTATATAATGGTTACACTATGGTTTGACTATAGAATGGTTACACTAATGGTTTGACTATATAATGGCTATACCAATGGTTTGGCTATATAATGGTTACACTAATGGTTTGACTATAGAATGGTTACACTAATGGCTTGACTATATAATGGCTATACCAATGGTTTGGCTATATAATGGTTACACTAATGGTTTGACTATAGAATGGTTACACTAATGGTTTGACTATATAATGGCTATACCAATGGTTTGGCTATATAATGGTTACACTAATGGTTTAACGGTTTGACTATATAATGGCTATACCAATGGTTTGGCTATATAATGGTTACACTAATGGTTTGACTATAGAATGGTTACACTAATGGTTTGACTATATAATGGCTATACCAATGGTTTGGCTATATAATGGTTACACTAATGGTTTGACTATAGAATGGCTATACCAATGGTTTGGCTATATAATGGTTACACTAATGGTTTGACTATAGAATGGTTACACTAATGGTTTGACTATATAATGGCTATACCAATGGTTTGGCTATATAATGGTTACACTAATGGTTTGACTATAGAATGGTTACACTAATGGTTTGACTATATAATGGCTATACCAATGGTTTGGCTATACAATGGTTACGCTAATGGTTTGACTATAGAATGGTTACACTAATGGTTTGACTATATAATGGCTATACCAATGGTTTAGCTATATAATGGTTACACTAATGGTTTGACTATAGAATGGTTACACTAATGGTTTGACTATATAATGGCTATACCAATGGTTTGGCTATATAATGGTTACACTAATGGTTTAACGGTTTTACTATATAATGGCTATACCAATGGTTTGGCTATATAATGGTTACACTAATGGTTTGACTATAGAATGGTTACACTAATGGTTTGACTATATAATGGCTATACCAATGGTTTGGCTGTATAATGGTTACACTAATGGTTTGACTATAGAATGGTTACACTAATGGTTTGACTATATAATGGCTATACCAATGGTTTGGCTATATAATGGTTACACTAATGGTTTGACTATAGAATGGTTACACTAATGGTTTGACTATATAATGGCTATACCAATGGTTTGGCTATACAATGGTTACACTATGGTTTGACTAATAGATGGTTCACGAATGGTTTGACTATATAATGTCTTATACCAATGGTGTGTGATGGTATATATGTTACACTAATGGTTTAAGTGACGGGGTTGACTATGTATGCTATACCAATGGTTTTTGGCTATATAATGTTAACACTAATGGTTGACTATAGAATGGTTTACACTATGGTTTGGACCTAAATAATGGCTATACCAATGGTTTGGGCTATATAATGGTTTACACTATGGGGTTTTGACTCTAGAATGTTACACTAATGGCTTGACTATATAATGGCTATACCAATGGTTTAGCTATATAATGGTTACACTAATGGTCTGACTATAGAATGGTTACACTAATGGTTTGACTATATAATGGCTATACCAATGGTTTGGCTATATAATGGTTACACTAATGGTTTGACTATAGAATGGTTACACTAATGGTTTGACTATATAATGGCTATACCAATGGTTTGGCTATATAATGGTTACACTAATGGTTTGACTATAGAATGGCTATACCAATGGTTTGGCTATATAATGGTTACACTAATGGTTTGACTATAGAATGGTTACACTAATGGTTTGACTATATAATGGCTATACCAATGGTTTGGCTATATAATGGTTACACTAATGGTTTGACTATAGAATGGTTACACTACTGGTTTGACTATATAATGGCTATACCAATGGTTTGGCTATATAATGGTTACACGAATGGTTTGACTATATAATGGTTTTACAAATGGTTTGACTATACAATTGTTACACGAATGGTTTGACTATAAAATGGTTGCACTAACGGTTTGACCATATAATGGTTACACTAATGGTTTGACTATATAATGGTTATACCAATGGTTTGACTATATAATGGTTTGACTAATGGTTTGACTAGAAAATGTTACACTAATGGTTTGACTATACTGATTGGTTACACGAATGGTTTGACTATATAATGGTTACACGAATGGTTTGACTATAAAATGGTTGCACTAACGGTTTGACCATATAAATCCCCCATCGAATTTTAGGGGAGACGTTGTGACCCCTGGTCTGTAAGGCATAAAAAAGATTCACAAGCTTGGGGCTATAGAATGAGGTTGCTGAGCTCCATTTTTCTCCAAATTGGCCTTGGCTACAAAATGCCCCTTCGTTTCAACAACCTTGACATAGGGGGAGGTTTTCCCTTGTTACAAAATGCCCCTTGGTTTTCAACAACTGTATCATACAAGGACATACCCTTTGCTACAAAATACCAATCTCATTTTCAAGGACTGCATATGCAAAGGAACATCGTTGCTACAAAATGCAACGTTGTTTTCAATATCATCCACCAAGATTCATCAAGCATCATCATTCATCACAGATCAATATAGATCAATACAGATCAATACAGATCATGCATATTCATGCATCATCATGCAGAATTGTTCTGTTTGAATCTGCTTGGTCCTTTTCATTGTATTGCGGCGGCTCTGCAACGGATTGCTTGAACCACATCTAAGCTACAAAATGCCCGTTTGATTTTTATAAGCCAGTATGAAGCTCATCATGTCATGCTACAAAATGCCACTGCGGTTTTCATGATGGGCTAACATGACTAAAATGACTCCTTTATAAAATGATATTCACAAGTTTAAGCTACAAAATCTTGGACCTGGATTTCATCTCAGGGTTAGCCTGACTAAAATGGAAGCCTCTGTATAGTGCTTGTGGCCACCAACTCTGTAGCTTGAATTTGCTGGGGGATCCATATAATGGTTACACGAATGGTTTGACTATATAATGGTTATACCAATGGTTTGACTATATAATGGTTTTACTAATGGTTTGACTAGAAAATGTTACACTAATGGTTTGACTATACTGATTGGTTACACGAATGGTTTGACTATATAATGGTTACACGAATGGTTTGACTATATAATGGTTTTACTAATGGTTTGACTAGAAAATGTTACACTAATGGTTTGACTATACTGATTGGTTACACGAATGGTTTGACTATATAATGGTTACACGAATGGTTTGACTATATAATGGTTACACTAATGGTTTGACTATATAATGGTTACACTAATGGTTTGACTATACTGAATGGTTACACTAATGGTTTGACTATAGAATGGTTACACGAATGGTTTGACTATATAATGCTTACACTAACGGTTTGAATATATAATGGTTACACAGTGGTTTGACTATATAATTGTTGTACTTATGGTTTAAATATATATTGATAACACGAATGGTTTTACTATACAGTGGTTACAAGAATGGTTTGACTATATAATGGTTACACTGATGGTTTGACTATATAATTGTTACACGAATGGTTTGACTATAAAATGGTTACACTAACGGTTTGACTATATAATGGTTACACGAATGGTTTGACTATATAATGGTTTTACTAATGGTTTGACTATATAATGGTTACACTAATGGTTTGGCTATATAATGGTCATACTAATGGTTTATAACTATATAATGGTTACACTAATGGTTTGACTATACAATTGCTACACGAATGGTTTGACTATAAAATGGTTGCACTAACGGTTTGACTTTATAATGGTTACACGAATGGTTTGACTATATAATGGTTATATTACTGTAATGGTTTGACTATATAATGGTTACACGAATGGTTTGACTATATAATGGTTACACGAATGGTTTGACTATATAATGGTTTTACTAATGGTTTGACTAGAAAATGTTACACTAATGGTTTGACTATACTGATTGGTTACACGAATGGTTTGACTATATAATGGTTACACTAATGGTTTGACTATATGATGGTTACACTAACGGTTTGACTATATAATGGTTACACGAATGGTTTGACTATATAATGGTTTTACTAATGGTTTGGCTATATACTGGTTACACGAATGGTTTGACTATATAATGGTTACACTAACGGTTTGACTATATAATGGTTACACAGTGGTTTGACTATATAGTGGTTATACTAATGGTTTGAATATATAATGGTAACACAAATGGTTTCACTATATGATAGTTACACGAATGGCTTGACTATATAATGGTTGCACGAATGGTTCGACTATATAATGGTTATACTAATGGTCTGACTATATAATGGTTACACTAATGGTTTGACTATATAATGGTTACACTACTGGTTAGACTATATAATGGTTACACGAATGGTTTGACTATATAATGGTTACACTAACGGTTTGACTATATAATGGTTACACTGATGGTTTGACTATATAATGGTTACACTAATGGTTTGACTATATAATGGTTACACAGTGGTTTGACTATATAATTGCTGTACTTATGGTTTAAATATATATTGATAACACGAATGTTTTGACTACATAATGGTTACACGAATGGTTTGACTATATAATGGTTACACTAATGGTTTGACTACAGTAGATGGAATGTAATGGATATACTAATGGTTATGCTAATGGTTACACTAATGGTTATACTAATGGTTACAGTAATGGATACTAATGGCTATACTAATGGTTACACAAATGGTTACACTAATGTTCATACTAATGGTTACACTAATGGTTACACTAATGGTTATAATAATGGTTACACTAATGGTTTCACTGATGGTTACACTTACGGCTATACTCATGGCAACACTACTGGTTATACCAATGGTTACACTAATGGTTACACTAATGGTGACACTAATGGTTACACTTTCGGCTATACTCATGGCTACACTACTGGTTATACTAATGGTTACACTAATGGTTACACTAATGGTTACACTAATGGTTAAACTAATGGTGACACTAATGGTTATACCAATGGTTATACTAATGGTTACACTAATGGTTATACTAATGGTTATAATAATGGTTACACTAATGCTTGCACTAATGGGTATACTAACGGTTACACTACAGTAATGGTTACACTAATGGTTACACTAATGGATAGACTAATGGTTACACTAATGGTTACACTTACGGCTATACTAATGGCTACACTACTGGTTACACTAATGGTTACACTAATGGTTTCACTAATGGCCACTAATGGTTACACTAATGGTTATACTAATGGTTACACTAATGGTTACACTAATGGTGACACTAATAGTTAAACTTACGGCTATACTCATGGCTACACTACTGGTTATACTAATGGTTACACTAATGGTTACACTAATGGTTACACTAATGGTTATACTAATGGTGACACTAATGGTTATACCAATGGTTATACTAATGGTTACACTAATGGTTATACTAATGGTTAGACTAGTGGTTACACAAATGGTAACACTAGTGGTTAAACTAATGGTTACACTCATGTTTGCACCAATGGTTACACTAATGGTTACACTAGTGGTTTCACTAATGGTTGTATTTATGGTTACACTGATGGCTACACTAATGGTTACACTAATGCTTATAATCACGGTTATTAAGTTATACAAATGGTGACACCAATGGTTTTACTAATGGTTATAATATTGGTTACACTAATGATTGCACTAATGGGTATACTAACGGTTACACTACAGTAATGGTTGCACTAATGGTTACACTAATGGTTATGCTAATGGTTGCACTAATGGTTACACTAATGGTTACACTAATGGTTTCACTAATGGTTATACCAATGGTTATACTAATGGTTATAATAATGGTTATACTAATGGTTTTACTACTGGTTATACTAATGGTTACACTTATGGATACACTAATGGTTACACTAATGGTTATACTAATGGTTTCACTAATGCTTTTACTAATGGTTATACTAATGGTGACATTAATGGTGATGCTAATGGTTATAATAATGGTTACACTAATGGTTGCACTAATGGTTATACTAGTGGTTACACTAATGGTTACACTACTGGTTATACCAATGGTAATACTAGTGCTAATAATAATGGTTATACTAATGGTTGCACTTATGGATACACTAATGGTTACAATAATGATTCTACCAATGGTTATACTAATGGTTATAAAAATGGTTATACTAATGGTTATACTAATTAAATTGTTAAACTAATGGTTATACTAATGGTTACACTCATGGTTACACTAATGGTTACACTAATGGTTATACCAATGGTAATACTAATGGTAATAATAATGGTTTTGCCAATGATTATACTAATTCAATTTTTAAACTAATGGTTACACTAATGGTTGCACTGATGGTTACACTTACGGCTATACTCATGGCTACACTACTGGTTATGCTAATGGTTACACTAATGGTTACACTAATGGTAACACTAATGGTTATACTAATGGTTGTACTAATGGTTACACTTATGGATACACTAATGGTTACACTAATGGTTATACCAATGGTTATATACTAATGGTTATACTAATGGTTATACTAATGGTGATACTAATGGTTGTACTAATTAAATTGTTAAACTAATGGTTACACTGATGGTTACACTAATGGTTGCACTCACTAATGGTTATACTAATGGTTACACTAATGGTTACAATAATGGTTGCACCAATGGTTATACTAATGGTTATATTAATGGTTATACTAATGGTTACACTTATGGATACACTAATGGTTACACTAATGGTTATACCAATGGTTATACTAATGGTTATACTAATGGTTATACTAATGGTTATACTAATGGTTTCACTTATGGATACACTAATGGTTTACACTAATGGTTATACCAATGGTTATACTAATGGTTATAATAATGGTTACACTAATGGTTCTACTAATGGTTGTACTAATTAAATTGTTAAACTAATGGTTATACTAATGGTTACACTCATGGTTACACTAATGGTTACACTAATGGTTATACTAATGTTTACACAAATGGTTACACTAATGGTTATACTAATGTTTACACAAATGGTTTCACTAATGGTTTTACCAATGTTTACACTAATGGTTACACTAATGATTACACTAATGGTTACACTAATGGTTATACTAATGGTTACACTAATGGTTACAATAATGGTTTCACCAATGGTTATACTAATGGTTATACTAATGGTCATACTAATGGTTACACTTATGGATACACTAATGGTTTCACTAATGGTTATACCAATGGTTATACTAATGGTTATAATAATGGTTATACTAATGGTTATACTACTGGTTATACTAATGGTTACACTTATGGATACACTAATGGTTACACTAATGGTTATACCAATGGTTATAATGGTTGCACTAATGGCTATACTAATGGTTATACTAATTAAATTGTTAAACTAATGGTTATACTAATGGTTATACCAATGGTTACACTAATGGTTACACTAATGGTTATACCCATGGTTATACTAATGGTTATACTAATGGTTATACCAATGGTTATACTAACTATATAAATTGTTAAACTAATGGTTATACTAATGGTTACACTCATGGTTACACTAATGGTTACACTAGTGGTAATAATATTGGTTATACTAATGGTTATAATAATGGTTACACTACTGGTTACACTAATGGTTACACTAATGGCTATACTAATGTTTACACAAATGGTTACACTAATGGTTATACTAATGTTTACACAAATTGTTACACTAATGGTTCCACTAAGGGTTACACTAATGGTTGCACTAATGGTTGAACTAATGGTTATACTAATGTTTACACAAATGGTTATACTAATTTAATGATTTAATGCGTACACAAATGGTTACACTAATGATTATACTAATGTTTAAACTAATGGTTACACTAATGATTATACTAATGTTTACACAAATGGTTACACTAATGGTTATACTAATGTTTACACAAATGGTTACACTAATGGTTATACCAATGTTTACACTAATGGTTACACTAATGATTACACTAATGGTTACACTAATGGTTATACGAATGTTTACACAAATGGTTACACTAATGGTTACACTAATGTTTACACAAATGGTTACACTAATGGTTACACTAATGGTTACACTAATGGTTACACTAATGTTTACACAAATGGTTATACTAATTTAATGATTTAATGCGTACACAAATGGTTACACTAATGATTATACTAATGTTTAAACTACTGGTTACACTAATGATTATACTAACTAATGGTTACACTAATGGTTACACCAATGGTTATACTAATGGTTACACTAATGGTTACACTAATGGTTACACTAATGGTTACACTAATGGTTACACTAATGGTTACACTAATTGGTACACTAATGGTTACACTAATGGTTATACTAATGTTTGCACAAATGGTTACACTAATGGTTATACTAATGGTTACACTATTGATTAGCATGGATAATTGATTGTACTATGAGCACTACAAATGGATTAGCAATGGATCCATGCGATTCATGAAGAGTTACCATTATATCAATTGCTTTATCTAATATGCACATGTGTTTTTTTATCAAATGAGAATATTCTGAAGAACTACTTTAAGGTGGCTGATTGGTGGGATTCTTGTATATTTGTGGATCTGCAAAAAGCAGCAGCAAAACAAGGATCAACTCACAGGCCCAATTGACATGACCTCTATGGACAGAAAACGAGAATTCAAAGAAGGATATGATGCACACATCTATAGATATTCAATGACATTATATATTTTGATATACTTAGGCCCAACTGTCGGTCTGAAACTACAAAGATATAATATGAAATAATATCAGCATACAGTATATCAAAGAAGCTCCGAACTGGAGGCAACTGGCAACTGCTTCATGTCAATGTCAACCAAAAGCTCATCACGCCTGATCTCTGTCTGCTGCGCATAGGCAGCGCATCAGTGGCTGTGGCGATTCGCGACGGCTCGCGCGACGCAACAGAGCAAGGCCTTACACGTCGTGAATTCGACGTGGGCTGTGACTCTATGCCATGCAATCCGTGGTAACAGAAACAAGTGGCCAAACAACTGCTGAACAACCAGCAAAAAATGATTTAAACAAATGGTGTTTCCTAAACTGGGGGTCCCAAATCATCCAAGTCATGGATCACCATTTTAGTCTTGCATCCTTTGGTGACTTGGGTATCTCCATTTCAATACCCCCTCAATAGTAATAGTTCCTTTTGAAAAAAAAAACGCCTATCTTAGGATGTCTTGCCTCACTCTTGCCAGTACGGAATGACATGGCTCAAATGTGGAACAGCAACAACTCCATAATTTGCACAAACAACGATGGATAAAATTAATCGCCTGTATCCTGTATTATATCCTTGCCTTCAAGTGCTTGTTTTGTATTCGATCCCATCCCCATATATCCCCATGTTCCAAGTGTTGCAATTTCAGCTCATCTCACAGGCTGGGACTGTGACCTATGTCTTTCTTTGCAGGCGCTGCAGAGAGGGCCACACCTGAGGCATCGTGGCATCGATGTGCACAGCCCAACCATGGGGACCACAGGGGATGAAACCCGATATACAATTGGATAGAAAGGTTGGGAATCTGGGCCTGCCCCGATATGTCAGCTCCGTAGTTGGGCATGTAGGGGAACAACTAAATCTGAAGACAAAATTGGCATACCCTCTGGTACAGTAATCAAACATGGCTTGCTGGAAAATCCCATTAAGTTCGATGATTTTATGATTTTACCGTTGAAATGCCCATTTAGTTCGCGGATTTCCCAGCTAGCCATATTTGATGACACCCGAGGGTACGCCTTAGATTCGATCCTTCTGGGATGTTTGTCCTCCCAAGTCTTCCTGAAGTCTTCCTGAGAAGATGTCACACCGCGCCCGCCATGCCTGTGACGGTGTAACGATCTGGCGCGTCAGAAGGAGCGGTGACCAGTCGAGCTTGGAGGCCTTCCAATTCCTGCCGGTGTTGAGCCCATCGCTGAGATTTCTTCTCAAGCTAATTCATTCAGTCAGTGGACAGAACTGTTTTCCAGCGACACTGAACACCATGCCACCATACTCTAGTTTGCATTGGCAAGTTCGATAAGATTCTTTTCTCAATGTGAATCAACACTATCATCCCACTATCTCACTACAATCGCCCCACCATGGGAAATATCAGAAACAGGTGGATGTTGAAGTCAGGACCAGGGTCCAAAGCGTGAGAATTCTGCACGCAACACACCTTCCCGGAAAAACAAACCTGCCTTCCAAATCTCCCTGTGGATCCCTGAAAGCTGATAACTGAAAACTAACATGCCACTCACTCCATAGGGACAAAACTGCATTTCCTTTTCAGTGACAGTGACATGTTTGTTTTCCATCTTGGTTTTCTGAAGGTTATAAAATTACAATGTCTTGCTGCATGCCGGAGTCACGCCAATGTCGTCCTCCTGGTCTTGTTTCCGGTCCAGCTCCATTTCATTAATTTCCGTCTGCAAATGCTCCGCTTCTTTTCCTTGTTGCGTGTGCCAAAGAGAAGCCGCAAAAGTAGAAAGTGCGATTCTGGGCACATGCCAATTTCCACCAAACTTAAATAGGGAGAATAGCCTACTCATGTCACACCTTAAGGTACAACTCGGATGAAGTTGGACTGGATGTTGTGGGAAAATGCTGCAAGAACATCTCCCAAGTTGAAAGCAATTTGCAGCCTTCAAGGCAAAATCCAATATCTACCTGAGGCCTCATGACAACAGGGCCACCATCACAGCTTGAAATGAGATCTTGTACTCCAATGCTGTGCCTCCCTAGGCCCTAGGCCGAACCTGCTCAAGAATCCTCATGTTCTGCTTCACCATTATGTGGATCTTCAAATACGCCAAACAATTACAAACAATTCACATAAACTACGTTCAATTATATACATCAATCATCATCAATCACAAGGTTTGGGCTGCGTATTTCCATTGTCTGGGGCGCAACCAGGGCCAGGCATAGGATCTGCCTTATCTCTTTCTCAGGCAAGGCTCGATCCTGGATAAGTTGTTTGCATTCGATGGTGATGTCCTTCGTCTCTGATTGCACCCTGACACCACAAGGTAGAGGTGAAGAGGCGTGCTCGGGATGGGCTCTGGGGCATTCATGAGAAAACCTTGCAATAACTTGAAACATTTTGAAGCATCTTAAAACATATTGAAACATATTGAAACGCCTCAAACGTACAGAACACACACTTGAACCTAAATCTTCCACTGTCGAACCCGTGCTCACTTCGCGCGATCTCTGAGACATGAGTCGGTGTGCCCTGGTAGTTCCGATCATCATCATCATCATCATCATCATCATCATGATGCCACAGGAAACTCATCAATCAACACCTGAAACTTGACCTCCTGGCACCGCTAGGCTAATGTAATGGCCCAAACCTTGCTAGCTCTTCAGCTTTCTCTTCGAACAGCTCCTTGGCACTTTGGTGCCCCTCCTGGCGACAAGCTGTGGCAAAATGTGGAGCACGTAGGGCCCATCTGCATAGGGTTTAAGTGATTGGGTGAAAATGGCTGTGGATCCCATTGAAGATCATATTTTTTGAATAGGCATGCAATTTATTAAAGCTAAAAAAGAAGAAAGAAATCACTCATCACAAAACTGCCAAATTAGGGGTCCAAGTGCAGCAGACTTGTCTTCAGCCAAATAACTCTAACTCGAAGCCGAACAGGTCCCCCAAATCTCAAAGACAATTCCACACTATCACCGTTTCTTTTTGTCAATGTTGTTGATGATGCTTAATTATCATAGTTTATCGTATTGTATCATCATGTTTATACTGAATTTAAGCAATCAACACCATGTTTGGTACGATAGAAATGTTCTATTAGCAAAGCATGATTATTACCAATTCTGATAAAATTCTTGTGTCACTTCCATGATCACTGGAAATCCCCGCCACACGGCTGCGCGGAGTGGAAACGTGATCGCTCCGTGCGAAAAATGTCATGTTTGATGACCGAGTAATCCTCATTTTGCCTGTTGTAATATGATAAAATCTGATATGAAACTCTGTATTAAACTGTTGTATCATGGATATCATGGATAGACGTATCTATACTTTAATGTGTCATGACCAACTGTAATGTCACTTCCATGCTATGGTGCATAAAGTATCTCCATGTATTGTTGGTAAATATTACGATCACCACATGTTCTTGGTGCAAATCGGTATCCCATTAAAACCTCCATTCAATTCAGGGATGTCCGTGATGTCCGGCTGTCACGTTTGATTCAAGGAAAATGACATTTGTTTGTTTCATGAAACAAATCTGATGTCATTTACATGTTAAACATATCTTTGATGGTTACAAAACCGACAAAACCCCATAAAACCCTATAAATGATGGTTATCTTCCCATTAAAATCCATTAAATCACTGTAATTTGTCTCATTCCCATCATTCCCATCGCACCTGCTCGCCCGTCAGCTCATCCTGGGCCCGTACGAGTTGTCGTTTGATTTCAGCGAGCTCCTGAGGTCTGATGGGAAAAATCCAGCAGATCTCGTGTTTTCTTGGGGAAACCCACAGAAAATCCTTGGGAATAGCATGTGTTTATATGTTTTTACTGGGAGATTTCAAGAGATCTGATGAAAAATGATGAAAGTAGGGGCCTTTTTCTTTTTTCTTTGTCATCCTCTGGCAATCTCGACTTGAAATGGGGAATCCACTTCGAACATGCAAAACATGATTTATAAATTGTGCGTTCTTGTTCTTACCATCTCGCAATCGAACACAGCAGTGGCAAATCACCACTTCCAATGATAAAGTCATCTATAGTATCCGTAGAATTATGTGATGGGACGCCATCACACACACATGGTGGATTTTTTCAGTGCTGGTGTACCACGTTTGGCACAGGGTAACATGCCACATATGTCCAGCCCAAATCCAGGCTTGGCCAGTCCCCAAGCCGCCGCAGTGGCAAAGTTCCCTAGCCTGGGAGAGCTGCTTGACTCTCTTCTCTTGCATTTCAGCCTGGTCAAGTTTGCCAGGTGCGATGTGCTCAACTGGTGACACATAGTGTTGGGGCGTCTTAACTCACCTCAAACATCCTTGTTAAATGGGATCCAGGTAGGGATGGGAACGACACATACTTGAAACATCTTGAAACAGCCAACCAAAATCAACCAAATATCTGTGGAGATCAAGACTAGGCCCATGTCGTAGCGCAAGAAGCTGATCTGTACATACGTACGGATTGCAGATGCGCGCACCACAACATTTGGTCTTAATTACCAGATCTAAAATACCGTCTTACAAGGCACCAGGAGACACTTCTACATCAACGGACACTCTCAAGTGCACGTGCGTTCCGAAAGCGCTTAACTGGCTACGGCAGCAGCAACAGCTATAGGTCAGACTACAAAAAACCTTTATATCCTTTATGAACCTTTGCTGCCCCCTGAATCTTAAGAGAACATGACCCATCCCAGACCATTCCCAAATATTCTTGAAACCCTATCCATCGACCACTCGCCGGCCCGGAGAGACAGACCTCTTTGCTGACGGCCTCAGGGTCCTGGAAAGCCAAAAGTTCTGTTTGTCACATCATCTCATATCATCTCATATCATCTCATATCACACCGTTTGCCCAGCGTTGCAATGTGATGGGATCCCATCCTCGATCAAATGTTGATACAACTTACAATCAATTGATTCCCGCAATCTCTCTATATCATGGATATATTGGATATTCATGGATTGTGATCTTAATATATTGGTCAGTACAATGCCAAATGAAGCAACTGGGGCAGATCCCAGCCACTGCTCATCTTCCAGGCCTGTTTCATCATGGACTCAAGCCGTCTGGATTCTTGTTTCCATGAGACCTGAAGGCCGACCGTCGGCCAAGATCGGCCACAGGGCCATGACGAAACTGGCTGCGGGTCAGAAGCCAGTTAGAAGTAAACAATTTGGAGTTGGAGAAACCCCTTGATAGGGACCCCCCCCAAAAAAATACCAATAATTTAGCAATAATAAACAGATCAACAAAAACAAACAAAGAATAAAATACAGTAATACAAAATTGTTGATTAATGAAATTTAAAAACACACTGTATAATATATATGTTACAATGTATTTCAAATGATTATTATAGTCATGGATTTCACAACCACCAAATTGGATTCGAAAATCATCTACGAATCGGTCATTTGCCGGTCGGATTTGAAAAACAACTGGTGGCTGCAGTATATTCAAGTGAAAATTGACATGTCTTATCTGAACATTGACCATACATTGACCTGTCTCAACGGAAAAGGCTTAGCATCACTGTTAGCAGCTAACAGTTAGCACCAGTGGTTGGTAACTGCGGGGCAATGCAGCTAGGGGACAACCTGAAAACTGGGCTAATCATGTATAATGGTGTTTTGAACAATTTTCTGGCTTGATCGGAGTTGTAGCTGTTCAATGTCTCGGTTTACCCGCCAAATCCTACTAACGGGCATGCATCTGCAATCATATGCATATCAAGCATATATTATACGTCTGCTTATGTCTGCGTGTGTATGTACATGTACATGTGAATGTGCATGCGCTATACGGAAATGTATATATGCGTATATAGTATGCACATGTAAATGTAAATATATTTTTATTTGTTTTATTATCATTATTTTATTAATAATTCATTATATATATATGTGTTATATAAGAAAAATGATAGTCTTTAGCAACAATAATAAATAGTAATGGTACTAATAATAAATAATAATAATAATAGTACATGCGACTTTTGGGTTTCGGATTCCATGCGCGCAGTATATTTATGCGCAAGAAGTGCGCAAAATGTTCAAAGGGAAACAAAACACAGTTTTTCATTTTTTCACATTTTTTCACACCTTTTTCACATTTTGTTCGTGCCTTTTTCACTCTTGTTTGTCGCAAAGAAACAAAACACGTGAAAACTGTGACGGATTTCTCCAACGTGGAATTGCGTCACTTTTCCTAGACTTGCGACTTTCGGACAAGACATGCGACTTTTGTCAGTCACCCTTTTTTCCCTGCGACTTGGCTTTCTAGTATATAGTTTCTTTGCAGCTGAACTCCCACTTTGGTCTTCTTAGAGATTCTCGTTCTTATTGGTCAAAGCGTCGTGGTCTCTGCTTCAATTGCCGCCTGTGGTGCCAAGTAGCGAATTCCACCTGCAACTCAATAATGCGAGTGAAGTCAAGCTCGCGTTTCCTCAGGGCTGGCGGCTGGGATCGGCTGGGGTGCAGCCGAAATCCCGGTGCAGTTTGGAGGAAGGGCAGGCCTTTCTTGCATCCAATAGATATCAAACCAAAGGCCAATTCCCCTTTGATCACAAGAATTGCACTAGAGTTGGTGGCTAGTGCACAGAATGCTTGAGCTCTGACCAGAAGGCCAGAGACCCTGAAACATGGGTAAACAGTAAACACTGTGCGATTACTGCGAACCATTGCCACTTCTTGTCCATGTAATTGAAGTAACATCAGGCCAATTCCTCCAGTAGCAAAACATCTTACAACCTCCCCATTCTTGGCTACATCCCTTTTGTGGAAGTGAGTTTGGGTGCTATTCTCTCAACAACCACTCACCAAGTGCATCATGCCGAAATTTCACCCCTTTCCAAACTGACAAGATTTGGATTCAACCAGAACGGAGCCAATGGAACTGCATCGGCTCATCGGGCAATGCATGATATTAAACATGTTTCTCTCCTACGGTTTCAGACTTCAGATGTCTCATGCTGGCATGTTCTTCCATGTTCTTCCTACTGTCATCTGTTATGTCTAAAAATCATTAAAAATCTGTGTGGCTTCCCCATCTTTTCATGGCACCCTTCAGCCTCTCACCGTCGATCAAGGGACATGGCTTTGTGATCGTTTTCTCTTTCCAAGATCTGCTGCTGTAAGTCTTGTGCCTGCCACCCGGCGTTGTGCGCCAAATGGGATGCCACAACATAAATCTCAAGGGGAAAGGATGAGCACTCATTAATTGTTAGGGGTACCATACTTTTAGACAAACCCAAAACTGTTGCCAGAAAAAACACAGTAAACAGGGAGGAAGTTCGCCTGGGTGGCGGGCTTAACTTATCGAAGAAACTGGACATAATGAACCCATTGAACCACCAAGTTTGAAACTGAAACTACCTGCCAGAAACACACCTGCAATGAGGTGTTTACCTTGTGGCTGCAACCAAAGACCAAAATGCAGGGTCGATCCGTTTTTAAACCAATAAAATGAAAGCCACATACTGTAATCCACACAGTTTGAACCTTCGCCAGGTGATGGTTCTTGCAAAAATGATATCGACAATTGGTATGTATGATTATGTGTGTAATGATTGAATGATTATGTATGTATGTATGTCTGTCTATCTGTCTGTCTCTGTGTGTGTGTGCCTGCTTGCTTGCTTGCTTGCCTGCCTGCCCGCCTGCCTGCCCGCCTGCCCGCCTGCCCGCCTGCCTGCCTGTCTCTCTGTGTGTGTGTCTGTATGCTTGTCTGTATGTTTGTATGTCTGTCTGTATGCATGCATGCATGCATGCATGCATGTAGGGATGTATGTATAATGTAATGTAATGTAATGTAAATGTACTGTAATGTAATGCAATGTAATGTGATGTAATGTAATGTAATGGTGTGGTCTGGTCTGGTCTGGTCTGGTATGGCATGTGTGTGTGCATGTGTGTGTGTATGTGTGTGTATGTGTATGTGTGTGTGTATGTGTGTGTATGTGTATGTGTATATGTGTGTTTGTGTATATATATATATACATATATATCTGGATGGTATGGTATGGGTATGGGTATTGGCATTGGTAGTGGTATTGGTATTGGTGTTGGCATTGTATTGTATGTACAACGTACAATTTACAACAACAACGGTTGGCAATAGATAAGTACAGAAGTCAGGAGGCATTACATAACAAGCTGTCATAGCAACCAAAGATTGCCAAAGGATAACCGTTCGCCAATAAGAACTATCACGGTTGCATTTCAATCAAACCCTGCAGTCTTCAGCTCATTCCAACGAGGACATGGGAACATGTTTGAGATATACTGACAAGGGAGTTGCCTATTAAGCCAACCTTCCGGATAACTAGTCCATCTCATGTGGTACACCCAGTAGTCAACTACCCCTGGTTTCACAGAAATGGACGGTAGAAATGCTTCAAAATTGGGTTTACCACATTAATCTAAGTACAGTCAACCAATCAGTTTTCATTTCCACTTCCGGGATGCTTCCAATGGAGGGAGAACCTGGCCACCCGGCTTCAGCTTCCCCCGCTTCTGTGGCCCACCTTCTTTCTGTAGAGAGGCAGCATGATTGTATACTCTTCCTTCATTTCAGAGGCCCAAGCAGTGAAAAGCAGAAAAGTTGCTCGATAAAGACAATTCCAAATGCGGCGCACATTCGCTAAGCCAGCATACCTACGTCAATGTTTACATGATGTATTAATCATGACTTAATATGCTGCGAACTCACTTAAAGCACCTGAAATGTCACAATAACAAGAAAATGCGGCAACAATATCAGTGCACAATGAGAGACACACATACTATGTTTTATGGTTCATGACCCGAAAGGAACCCATCGCCCATTCCATGGCCGGTCTTAGATATCCTGCATTGTTTTCTTGCTGGTTGTGCTCATACCATATATATATATATGTATATATATATATGTATGTATGTATAGTACATATGGAGATTTGGCAACAAATTAAATTTGGAATACAGTAATACATATACTAATAAATGCAAATATATATATATATACATATTGAATATTTATCATAAATGAAGTAAACACATATTACATCACCTCATTCACATAATATATGTAATTATAATTATATGTATATAACGTTTATTAAGGTATTCATTGTAGGTTTATCCACACCCCTCTGGCGCTGCCCGGACTTCACCGAGACATGGTCAGACAAGCTACGCGAAGTTTGTCGATGATTTCGGGCCCGAGACCCAACCCTTCATGATTTAACCTCAGCGTCCCAGACTTGGTCAAAGGGAAAATAACCAAATAAGTTGGAGAGATAAATATTACATATATAATGCATCTATAGACAGTATATATACTATTGCAGGCTTGACCTGCGATCATGTGCCTGCATACCCTCAAAGTGCTTGGATTAATGACATGTTGAACCAACTCCCTATCTGGGTATGGCTATGTATGGCTCAAAAAACGGGTATGGATCATTGCGCGGTGATCCCGACTTATGTGGAACGCGTTTGGTCCGGACCTATTGAGAAGGTATACAAGAATGGCTTGGTACACGTACAACTTTTCAATACTTTTCATTTTTGGGTATTCATCAAGGCTATGGACCATATCTGTGAGAGATGTATGGGTCATGGGTATGGGTTGGGGCTCTGGATCGCCTGTGGGTCGCATGGATCGGGGCCTTACATGTTGCCATCTATAGGTAAAAAGCCTCGGAGTGCCACCAGGCAATGGTTGTAACAGGTTGCCCATATACATCATATATATGAACGCATGGGTAGTTGCTTTCGTAAATGGTTCGGGCGTAAACAGACCATCATCATCATCATCATCATCACCAATATCATCATCATCATCAACATCATCAACATCATCAACATCATCATCATCATCATCACCACCATCACCGTCACCATCATCATGCATCATCAATCATCATTCATCATCTTGGATCGTTCATCGTCAACCCATGTATTACGCATGATCCAATGCAATCCAATGCACAATGATACAGTATGTCTACATTTATCGTCGCCAAAAAAAATAGCCAAGATTGGGGAAAGGAATGTGGCTTGGTACTTTCAATTTGAACCAAAGGGGCCTCACCATGGTCTGCAGCAACCTATCTCGCTTGTTCTTTTCTTTGGTCAACGCCATGAGCCGCGTGCGGTTCCGCAAGTTCTCCTGGAGGGAACTTGAAGCATCCCAGGGGCTTGATGCCAGCTGAATGGTATAGGCTCGGAGGGGTTTAGCAAAATGATGATCCCAGTAAAGATTGAATTTTCAATCAGGAGAGCCACAAATCACCACTTTAAAACCTCTCGCAAAGTCACTATAGTGAAAGGCATGTTCAAGGAGCGACTTGACCTGAGAAGCTAACGCATAGGGCAACCCTGACAGAGTCTCATCCACCGCACTACTGTGAAGTTGCTCCGTCAATTTCAGCCCTACACCTCCATACCATGCAAGAACCAAGAAATGGTCCAATGTCGCCCAAGTTTAAGAATTGTTTATAGGGCTTGGTTGGTGAATCAGGTTCTTGAATTAGATGTCTTATGATGTCTTATGATGTCTTTGTGTGTAATTAGTTCATTTTTGTACATGGATGTTCAACCCACATATGGAAAAGAGGCTGAAGACTGGTCGCCGCGCCTCAGATGTGCTATTGATGAGGCATTTCAGCTCTGTACCTCGGTGGCAGTGTGGTGCTCACCCACGAAACCTGACGGCATCACAAAACACCTACCACATCTACATATATATATATACATACATACATTACATTACATTACATTGCATTGCATTGCATTGCATTACATTACATTACATTACATTACATACATACATACATATGGCAAAAACGGGTACGCCCGCAATTTTCTTGGGTTGCACAACTTAACCTTTCACTGACAGATAATGTTCTTCAAATGTAATGTGGAAAACACAACTGAAGGAAGCATTTGGGGGACATTTTACATGATTCCAGTCATAGTGGTAGACCATGGTATACCCCATACTAAACCTCTATATCGGGGATTGTGTATTTTCGGGTTTACCACATTGGTCATCCCAATTCTCATCTCAAAAAATAGTTGATTATACTTGGTTATATCTCCCATTAAGCCATCAATTAATCATGACAGAGTATGGGTTTGTCTGAAATAATGGTATGTCCTCCAAATGACCAGTGTGATGGGGAACATGAGAATAACCCATTGGAATGAGGGGTACCCCATTTTCAGACAAGCGGACAATCTTTGATAGTCCACAAAAAAATCCTTTGCTGGTGATGGTTACTGTACTTTCCATTTATAGCAAACCTCAAGGACTAGTTTTTACCCATCCAAGCATGGGGATAAGCAAGTGACAAGCCATATAATGGGATATATATAACAACAATATATACATAAATACATGTGTATATATATATGTATAAATTAATATGTGTGTTTTATAGATATGTTGAAAACAACTCAAATAATATATATATATATATGTATATAATGTATATAATTGGCCGACTTCTTGGGGATGAAACTCTACAGCGTTTCCAAACGGCATATTTAAGCCCAGCGCATCTCGTCGCCAAGTCACACTGTTTCCTGAGCTCGTCCAGCCGATGTTTCTTGTCCACGGACGAGCGTGGCCTGGGGAGCTGGCAAGTCCAGCTGGTGGCGACCCCCGAAAAATCCCAGTGAAAAATCGTTGGATAACAATGGTTGTTCCTATGAAAATTATGAAGCATGGGGTTTCCTGTAATTTTCTCTTAAGCCGATCCATTGAATGAAACTTGGGATTGAACATGATTTAACCATGCAAATTAGGATGTAATCAAGAAGCGGAATCTAAATCTAACTATTGGAGAATGGATATGGGCTAGTCCAAAAACTGGGGGATGGGGTCCAAAAATAATCTTGGTTGCTGGGATTTGGGGATACCCCATTTTCAGACAAACCTAAATTGTGGATTATCGCTCCACATCACTCGTCAGGAATGGGACAAATACCCTATTAGAACATATTAAAATTGGTAGTCAACCTGCCAATGAACGACAAGGGTTTTGGAAATTCAGATTCATTGCAGGTTTAGATAGAGCGGGAAATCCAGGAAAAAAACAGGAAAACACTCTAGCAGTTGGTGTTCATGGCTTGATCTATGTCGATGAAAGTAAACGATTCCGGAAACATCTTGAAACCAATCGCAAGGGTATACGGTATACCATCCTTGGTTCAGAGCTGATATCCAGGAGAACTGCTGCTAAAGACAAATGCATGTGAACTGCATGATATAGACCATCAATGCTCATCATGCTTGGCAACACAAGCAGCTAAAAATGTAAGCAAGCAAAGCAATTTGAGCAACAATTCTGCGACATGCCGGACATGCAATTGATCAATCAATCAAACACACACTCACACCATACATACTGCCTTTAAAGCACTTCCATTCAATGAAATTCGAGCTGGAGCTTCCAAAGAGAACATCTAGCTTTGCCCAGAAATGGAATATAATCCCTAAGCCTATACTTATACCCTAGAATAACCTGTTCATTGGTGATCTTTTGGGGTACAAGTACCCATGAGTACCCTATTTTTAGATTTTAGACAAACCCCACTTCATTTTAGTTCGCCCTTGGGTTGACAGCACCTCCGCACGTGTGGGCTTCGGGTGCCAGGACGGCTGCTTCGTCCATCCTGGTAGCACCGCAACAAGTGGGGCGGGCTGGGTTGGCAAATGATTGGACTGTCTATTAGAAAAACGTCGCCTTTTTGCTGGGCCTATGTGTATCAATATTTAAAAGATGTGTATATATATATAAATCGTGTATAAAATCTGCCTATATCTTATCTATTTTGTATCTAATAAATATACATATATATTTGTGTGTGCGCGCGCGTTGTGTGCTTTTTTTTGGTTGGGGTAGGATGGATGAATGGTCCCTATGTTTTGTGCATGAGACTGTGGTAGAAAAACAATTGCTGGCCAACATAAGGTGAAAAAAACACGCCAAACAATGGATGGATAGCAACAAAATTCCTCAATGTTGGAAACATGGCCAGCTTGTAATTTCAAGGGGTACGGTGAGAATGACAAACCCCAAAACCCCATGGTCTCGGCTCATCATCACCAGGAAGATCCTTCCCATGTCTCAGGTCCACCATGAACTTTTACCTCTTCGCATCGTGACCGAAGATCGACCCCAAAGCCTGTCTACAATCTTGGAATTTTATATAATCATAATCATCCATCCAAGTTCCAAAGGTCACATGCACACACCCACACATCCCTCAGGATTGTCTGAAACCTCAAGAAAAATAATGATGAATCACAGCAACAAAGCACGCACACCCTAAGCACGATGGAGAATGCACTGCGAGTGGATGTCCCCTGACAATTCAATCAGATACCAGAGTTGTACCTGTATGCCATGGTCCCACTCAGAGAACGGTAGTCATCCACCCAGAATTTTGGAAGTTCAAGACTCCAAACTGAGACCTAATCCCATCCTTTGATTGACTCAACTACTCACCAACCCCAAACAAGGGACCTCAAAATGAAAAACATACACGACCCAGGGTGTGCGCGGCGTGCGCGGGAATGTTTACGGTTCAAAAATACATCAGTCAACTTTGCGCTTTGCAATTGAGTACCCGCGGAGCTATGCCAGTCATTGCCAGTCAACAGGGATCATCATCCCACATATATTTTCATATATTTTCTGTATAAATTATCATTGAAACCACGAACTGGATTGCTAAACCCGGGTATCTGGCAGGCACTTTCAGCAAACCATGGGCGGGGATTCTTGACAGCACGTCTCAGGCTCTCCGATACGGTCCTTTCTTTCACGGAGCGCGCTGCCCGGCCGACTTGCCATGGTCACAGCAAGTGCTAAAGTTCATGCAAGGAACCTAGCATCACAGCAAAGTGGTACACCCAATCTTTACCTAAAGTATCCTAAAGTATCAGAATCTATCAATTTGCTCATTAGAAATCCTTTAGGTTTGGGTGTACTGTAATCATCCACATCTCCTGGATCTGACGTCGCTGAGCAAGAACTGAGCAGCTTCAAGTGGTAGATGTTTTCGCGTGTTTCTATTCATTACAGTGCTATTAATCCGTGAAAATGATCATCTATGTGTTGCGTGTTTCTGTTGATCTGTACAGTATTAATCAATGTTAATGAATATTAATTAATCACGATCATCGTTTTGTTCGGTGAGTTGGTTCAAATTCTGGCAATCCTGAGCCCACAGCACATTGCAGGCAAATGCGCACACACACATATCTATATATATATATAGTAGAAATATTGCGATGATAATAATTACAAGTATATGCATGCACACGCACATTGTACAAATACATTCATGTCAGCGAAATAAATATCATAAATGGAGAAATCAGTTTCAACACCATTTTTCTCACGCAGTGTTCTTTTAATCAACAGCATATGTTGGATGCGGAGGCAAGCGGACTGACATCCCAAGTTCTCGTTCAATCATCCCTGGTGAGCATGGTGAGCAATTGCAATTGCCAGAAGGGATCTAAGTTGCAAAGGTTTTCTTTAACTTCCTCTGTGTAAACAACACATCTTAAATCCTGTCAGTGCGTTTCATTTCCCTAAATGTTACCACCATCTGGCCCTGAAAACAGCGATGCTAAGTTTAACTTGCGCAACTCCCGGTGGAGAAATCTCATTTCTGGCCTTCTCTACCGGATTTTGGGCTTTCCTCCAAGTCCTATCAACAGAAACCAGTCACTATAGATTAGATTCCAGCCCATCATCACATAGTTACATGGTTTCTTACCCTTTGGTTTTACACAGTCATGGAATATGTCCATAGTCAATATTACTTAATGGGCAAATCACCTACAAATGGACGATTTCCATGGCTATGTTTACTGGAGGGTATATTATTAGGAATTTGTGGTTCTATATTGTATTTCACTTATGTCTTTTTACGTGCTACTATATCATATCATACTGTGGATGGAAGAAATCCTGCACCAGTTGGTAGATAGTTTATTTCCTAAGCATCCCTGTCTTTCATCTAGGAATCCCAAAAGTCACCAACTGAATTTATTAACAATCCACAGTATCATATCATTGCTTTTACCCCACCATTCTTGAAATAACCAGAGAGTCTCAGAGAGTACATTGTTTCTGGGTAAATTATAATAGTTCACTAACTTGAAATAAGGCTATAGTATGCTATAGTGGGATAATTCCCCTTACTATCTAACCATGATTCCAGCGAGGTCACAGTGAGGTCACTATAATTTGCCCAAATGGTTTGGAAGCCCCGGCAGCACCTCAAACTGGCCAAGGCAGAGTTGGATCGTTGCAAGCTGCCATCGTAGTCCTGGCTTTCCAGGCCCGAGAAAAACACAGCTGCTACTGGTATAAGTTCATTCCCACCTGCCCACAATGTGTACACCCACATGCATACATACATACATATATATATATATTATAGTGTATTGCACACATATTATACATATATATATATATTTAAATATATATATATATATTGCATTGCATGTGAATATAAAAATATATATTGTATTATAAATATATTGTGTGGAAATATAAATAAACAAATATATTGTAAACAATTATATATATATTGCATATACATACGTACAATATATATGTATATATATATATATCAAAATGTGAAATCAGGCCTTATGAGATGATATGACCCATCCCTGTCTTCATGACAAAAGTCAACCCATTGGCAAAAAATGCTGAGAACTGGACTGATAGTCTTGTTGGTTCTGTTTCTTTACAGTAGGGTTATCCGCCTGCTGATTGGTTCCTGCTCCAAACTCAACTGGTTGGTGACTTCAAAAGTTCGTTAGCTAGAGCCCGCTTGTCCCGTTAATCTGGATGGAAAGTGAGAATGTACTCTCCGGGCAGTTGAAAATGCCATATAAATGGAGGTGCTAATGGACAAATCAACTATAAATGGCATCGCTGTACATCCTCACGCTAGCAAGTTGTATCCTCATCTTGTTTTGCTCGCTCAAACCAAATCCGTTCACCATCTACATCCCCCATCAGTCCATAGTTCACATATTACATCTTGGGGGGCACTGCTCCTTTTCTCTTTAAGTCAGTCAACCATGCTAGATTGCTGCATAAACCCAAGTTTTTGTTGCTTTTTGAACTACATTAATTCACCAAATTATCAGTTGTTGTTTCTCAAACCTCCCCGGAACACATCACGGCTGGCAGTTCTCACACAAGCAGTGGGCATGCCAAACCCCATTAGCTTACCATTGCTGACCATTGCTCAAAAAGACAGTATAAAAATTCTCAACAATCATATGTTCTTTCTTGGGCATGCTTTGGAATAAAGTACGCTCCCTCCACCCACAATAGTGTGGTAAACCATGGTAAACCCACAACAATAAACCTCTAATTTGAGATGGTTTATACTACAGCCTGTTTCTGGTGAAATTGAAAACTGTCTACTTAGTAGCCTAGGGCCTAGGGCTTAGTCACGCTTAGCCTCCTCAGAATCCTCACCTGCATGCGACGTTGCCGTGCGTCACAATCTGCACGCACAGCCTGTGTCCACTGGCAACTGGGGGATTCAATGACAAACATGGGGATTTCATATAGTATGTTAAATCTAGGAAAGCAACACACATACACAAACACATACATCTATGTATGTATATATATATATACATATATATATATGCAATGCAAACAATGATGTTCAACTGGATCTATTCAAGGAACAATTGAATAATTCTTCTTCGACAATCCAAACGGTGGATTATTGAACTGCCGGGTATGTTTGCACGATTGTAAACAATTATTTATGTTTATGTTATATATATATATATGATTATAAATTATTGATACACACTACCCACGCATATTTGCTTATTCATACTTCATCATTCATTGCATTTACAGTAAATACACAATACCCATCAAACATACTGCTGTAGCCACCTGCAGCTGCTGTCGCAGCTTGGCTTCCAGCTCTTCGCCTCAGCCGTTGGGGTCCGCTATGACTCTGTATTTGGAATATGTTGGATCAAAATGATCAAGCAACTTCAAGTAGAATGATTGCTCTTCGATGATTTCAATGCATAAATGTGTTAACAAATAATTTTGGTGTGGCTTCAAGCCCGCTGAGAAAAAAATATGTAGCAATCGGGGATCACCATTGTAGGAAAGAACTAAATATGTGATAGAATTTGAATGAATTTGAAATCATACGAAAACATCAACTCAATCAGGAGTTGATATTGTGTATTTCATTCTGTGCTACTCATCCTCTCCACGTTGAGAACCTTGGAACGACCATCGAGGCAATCCGAGGCAAAGAACTTTCTTTCAGAAATCAACCTAAGCCCAGCCCATGTTTGGAATGGCTCCCACTACTCACTAGTCATCATTTCTTGTGAGGTCGCTAGAGTAGATGATCATACACTACCCACTTCTCCGAAAGGCTCCCCGACTGGAAGCGAGTTTCTCGGACCCTTGGGGGGGCTTTCGCAAGGCGTCCAACTCGGCATTGACCTCCGAAGAAAGGGAGTTTCTTTTAGCAAGAATGATTGGGGGTGATGGAGCTGATGGGGATTTGTGTATAATACATAATATTATACATATATATATATATATATATACATATGTATATACATATACAGTATGTCTATTTTTGGTTATTTATTGATCATGTGTTTTTTTTAAAACATTTATTCAAATTTATTTATGTACATGTATGTATTTAAATTTATTTGTTCATCTAATTTTATATTAATTAATTGTTTATGTGTGTTTTTTTATTCAAATATGACATTTAGTTAGTTCGTTACAAATATTATATATATATATACTTAAGATATACTTAAATATACTTAATATAGACACATACAAAAAGTACACAATACAATTTATGCGTTGGGACCATCGGGATCGTTGGGACCGTTGGGATGTTAAAAGGCACTGGCCCACTGGCGGCGAGGGAACCCGATTCACGAGTGGATCCAAAACTCAACCAGGATTTCCCTAGGGGTTTCCTGTCTCTCCTAGGAAACAATAGTAGGGGCAAGGGTCATATATGACTCCCTATATCTCCATATGCATTACTTCAGGGTCGCATCAAGCATAAACATCAGTATTCCCAGCAAATTCCCCGATTGGTGGGTGAACAAATGGGAACATACATGATCATATATTATATAACAAATGATATCAGCAATTCAGGCATAGTGAGCCTCTCATTGAATTGGGGATTGTGAAATATCATATCAACATTCGGTTCACTGAATTAGAGGTGAACGTCAAATGAAAAACACAGAAACCCAATAATCTTGGTCATTCAATGGCTGGCCAGCATGAATCATCATAGTTTTCTAGTATGGTAACTACATATTTTAACCATCTCCCATTTAAGACCCTGCAGAGTTTTGGAACCATCATCTATGAATCATCTTATATAATCATCATAATCATAATATATCATAATCATATCATATCATTTATATATGGATGGCCTTTATGGATGGCCATTGTTCCCATCAGTGGCAGCCACTTCCATAAGATGTTGCCCAGTGGCACGCGCAAGTCTTGCCTGCGTGGAGTCCCCGAAAAGATGGTTGGCTGGATGGTTACGTATGCAGCTGTGCCTGAAAAATAGGGCATGCCACACCGACGAATGTTGTAGATACTGGCACAGTGTGTACATACATGCATAACACAACACAACATAACACAACATTACATCACATGTTCCAAGCTTTCTGGGCTGGATGGCTGCACTGATTTTCAAGCATAATCGCCACGCGCGCCGCCCTGCGACTTTAGCAAGACCAAACCTGGAGTTGCAACAGCTTAGCAACAGCTTCCATGGGTTTCCAAGAAAGCTCCAGGAACATCGGAAAATGTCTGGCGCCAGGTGAGTCACCAGCTACCTCAGGCTCCACGCTCGCGAAATGTCAGGAACACATTGCCTCCACATCGGGCAGGAAGTCCTCCACCAGTCGCAACAGCCAAATAATCCTGCCATGCGCTGCCCGTGGAGCTGGATGTAACCGGTCAGTTCCAAGTTCGGGGTGGCTGGCGATTCTTTCGATGGATTGTGATTCAGGGGAAAATTGCAGGAACTCAGGAAACCATCCTTCTTACGAGAAAGCATGGGTGTCCTGCAAAACGTCCCTTCATCCAAGTCTGGGATGATTGGAGGCCTCTTGAATAATTCAACGGCAGCTGATTGAACATATCTCAGATCACCAGGCAGAGTTGACATGAAGATCCCCTGTAGCGACCCATGAAGCCATGCTTGGATATTTTGGGCGCCAGGTCTAGAGACACCTCAAGTTGTTCGCCAGGACGTTGGACACGGAAACTCTGCAAGTTTGATTCTCAGTTAGTCTCCAGAAAAAAAAGGAGGAACCTATATACTAACCGATGTAAGGTCTATAGTCTATATAAATATAAAGGCCTCTGGGAAGGGAATTTTACGGAACATGTTTTAATATTCACCATTCTCCACCACCAGAAATTCTTCCTGCAATATGCCAAAGCTTCCAGAATGCCTTCAATTTGGGTACATACCTGATTTGGTCATCAACAAACCACAAGGCAGTCCTTGGCACATGTCTCCGAAAAATGCCCAGGTTGACATCCACATTCTTCGCGCGTTTTCGGAACTTCTCAGGGCTATCGCCTGCCAGCCGGTAGGCAAAGACCTGAGTCAGGGGGGCTACAGTAACCTGGCTTACGGCCCAGATCTACTTCAATTGTCCACTTTGATTTTATCTTTAAAAACTTGAGGTAAAAGATGGTAAAAGTAGCAGTTTGGCGTAATATACCAACTGTATAACTTCATACTTCAAACCCCAAAGGCAACACCAGCAAATCTCCGGACAAGAGTACTCCTGCCGGGTTCCACTCACAATGATAGGCACTTTCCGAGGGAAGTCGAACTTGTATCCAGAGAACTATATGAGGAAACCCGTCCAATAATGAACGATCCCCAATTGGGGGTTTATTCTGCCTTATCATTGGGTATATCGATATACCCCTAATAATTTGGGATGGTTTGAAATGGCCCGCAAGGCTGGTTGCTGCAACATGTTCCCCCTACAAGGTCACACCCAAATGGACAACATCCTTCACTTCTCCGGCGAGAGGCCCAACGTGCATAGTCCAGTGTGGCGAGCTTGAAGTCCAGGAGGAATTCATCCAAGCTATACCTAATGAAATCATACGCCATGAGAATTCCACCACATAATTTAAACCCCACCGGCTTCACTCCCAGTTGGAAAATACTCTTACCTTTTTGTGTGCAGGATTTATGTCAGCTTTTGAGTCTACCAAGTCATTGGACCAAGTCATCTCACTTCCCACCAGCTCTCACCAGTAATTTCCAAACCTGTCCCTAGTCCTTGGAAATCGAACCTCTGGACGACTAGTTATGCACCCACTGTTGTTGCGGTATCAAATACGATGATTCAAAATATCTCTTGGGCCTTTTGCTCAACATGTTTCACGTTTCATGTATTTACATGTCGTGCGCGCTCTCTCTCTCTCTCTATCTCTCTCTCTCTCTTTCTTTCTCCATCGCCAACTCCACGAGTTCAGCAAGAGCTGAGGGCTATGAATATAATATATATATGTGTGTAGGTATATTGTAAAAATACAAATATGTATATATATATATATAAATACACATATGTATTTGTATGCATGTGTCTATAATATATATATATATATATATGTATGTATGTATGTATGTCTGTATGTCTGTATGTCTGTATGTCTGTATGTCTGTATGTCTGTATGTCTGTATGTGTGTATGTGTGTATGTGTGTATGTGTGTATGTGTGTATGTCTGTATGTCTGTATGTGTGTATGTGTGTATGTGTGTATGTGTGTATGTGTGCATGTGTGTATGTGTGTATGTGTGTATGAATGTAATGTAATGTAATGTAATGTAATGCAATGTAATGCAATGCAATGTAATGTAATGTAATGTAATGTATGTATGTACGTACGTATAAGTGTATAAGTGTATAAGTGTATAAGTGTATAAATGTATAAGTGTATACGTGTATACGTGTATACGTGTATAAGCGTATAAGTGTATAAGTGTATAAGTATAAGCGTATAAGTGTATAAGTGTGTAAGTGTATAAGTGTGTAAGGGTGTAAGTGTATAAGTGTATAAGTGTGTAAGGGTGTAAGTGTATAAGTGTATAAGTGTGTGTCTGTCTGCCTGCCTGCCTGCCTGTCTGTCTCTGTCTGTCTGTCTGCCTGCCTGCCTGCCGGCATGCATGCATATATATATATGCACAAATGTGTTTGACACGTGGATACGTTTGAGGATATCTACATTCATACTCTTGTTTTTCCCAATTTTTCCATACAGGCCGCTGGTCCATGTTCAAATGACTGTGATACACCTTCAGCCAGGTCCTTAGCGAAGGCAGGGTGACAGGAAGATTTCTGAAAACTGGATCTCAGAGTGATTTAATAATGATATCATATAGTGATTTTATAGGCATGTCATGGTGATTTAATGAGATTTCATGGGGATTGATGTGGATCAATGGGTTGACAATGGGGTTAGAATGTATCCGGAGATATGATTTTGATACTGCTTGCAAAGACATGTTGTCTTTGTTCATGATTCACAAATTGGGATGACACATGGCTTCATGAAACCCAGCTTCGAACTAGTCACCGGCAATTCAGTCAAGAAACTGTCCAGCTAACAGCTACATTAACCCCTTCCCGTCCAAATGAGAAAAGAACAACATGTCCATTTGGAAAACGCTTCACTTGAAGAATCCGCCAAGAAACTGATAGTCTTCCACAATCTCATCCTGAAACCACAACTTGGCTGTCCCACATGAGATACCCTGTGAGAACAAACAAGAGAAAACTTAAATGCACAATCTATGTGTATATATATATGGATGCGCAATATGATGCAAAATATGTTATATCATATATACAACTGATGCACAATGATATGCAAATATCATTATACATCTGTGCGTGTGTCCATGTCTTGTGTTAAACAAACTGCTTAGTCAGGCTACGTTCATAAACATAAATATGCAATATAACACATGCAAAACATGTGTGCGTACATCGCTAACATATAGTCACATATAGTCACACAAAAGGATACAAAAGGTATACCGTCTCCATCGTACAAACGTTGTAGGAGATATTACAGTATACAATATATGCAATGTCTGTGTGTGGGATGCATGTACATCTCCTTGCCTATGCACGCCCAAGCTCCCAGCCACACGACAACGTTGCTCCTCAACGCTTCCGCAGAAGAGGTAAATTAAATCCGTTGCGCCAATGCCCGGCCCAGTCCATTGAAAGTCGAAAGCGCAACAACCTTCACCTGGCACCATGCAAGGGTTGCCTGTTAGAGAGCCAAGACTTTCAAAGACAGCACGGAACAATCATTGAGACATTATAGCTGGCAAATGCTGGCAAGATCATGATGTTCAGTTCACATGTTCCAATCTGAGGAATTCGCCAAAGGATGCCCAGGATTGGATCGCAGCCATGGAACACTTACCTTGGTCCCTGCCTTCGTTCTTCAGGAAATAGTTCGCGCCTTTGAAATCCCCATGGACCATAGTGATCTTCTGCATGTTCTCTGGCCTCCCATGGCACTCTTGACTCTTGAAGACGAAAAATTTAAAGGCCTAAGAACCACTACAAGCCACCCATAAGCTCCCAAATTTAGCAGTGCGTTCAATGTCAACAGAAGCATGCTCTACCAAATGGTTTCTTCATTGATCTTGAACAAAATGAATATGATATTTCACGGAATGATCTCGGATGTTACTTCTTCCTCCGCTTATGGCCCACTAAAGCAATGACCTTACCAACTCATATGCTCCATGTCTGGCATATTTACCAACATTTAGCGTAAACATGATCCAAATGTTGGTAAATAATGGTAATCATGAAAAAACATGTGAATAGTAAGTAAATCATCGTACATACAAGTACAGTAGGAGGTATATATATATAATATATAATGTATGCATATACCATGGAGCATATGGGCGTGAGCCCGCCTTTCTTTGCCAAGCTGCTTGGGCGTTAGCTCTTCCGCCACGCAGCTTGCCACAGCCCGCAGCCGCTGGCCAAGCAGGCGACTCTCAGGTCGCTGGAAGAAGGGATCTTCACCTTGGTAGTGAATGGTGGTGAGGTCGTGATGTCATCCATGAAAAACCCAAGTTGATCCATGCTCAAACTCACACTTTGAATTCACTAATTCACACCTTTAGTTTCTTCTTATCTTTGGTATTTACATAATTTTATTTACTACATTATTTGCTATAAGATTTTCCCAAACATGGGCACACTAAGGTTAGTAGTACCCCCGAAGAAGCTCTGGATTAACTTATTGGATCTCTTCATGAATTGGAGAGCCAAATTCGGGAGCAATGTTCATATTACTGCAGCGGGGTGGGATCAGATGTTAATGAAGAGGCATATAACATCACTACTATGATTACTGTTGGCTGTGTTACATCCATATAATTAATATTAGTGTATGTATATAATATACACATGTATATATATATATACATATACATACTTATACATATATAGTTAAATATATACTAAACACACACATATATATATATAATTATATATATATACTATACACATATATATATATTTATATATACTATATACATCTTTATACTTGGACAATCTTGGACATGTAGGAAACATGAACAAAGATTCTAGCAGTTCCCAAGGTGGCAGCATGGTGCGCTTTCGCCTCCTACCTGCAGTAAATGGTTCGAACAGATTCGATGCAGTTCATGATCCCTCCCCTGGATTCCGTAATACAGTATGTGAGGTTGGCCAGCAGTTATTAATGATGGGAACCGGAAAAATATTTCTTTGTACCAAAAAATACATATGCGATTCTGAATGCAATCCTATCGCGTGACCCCAACATAAACAAACCAGCTTAAACCATCTTGAACCAGAGTTTCAAAGGGAGTCTTTGTTGGGGAGAAAAAATCAATATGACAAACCATGGCTAACACAGAAAAAGGCCTGACTTTTGAATGTTGAACCCCCAAGTGGTACACTCAGATTTGGTTTGGTGTATTAAATCTGTCAGTGCACAAATCAAGAAGTGTACTGGAACATGTGCATAGGCATGGGTGCCCCTGCGCAAGGATGACACATCAAATCGACCGCCTGACATAGGCCTTTTGTGTGCTCAAAACAAGGGTTTGCCCCACCGCTGACTGCCTGCAGCAGCTCCGCTGACAGGTTATGAGCCCAAGGGCTACTGGTGGTGAAGCCATGTCGGCTGCTGGTGCTGCTGAAAGGGCGTTGTCGTTGCCACCAATTGGCAACCCTTTCTGGTCTGAGAGGGCCCTGGAGGAGCATGCGCTGCAGCTGATGAGGCCACCTGACTTACCAGGAGGTGATGGACGTGCACGAGAAGGTCCAAGGACTGTGGCGGTGAGGTCACGGAGTCCAATGGGAGACATGAGTAGGCGTCCAAAGCCTAGAAGAAATAGGAGTGGTAGCAGTGAGGGTGAACCAAAGAATAGCACAAAGAGAGGTAAAGGCGTTGGAGGAGATGTAGGGCGTAGAGATGAAGAGGTGTCGTTAGAAAGGCTGTTGGAAAGGGAAATGGTGGACACGTTGAAAGATGAGAATGAAAAGTTGAGAGAGGAACTGAGGAGGTTGCGCAGGTCAGGAACGAGTAGTTTGGGTTCTTGGTCTGATGTGACGCCGCAGCCACCCTCAGATCCACCACCCAAAACGCCTGAGAGAACACCACCAATGATGACCCCTATGTCACCTTCAAAAAGGTATACCCCAAATGGGACTGAAGTGCCAGCGGGACCACCCCCTGGTTGTGAAAGTTGTGAACCAGCTTGGATAGGTCAAATTCCAAGGTGGCCGGAATCACTTGGTGCGTTTGAGGCCAAGGATTTGATGGGATGTCATGAGGGACAGGTGAAGCGTGTCTCCGAACATCCAGGTCAAGATCTAGGTGATGGAGAATGTCTTGACGATCGGGCTTTGCATGGCATGCGAGATGGACTCCAACGAGGGCATCGGGCTTTTGTGCACGGTGAACACCTTGAAGGGCATCGGGCTTTGATGCACGGGGGACATCGAGAAGGGCATCGGGCTGTGCATTTCCATCGAGATGGTCAAGGACTTCGTCAAGGAGATCTTCAACGTGCTGGACATCAAGAAGGGCATCGGGCTTTGATGCATGGTGTTCAACAAGAAGTACATCGGGCTGCACGGGTTGATAGCATGTCCGAGGTGGATCGTCTTCTTCGACAAGGGCATCTTCGAGGAGGAGAGCGTCGTGATGAGCTGGGGTGGGAATTGACTCCGGACGAGATGGCATGGCTTCAACGTGAAGGAGCTCTGTCTGGCGCTCAACAAGGTAGAGGCCGCATAGATGTTGAAGAAGAAAAAAGGTTTCAAGAAATGTTGGAGGTAATTCCAAGGAAAGTTTGGCCTAAGGAGTATTGGGGAAAGCCGTTTGTTCAACAGTATAGGGACATGGAATCGGCACGTCTTGGAATGAAAAGGGTAGGCGGTAAGGCTGAGACCCCCAAGGCTGAGACCCCCAAAGAGGCTGAGACCCCCAAGGAGGCTGAGACCCCCTTTAAGGAGGCTGAGACCCCCAAGGAGGCTGAGACCCCCTTCAAGGAGGCTGAGACCCCCAAGGAGGCTGAGACCACCAAGGCTGAGACCCCCGAGGAGGCTGTGAGACCCCCAAAGGATGGCGAGTCTTGGAGTGCAGGTTCAAAGATGTGGCAATCGCCAATGCCAGTGATGGACTTCCAGGAAGAGATGAGGTCCATTCCAATCACTCTGCCGGTTTTGGCAGATCCAGGAACAAAGAATGCTGCGCTGTTGGCCGGTGATTGGCTTACGCAGCTGGAGCCACTGATCGGAGATGTATCAGCGAGAGCTGGAATTTGGTGGAAACAGGTGGTGGAGCTCACGATGAAGCGCTACAGAGAATGGCTTCAGGCACCACCTTTGCAGCGTCTCTACATCAAGGCGCCTGCGGATGAGGAGCTCCCCAAAGGTTTTGACCGACTTCGGCAACGGGTGTCTTCGATGATGTTGCAGGCCATCCCCACTGCCATCAAGGATGAGGTCATTTCCACCAGACAGCTCTCACCACAAGGAATCTTGTTTCGGATTCTTCGAGTTTACCAGCCAGGTGGACTCAGTGAAAGGTCAGAGACTTTGAAGTCCTTGACAGCAACGACCCCAGCCACAACGGCAAAGGATGCTGTAGAGTCGTTGAGGTTGTGGAAAAGGCACCACAACAGGGCTAGCGAGTTGGGAGCGTCTCTCCCGGATTCAACTCTGATGATCAAGGCGCTGGACAGAACGATGGAGCTGTTGCTGAACAAGTCCCAGCAAGCCAGCTTCAGGGTCAGTACGTTCAGGCTTCAGTATGAGGTCGATGTGAATCCCAATGACGTTGTGGTGAACAAGCTGTATGAGGTCTTGCTTGCGGAGGCCGAGCTCATGGTCACGGCCAACTCTGAGGAGAATCCAGCTGTCAAGCAAATGCAGGTGCTTCCCAACGGTAAAGGACCTCCACAACAACAAACTTCTCCTGGAAAAATGTCAGTTTGCAAATGGTGGGGTTCTACTGAAGGTTGTCGACGTGGCCGAGCGTGCAAGTTTCTGCACGATTTGGACTCCCTGGAGGATAAGTCGACCAGGTGCTGGCTGTGCAGTTCTACAACACATGCCAAAAAGAACTGTCCGACAAAAGATGGCCAACACCAGGTCGGGGGGAGTGGAGGAGGTGGGTCAACTTCGATGTCAACTTCGATGACAACCTCTTCATCCAACAAGGGCCAGTTCAACGGCAACAAGAACAACCAGCAGGAGAAGAAAGGGAAAGGAGGAGGCAAGAAAGGGAAGGACAAGGGCAAAAGTGAAGGGACAGCGGAGGATAAAAAAGAGAAGGATGAGAAGGCTGATCCAAACATTGCCTCGATGAACGTTGATGATGATAAGAGGAGTGAGGCAAGTGTGAGGACGGCGAGCACAGGTGATAGCAGCTTGATGAACGAGGTGACCAATTTGCTGAAGTGTATGAGGATTTCGAATGATGGAGATCCAACAGTCAAGGCAATGGTCAAGCAGGTCGTCTACTCTGAGGAGAAGAATCACCGAGTGCTCATAGACGGGGGAGCAACACACTGTCTGAGAAGGGCATCAATGGATGAGTGGAACCAAAGTTGTGATGTGACGGTCCACTTAGCAACAGGAACTGTCAAGCTCAGGCAACACCCCGAGAAGAAAACCATCTTCACCAAGGACCACTGCCAGCCGATTGTGCCGATGGCGCTTCTGGTTCAAGCTGGAGCTCAAGTTGCATGGGACAAAGATGGATGTAAAATACAACACCCCGTGCATGGCAGGCTGGAGGTCAAGATGGATCAAGGATGCCCAACTTTGGAACACAATGTGGGCATGAAGATCATGTTGGAAGTGGAACAAATGATGATGCGTGGTGACTTTGCAGTAAGGATGCTTGGAGGAGTGGAGAAGTCTGAGAAGGATGAAGAGATGCTCAAAAAGCTTCAGGAGGTGAAGAAGGAGTTTCCCCTTGTCCCGGACGCCATCCTCAACCGCATCCCAGGACGATCAAGCTATGATCCCACGCAGCTTCCACTCAATAGAAAGATGAGGAGAAGAGTTCAGAATGCAGAGAAGGTCATCATCCACCTCTACTCTGGTCCAGATCCCAAAGAGTGGCTGAAACTTCGAGATGAGAAGACCTATGTCATCTGCATTGACAAGCTCTACCACAATGGAGACATGCTCAACGATCACCTGATGGGCTACTTGGAGGAGGTCATGGACTCTGGCAAGGTGGAGATGTTCTTGATGGGCCCACCGTGCCGCACAGTCAGCGCTGCAAGACACACTGAAGATGGAGGTCCGAGGCCTTTGAGGAGCCGAGAAGGTGATGAGAGGTTTGGTCTCAAAGGGCTCAACCACTATGAAAAGAAGCTGGTGGAGGACGACACGGTTCTCATGTTACGAGCTCAATGGTTGGCCCGAAAAGGTAACAAGGCCAGTAATGGCATCATGGAGCCCATGCTGGTGCAGCCCAGGGATCCGAGTGAATACAGGGAGGGGAGCTATCCTACGTTTTTGACATGGCCAGAGACCAAGGAAACAGCTGACCAACTGGGATGGCAAAAGGTGATCCTAGATCAGGGAGCAGTTGGACACCCAACACGAAAGCCAACGACCCTCCTCTCGGACATTCCCGAGGTGGCTCAGCTACATGGTTTGAAAGATGATCGACCTCCACAACATGACAGGCAAAAACTTTCTCTGGAGCAACGACTCGAACAGTCGAAAAGCTGGGCAGCGTGGGCGGAAGGTCTGAAGTATGTCCTCAAAGTGGCCGCTACTTGGAGGCTCGGGGGGCGGTTATAAGCACATAAGGAACATACTAGGTACATACGGCACTTACTATCTGGATACAGCGCTTACAGTATGTCACTTAGTGGACTTACTGGGACAGCACTTAGCGCACTTACGTAAGTGGCTTACAGCACTTTCCTCGCTTTTGTGTTTCCGCAAAATGCGATTTGGATTTTAGTGTTTCCACGAAATTCTTGCAACGGAATTTTGTGTTTCCACGAAAAACCCCATTCAGAATTTTGTGTTTCCACCAAATGTGAAACGGGATTTTGTGTTTCCGCAAATGTTTGTAAGTGCACTTAGCCTAGATACGTAAGTAGCGTAAGTCCTTTACAGGACTTAGGCCACTTAGGGCGTAAGCTGCCTATGTCACTTAGCCCACATAGGCTAAGTGGTTAGCCAAGTGCCATAAGTTGCGTAATCATTTATGGAACATAATATTTAGTTAGCCCAAAACAGTAACTACTTACGTAAGTGACTTAGAGACAGCAACCCGCTTAGCACCACTTATAAGGTAACTTAGCACCACTTATAAGGTAGGTTACAGCACTTAGCAAGTAGGTTATATAAGTGCTCCAACCTTGCTATGTACTTATAACCGCCCCCGGCCCTCCAAGTAAGAGGATCAAAAACACGCCCACCGCCGCCATGAAAGTTGTCAACTTGCCCAAGAAGGAGGTGGAGTCATGGAGGAGACACTTTGCTGCTGGGCATGTGCCGTACCGCCGTGACTGTGGTGTATGTGTTGAAGCTGCTGGCCGAGGAAGGTGCAGAAAAAGAATACAACACCCAGAGGCGTTTTGCCTTTCTGTCGACACAGCAGGACCCTTCTGTGCTGGTGTTGATCAGTCAAGAAAGAAGGCCAAGTACATGCTCATCGGCACCATCACCATTCCTACGAAAAAAGGGAGACCTATGGTAGAAGGGTTGGACAGGCTCATAGCAAGAGACCCTGGAAAAGATCAGCACTTGGATTCGATGGAAGAAGCTCTCATGTCGCTCTACGACCAGCACAAGGAGATGGAGAATCCCGAAGAAGACCCTTTGAAGATCGAGGATGAGAAAGACTCAAAGGAGAAAGGGGAGGATCCAGTTGAGGTGGAGGCGCAAGAAGTTGAGGAGTGCGTCTCAAAAGAAGTGGAAAGAGCTGTGATAGAGGAGATCAAAGACTGGTCAATGGAAAGTCTCACAGTGGCGATCCCTCTGGCAAGCAGAAACAAGAAGGAAGTCGTAGAAGGTTTGACATGGATCTACTCAAAGCTGAAATCGATCCACATACCAGTCCAAAGGTTGCATGCTGACAGGGCTCGCGAGTTTGTGAGCCAGGATGTTAAAAGATGGGCACAGGCCAGAAACCTTCACCAGACCTTTACTGAAGGAGATTCAGGAGAGGCGAACGGCCGAGCAGAACGAGAAGTGGGTATAGTCAAAGCCCTCACTCGGGCACAGCTGCTGGCAACTGGTGAGGATAAATCACTATGGCCCCTTGCACTTCGACATGGTGCAGAACTTCGTTTTCGACAACAGCTACTTCGACTTGGAGTGCCAACGCCAGCTCTCATCCCCTTCGGCACTATGGGCCTGGCAAAAAGGAAGAGGTGGGAGAGAGGAGAAAAAGGAGAAGCAGGACTACTGGCTCCTATGAGAAGAGGGAAGATCATGGGTCCGGCTTCATCAATGTCTTTGACCTCCAAGGGATACTATGTGAGATTGGAGGACACTGGCAACTACATCTACTCCACAGCTGTCGTTGTGCCCAAGCCCAAGTCTGCCGACGCTTTCGAACAAGTTCGAGCCGAAGTACAAGATCAGCAACAAGGTGCGTGTCCCGAATTGGACGCCATAGAGGCAGAACTGTTCCCACCACAACTTCCACAACAAGCCTTGCAGGGTTCTCCACAACATCAACCTGATGCTGCGCAAGTTCAACAACATCTCGACGCACTTCACCAAGATGATGATGGGTATTCCCCTACAGAAATGGCGGAGTCAGAGGATGACCCCTTCAAAGAGCAGTTCCTGGCAGAGTTCGGTGAGGTGTATGAGAGGCTTTACCCAGAGAATGCTCCTGCAGAAGAACGTCGACGGCGTCTTCGGGGCAAACAAACAGTGCCTGCTAGACTTCAGGTCTTGAATCTAGCAGGGGGGGAATGCAGAGGAGGTAGTACAAGAGGAGGAGGTGATGAAAAAGGTCTTGAATGCCAAGGATGTGGCCTTCTTCAGTACCATCACTGTCCACCACAAGCTCAACAACAAGGAGCCCTCCGCAAATGCACTTTCTGCAATGAGGTTCAAGAGGTTGAGGACGCAGAGTTTGAGGTTGAGGAGAGTGAGGATGAGGAAGCAGAGTGGGGGGAGATGAAAGTCCAACAGCACTGGGCTATGAGCAAGCTGATCGGAGAAGAGATGGCCCTCATAGATGGCATCGATGCAGATCAGCAGATATGGATGAAAACCCTGACCAAGGTGCATGAGGAGCGGGTGAAGTTGGAGGAAGAGATCTTGGAGAAGAAGCAAGAGGAGGTCCTTCAAGGCTACACCGTCTCCAACCAGGAGGTCAGGAACAACTGGGAGGATTGGAAAGCCCCCATCGACAAGGAGTTATCTACCTTGCTGGAGAATGGTGCAATCTCTCCGATCACCAAGCAGCAGCGTGATGAACTAGTTCAACAACACGGCACCAGGATGGAGTGCATCCCTTCAAAGATCGTTGCTGTGGTGAAGGCAGGTGGAAAGAAAAAGGCGAGGTTGGTGGCCTGTGGAAACTATGCCACAACAGATCACATCACGGCTGAGGAAAAGACGGCATCTGGAACTGACATCGTGGCCCTGAGGATGATGCTGAGGGTAGCAGCCCATCGAGGGTGGCAAGTTGGATCGTTGGACGTCAAAGGAGCCTTTCTTCTGGCACCACGCAGAAAAAGAGATGTCACAGTTCTGAAGCCCCCAGCCGTTCTACTCCAAAAAGGTGTTGTCGATCAAGACACACTATGGTCTGTGAACAAAGCTGTCTACGGTCTTGTAGAAAGCCCAGCTGACTGGGGTGACTACAGAGATAAGGAGATTGCGGGAATGCAATGGAAACTCCATGACAAGCTCTACAAGCTCCAGATGAGTGAGGAGACCAACATGTGGCTCATCAAAGAAGTTGGAGGAGATGGTAGTCCCTGTGGCTATCTCGCAACCTACGTGGACGACATGCTGATGGTGGGTCCGCAACCTCTACTTCAAGCTCTGATGACCACCATTGCCAACAAGTGGGAATGCTCCTCGCAAGAGTTTGCCGAATTTGGCAAGGATCTCCGGTCTTGTGGTATGGAGATTCGCAAGACTACTCAAGGTTTTGACATTCACCAGTCTTCCTACGTGATGGACCTCTTGGCCAGGTATGAAGTTGCCAAGACAGCCGACGTTCCCATGGGCAAGGTCGAAGACTTGGATGAGGATGAAGAGGAGAAGAAGGTAGACTTGGCTCAGTTGAGACAAGCACAGCAACTGGCCGGAGAACTCATATGGGTGTCAACTCGAACAAGGGTCGACATTGCCTTTGCGGTTGGTGCAATGAGTCGAAGGTTGCATCGTGACCCGACTGGAGCCCTGAGGATTGGAGAACAGATCCTGAGCTACTTGAGAAAGTTTCCAGGTCTTGGAATACAATACTCTCCTTGTGAGCCAACAGAGATGGATGAGAACCAGGTGCCAAGGATGATGGATACGATCGAGGTGTTCGCCGACGTGTCTTATGCTCCTGGAGGTGAAGCATACAGATCCATCCAAGGAGTGCTCACAACAATGGGTGGTCAAATCATCCAGTGGCACACAGGCAGACAGAGCCTGATTGCAACCTCTACAGCCGAAGGAAAACTTTTGGCCTACCAAGAAGGTCAAATCATGGGCGCGAGTGTGGAGTCTTTGGCACAAGCTATGGCCCTGGACCCCGACGTGCTGATGTATGGCGACAACAAGGCCGCCATTTCCCTAGCTGTGTTGCAAACTGGAAGCTGGAGAACACGTCACCTGAGGGTGAGAGCCAGCAAGTTGAGAGAAGTTCTGAAGAAGGGGAATGGAAAAGGCAGAGCCTGGCAAATCAGGCATATGGCTGGTACTCTGTTGGTTGCTGATGGTTTGACAAAAGCCCTGCAGAAGCAAGCCTTTGAGGACTTCCTCAAGAAGCTCAAGATGTCAGTGGCCGAACGTCCCATGCTCAACAAGGTGAAAAGCGAGGATGTGCCCAAGGACGCCCCTGACAAGCTCCAGTGCAACCACCAAACAGAGATCTACTATAAAAGGATGATGGCAATTGCTTTGGCAGCCCTGGCATTCATTCTCACAGGAGAATTCCAAGTTGCGGCGGTGGTGCTGCTGGCTTTGAAGTGCTGCCAAAAGATCTATGCCGAGTTATGCAGACGATCAAAAGCTCAGCTACCAGAGGAGGTGTCAACTTCAAAGAATGAAGAAATGAAGAAGGTGACAGAGGAGATAGAGATGAGGCTGAAGGCTTTTCAGGTGAGGTCTGAGGCTGCTGAGGAGCTGCCCCCCAATGTGAGAGTCTTCACAAATGAAACGCCTAGAGGAGATGATCGCTGGTACCCAATCCAGCCTGGAGGATGGTTGATCCGAAAGCATGGAAAGCACCGCCAAAGATGCTTTCACCCATTGCACCGTTCGTGCCCTGTGGACTCCATCCGATTTGAACCAGTCAGGTTCACTGTGATCTTTTATGAAGAAGGAGGAAGATCAAAGAAAAAGGTTGTCAAAGATGATTGGACAGGAACTCCTACGGTGATGAACTATGGGGAATGGAAGGGCTATACGGTCTTCAAACTCAAAGATCAACCTGAAGTTGCCCCCACACAGTTGGATCCTGAGGAGCCTGCCCGGTCACAGGAAGCATCTTGTGCTAGCGGTCACATAGCTTGCGGCAGAGAAGAGGAGTCTCTGACCAGCGGCAGTGTGATCAGCGGCGTGCGGGATCAAGCCCCTGCACTATCTACTGCGTTCCCTGAAACAGGTGGCTATGGGGCTCGAGATCCAAACCAACCACGTGCAAAAGCTAGAGGTCAAGCAGCTGCCAGCTCAGGCATTTCTCTTCGACCTCAACCTCAAGCAGTACAACAACAGCCTGGCGAACTGGAAGAAGTCATGAGGGGACTTCAACTCCTTGGTCGTCAATACCCAGGCTCTGGTGGAGAACAGCATTCTCCTGAAGTTCTGCGTTTTGGACAAGTTCAACGTTCTGCACAACTTCAAGGTGCTGCTCCGCTTCCAGGTGATGTTCAACTTCGAGGTGCTGGTCAAGATCTATGTTCTGGTCAAGTTCAAGGTGCAGAACGAGCTCTTCAAGCTGCGACTCTGGCAGAGGATCCGATCTCTGACTATGACGACAGTTTTGAGCTCATCACGGACGATGCTCCGCAACCACGTCCAGCACTGCGAGCGTTTAAGGGTTTTGTGGAGGTGGAGACAGTAACTCACCACCACCAACGGCTCGAGGAAGTCGAGACCCAGAGCCTTCCTTGGAGCTACAGCGAATATACAATGATGATGAGCTGATGGATGCTACAACGAGCAGCTCAAGTTCAAGTTCAAGTTCAGAAGAACTCCTGCCGGAGTATATCGATCCACCAGAAGGCCAACGTGGCATCTGGGATGACTACAATCCATGGAACGGCCTACCACGAGGACATGACCCATGGGCTGAAAATCTGCCTTTGTACCCACCTCAGAGGTCGGTAGCTGGAGTGCAAGCTGGCCCCACCGGGATGTCGGCTGCCGGTGTGCAAGCTGGCCCTACGGGGAAGTCAGCTGCCTGTGTACAAACTGGTCCGACAGAAATGTCGGATACTGGGGTGCAAGTGGGTTCTCCGAGGATAGCTATGTCAGTTGCGTCTTCCTCGGATGCTCCTCCTACTGCGCCTGCCACAATGTCAACAGCTTCAAGCTGGATGCCAACAGACCCAAGGCCAAGAAAGGCACCCCCACCACCACAAAGTCCGTGGGTGCAGGCCACAATCCAAGAGCTGAGACAGCTCAGAAGAGAAAATCAAATGCTTCAGGAGCTTTTAGAACCTGGAGTATTGAGGCAAGATGATATCGCCACAGCTGCACAGTTGATTGAGGCAGCTCAAGGATGGCGTCACCAACCAAAGTCGTCGCCGAACCCAAAGACGCAGCCGCTGTCAGTGTTGAGGAGGCCTGAGGGAGCTGTAGATGTAGATGCGACGTTGTCAGGGCCAGGTCAAATGCCCGGCAATTCAGCACCACCTGTGCTGGTAGATGCTCCAGCCTTGCCGCATCCGTTTTCAGCTTTTCCACCAGTCAGGCAAAAGGCTCCACCAGTGACACTGCAGCAAAACCAAAACCAACCAGTAGGACCTAAACCACCCCCAAAAGCTGTTTTTCTCAACGCTGTTGGTGCTCCAATGGTCCCAAATACGGTTATGCCCAAAGCTGCAAAGCCGAAACCTCCAGTGCCACCGAAGTGTGCAAGGGACTGGCTTGGAGGAGCTCTTTTTCAATAGGCCTTGAGCTACGCAGTTTTTTCCTTTTTCCTGGGAAAACCCAGGAAGGGGGAGTGTCAGTGCACAAATCAAGAAGTGTACTGGAACATGTGCATAGGCATGGGTGCCCCTGCGCAAGGATGACACATCAAATCGACCGCCTGACATAGGCCTTTTGTGTGCTCAAAACAAGGGTTTGCCCCACCGCTGACTGCCTGCAGCAGCTCCGCTGACAAAATCAATTTAAATCTATTGGTCATGAGATCCTATTGGTTGAGGCAATTCTTTGGATTTTCAGCTGGCACTATAAACTCCCATTCTTCTTCGTTAAACCTCAGATGTCCATCCAAAGCTCACCCCCCTGACCTGTTCTGCCTACCTTCTGTTCTGCCTACCTTGGAAGGCATCGCAGAAGTCGCTGATGCTCTGAGGTAGCAAATCCAGTTCGCCCACAGGGCGACGCTTCAAGTGTACATGGGTTCCTTGTCGTGGGAAGCTTTTGGGATGCTTTCAGGGAGCCAATCAAATGTACCTATGTCAAACAAGAAATATCGATATGGAACTTAGAACTTGTGAATAAATAAATGAACAATTGATCCACAATATCACACATGTGAAGTGTACATCATTAATAAAGGACATAAACATACACGTTTATAATCGTTTATATGGTACCAGCTGTATACCGTATACCGTATACCAAACAAGGAGGCATACCATCCATGCTACATGTGATTTGGACTCCCGCGACTTCGTGACCAAGTGGCATCAGCACTTTTTCTAGCCATGGTTCCTACATGTTGCTACTTGCCAAGTGGTTTGATCATACCTAGAAAAAATACTCTGTTCCCAACACGCCAAGGTGCCAAAGTCCCAAAGTCCATGTTTCTCCGGTATTCTGCCCTGAGACAAGCTCTTTTCTTCATATTCATACATCTTCAATCAATCCAGCTATTTCTGATTGATTGCAGGAACCAAAAGAAAGTGACAAAATGTCCATGATTTCCAAAACACAATGCACTACTAGCATCACATAATCTGATTCAACCCAGCCGACGTCCGCCTGAAAGGCCCTGTGAAAGCTGCTGAGCCAACGAAGGACTTCAGGGCTTCGCGCAGCCGGATGGACACAGAAGGTGCTCCACTGGCTCTTCAAGTTCTCCTGGGCAAGTGGTGAAGGCCATCCAGTTGGTGGCACCCATCCCAACGATATTATATCTACATATACAGTATCTACCTACTAGCATATATAGGTATAGTATATGTACGTGGCACGCACGCACAGAGACACACACACATATATATATATAATGAATATATATATATATATATTATGAATATTTATATATATAATTATATATATATACATGCCAGGGTGGAACATTTAAACGTTTGAAACTTAATTGATTGATCAAGTAGATGAAGCATGGGCAAATGCTCGTGGTGGAACACTTCAGTAGCAATGCACTATCTTGCGCTACAACAGCCCTATTCCGCCAAATGAATAATTCTATTCGAAACTTAGGTCATACCCGCTTATTTGCGTGACCATCGTTGTTTTGCTGATGTGAGAATAAGTCAAAACCATTTTGCCCCTACTATTCACACAAACAGCTGGCAAAAGGATGTTCAACCGCCAGTTCATGTAGAATGTAAGGGTATTGACTTTGACACATCCTCCCTGTCTTTTTCCGTGATCTTCCCTTCTTGGCCCAGCGCAAGGTGCCGTGAGAATGGCATAGCGTTGTCCAGGATGAGATTCGGAACCTGTGAGTTGATCGGTTTGGTTGAAGGAACATGCCATTTACGAACCCCCGCACCAAAAAACCGCGTGGACAATGGAAAACTGAGTTAGCTGGGCATTGCCCAGTAAAACTATGCTCATCATGTCTCTGCAAAGGGATAAACTCATTATAATATAATATATATTATATAGATTCAAACAATCAACCAGAGTCAACCAACATCAGCTCCTCAGCCAAGTCACCCAAGACCTTGGGCACTCGCACCCCATGCTCCGCCAAAGCCTTGCAAGCAGGGGGGGGGTCAAGAAAATGTTCAGAATGTTCAACATGTGTTGCTTTTTGTCCAAAAATATTATTGCGAATAGATATATAGGTAAAATAGATATTTAGATAGCAATGACCATGTTGAACTATCTGATTCAAACACGGAGTTTTTGATTAACCAAGCGCAGTTGGATCAACGTGGTGGCACGTCCCGACTTTAAGAACACCACCCTTTATCAGCCGCAGCACATACACATAAAGTCAAAGAGGTTCTGTTTATCACTGGAAGCTTTTTGCCTGAAAGCCTTACATGAAATCAAACATCTGAGAACTGCCACTTCAGTAGGTTTATCCATTTGTAACATGTTATAACCCAACTTATTAACCGCCTACGTGGGATACTTAGGATGATCTTCCAGGAAAATGCCTGCTGAATACGCTGATCGGTGAAGAAAGCGAGCTCATTGCCGTAGCTCTGCAGATTTCTCTCCCACTTGCGCCGTTCCTTGCGGTTGGCGTTTCAGGTGGTCAATTGGGGAGTGTTGAATGTGAAAGGAACGTGTGCGCCAACAGAGTGGGGGTATAGCGCGTGGCTCTTGGTCAACCTGATCATACCCTCATATGGTCACAAGGTGACACTTTTTGGTGCTTGCTTCCAAACAAACACGCAACGATCTTGTCGTGTTGATCTAACTGCAGAACACAATCTTACCAATGATGACCTCCGTGATTTACAAGTTGGGAGGAACCACGTGCCCTAATCCCCTTGGTAGGCTAACCCTATCAAAACATCTGGTGGCATCATCCATCCATGGAATCCTTCGGTCGTTTTCTTTTCTTCGCTCAGTTGAAGAGATCCTCATCAATCTGCTTCCGATGTCGCAGAAAGAATCGGCCATAAGGAGGATCCACACCTCAGGGGCGCATGTTGGACGGCGAACACTTTGGCTCACTCATTTCGGAACACTTTGGCTCCAGGCTGGCAGGAGTAGGCTGATGACCATGTTCCGCTTGTATACTCAAACATGTAGCGTTTAATCTCTCGGAGTCTAGCTCTCTGACAAAACGAGTGCTCTTGCATGCATGTGATGGTATTTGCATGTTGGAAATCTGACATGGAAGTCCGGACGCGGGATTGGCAGCTGATTTCTGGTGAGGAATGTTTTTTTTGGTGCCGGATTTATTTGCCAGAGATTTCCCTCGGTTTCGGACTTTGAACCATATATGGACGTATTATATGGAGCAGCCCTGGATAAGTCTACCAAGACCAAGACAGGGTAATATCGACTATAACGTATCTACCGTGTGTATATATATATACACACATCTGCTGGACCTCCAAGAACAATATGCCAACCTGGATTCCGAATGACCCCTGTTTTGAGGAAGGGAGCTTGGACACAACCCAATTTTAAGCATCTTCAATCTCAAGCGAGGCACAGGATGTCACCTCCGTCTCCTCTCTTCCTACATCCACCCAAACTGGGGAGGTCGTCGGCAACACGACCTGAGGAAAAGTGCCCAGACATGACCAGACCATCGAATGAATGTTCTGATTTGTTCCTGTACTTCCCCGGGGAGTGCTGGGGGTTCTGGGGGTTTAGGGTTGCAATGACTCACAGTATCAGTGAATGGAAGACTCACGTGCCTCACATGGTGGTTGATGGTGGTTACCCCTTCACCTTTGATTTCAGCATCCGTGTTTGGCGGTGCATCAACATCTTTCTATGCGCGCTGTAGTTCTCCCCATGTATCTTTTAAATATGTTTAAATAGCATGCAAATGGGAGGCCAAGACTCTGAAATGCTGCAAAGGCATGCAAATGGGCCAATGGGAGCTTGTGTAGGGGAATTGAGGTACCATACCATTGAGGGGGAGGGGGGGGGCTACTGAACCGGGAACTGGGAACATATGTACCTGCAAATTTGTGGGTGTTGATTATCTGGTTACTGCAACATTGCTTATTGATTTGGTGGTTGTCCAACCCCTCCTCAAAAATATAGTCAATCATCACAGCTAAGCACTGAAAATAAGTACATAACCCTGAAACAACCATCATCCACCGCCCAAAAACCTTTACCCCGAAAATGGCGCGGGTCCTCGAAAACAATAAGTATGCGCCCGGAAATGCCACGAAACTCACCAATTTAGTAAAACATATCCGCCGACCCCGGCCTTCGCCAAGGCCGGGGCGGCGCCTGGGACCACCGCAGGTGTGGAACTTTTCCGCGCGGGCTTTAAGTGTGCGCGGCAGCTTCCACCAAGCCTGGCTGCAGCCTTTGCCGGTCCAGGGTTGCAGCCTGGCCCTTTGCCTGCACATCCCTCGCGGCATCACGACCGTCTTACCCCCCTCCCAGGGGGTGAAAAATGTAACATACATTTTTGGAGTGCCATTATGCAGGGTTTCGAGACCCTGGCTATATACCACATATATCCACATATATGTAGGTTGTTTTACCCAAATTCATAAAGTAAACGTAAAAATGTTACATTACATTTTTAGGCTGGGTAAACAAATTTATAAATCAAATGTGTAAAGATAAACCTCAAAAATGTATGTTACATTTTTTGGGTGGCCTCAAAGTTTGCCAGCCTTCAAACCCCTAAAACCCCTCAAACCCTCCGCGGCAGCTTCCACCAAGGTTGCAGCCTGCCCTTTGCCTGCACATCCCTCGCGGCAGCTTCTACCAAGCTCCTTGGCGGTCAGCGTTCCAGCATTGCAGCCTGCCTGCACATAGCCCTCTCTCGTTAGGGCATTCGAGGCAGCTGCCACCACGCCCTCTGGCCGGCAGCCTTTGCTGTTCCAGGGTTGCAGCCTGCCCTTTGCCTGCACATCCCTCGCGGCAGCTGCCACCAAGCCCTCTGGCCGTCAGCGTTCCAGCATTGCAGCCTGCCCTTTGCCTGCACTGAGCCCTCTCTTGTTCCCCAACAAGCCCAACACGCGCCACTGCCGCACGCAAAAGCCACCACAAGGCCACAGCAATGGCTCAAGGGCACCCCACGGCCGCAGCAATGGCTTTTATACGCGTTCAAGGCTGCCGTTTGCCGTTTGCCAGGCCTCAAACGCTCCAAAACCCTCCAAAACCCTCCAAAAGTCCGGCCAGCTCCGCAAGGAAAAGGTACCCCAACAAGCCCAACACGCGCCACTCCCGCACGCAAAAGCCACCACAAGGCCACAGCAATGGCTCAAAAGCCACCACAAGGCCACAGCAATGGCTCAAGAGCACCTCTGGCCGTCAGCGTTCCAGCATTGCAGCCTGCCCTTTGCCTGCACTGAGCCCTCTCTTGTTCCCCAACAAGCCCAACACGCGCCACTGCCGCACGCAAAAGCCACCACAAGGCCACAGCAATGGCTCAAGGGCACCCCACGGCCGCACCAATGGCTTCTTATACGCGTTCAAGGCTGCCGTTTGCCAGGCCTCAAACGCTCCAAAACCCTCCAAACCCTCCAAAAGTCCGGCCAGCTCCGCAAGGAAAAGTACCCCAACAAGCCCAACACGCGCCACTCACTCCCGCACGCAAAAGCCACCACCAGCCACGCAATGGCTCAAAGCCCCACCACCCCAGCAATGCTCCAGAGCACCTCTCTGGCCGGCAGCTTTTCCAGCAATTGGCCGCCTCCCTTTGCCTTTCACCTGAGGCCCTCTCTTGTTCCCCAACAAGCCCAACACGCGCCACTGCCGCACGCAAAAGCCACCACAAGGCCACAGCAATGGCTCAAGGGCACCCCACGGCCGCAGCAATGGCTTCTTATACGCGTTCAAGGCTGCCGTTTGCCAAGCCTCAAACAAAAAACCCGTTCAAAACCCTCCAAACCCTCCAAAAGTCCGTCCGCTCCGCGTAGGAAAATGCACCCCAACAGCCCAACAACGCGCCCTCCCGCACGTCAAAGCCACCACAAGGCCACGCATTGCTCAAGAGCACCACACGTGGGCATCAATGGCTTCCTTTTTAGCGTTCAACGCTGCCGTTTGCCAGGCCTCAAACCCTCCAACCCCTCCGCCCAACATGCGCCACTCCCGCACGCAAAAGTCACCACAAGGCCACAGCAATGGCTCAAGAGCACCCCACGGCCGCAGCAATGGCTTCTTATAGGCGTTCAAGGCTGCCGTTTGCCAGGCCTCAAACCCTCCATACCTTCCAAAACCCTCCAAACCCTCCAAACCCTCCAAAAGTCCGGCCAGCTCCGCAGGGAAAAGGTACCCCAACAAGCCCAACACGCGCCACTCCCGTAGCAAAAGCCACCACAAGGCCGCACCCCACGGCCGCAGCAATGGCTTCTTATACGCGTTTAAGGCTGCCGTTTGCCAGGCCTCAAACCTTCAAAACCCTCCAAACCCTCCAAAAGTCCGGCCAGCTCCGCAGGGAAAAGGTATACCCCAACAAGCCCAACACGCGCCACTCCCGCACGCAAAAGCCACCACAAGGCCACAGCAATGGCTCAAGAGCACCACACGGCCGCAGCAATGGCTTCTTTTATAGGCGTTCAACGCTGCCGTTTGCCAGGCCTCAAACCCTCCAAACCTTCCGCCCAACATGCGCGCGGGCTTTAAGTGTGCGCGGCAGCTTCCACCAAGCCTGGCTGCAGCCTTTGCCGGTCCAGGGTTGCAGCCTGGCCCTTTGCCTGCACATCCCTCGCGGCAGCTTCCACCAAGCTCCTGGCCGTCAGCGTTCCAGCATTGCAGCCTGCCCTTTGCCTGCACATAGCCCTCTCTTGTTAGGGCATTCGAGCCTACCGTTTGCCAGGCTTCAAACCCATAACATGCCTCAAACCCTCCTTTGCCTGCACATAGCCCTCTCTCGTTAGGGCATTCGAGCCTCCCGTTTGCCAGCCTTCAAACCCCTAAAACCCCTCAAACCCTCCGCGGCAGCTTCCACCAAGGTTGCAGCCTGCCCTTTGCCTGCACATCCCTCGCGGCAGCTTCTACCAAGCTCCTTGGCGGTCAGCGTTCCAGCATTGCAGCCTGCCTGCACGTAGCCCTCTCTCGTTAGGGCATTCGAGGCAGCTGCCACCACGCCCTCTGGCCGGCAGCCTTTGCTGTTCCAGGGTTGCAGCCTGCCCTTTGCCTGCACATCCCTCGCGGCAGCTGCCTCCAAGCCCTCTGGCCGTCAGCGTTCCAGCATTGCAGCCTGCCCTTTGCCTGCACTGAGCCCTCTCTTGTTCCCCAACAAGCCCAACACGCGCCACTGCCGCACGCAAAAGCCACCACAAGGCCACAGCAATGGCTCAAGGGCACCCCACGGCCGCAGCAATGGCTTCTTATACGCGTTCAAGGCTGCCGTTTGCCAGGCCTCAAACGCTCCAAAACCCTCCAAACCCTCCAAAAGTCCGGCCAGCTCCGCAAGGAAAAACACATCCCTCGCGGCAGCTGCCACCAAGCCCTCTGGCCGTCAGCGTTCCAGCATTGCAGCCTGCCCTTTGCCTGCACTAAGCCCTCTCTTGTTCCACAACAAGCCCAACACGCGCCACTGCCGCACGCAAAAGCCACCACAAGGCCACAGCAATGGCTCAAGGGCACCCCACGGCCGCAGCAATGGCTTCTTATACGCGTTCAAGGCTGCCGTTTGCCAGGCCTCAAACGCTCCAAAACCCTCCAAACCCTCCAAAAGGCCGGCCAGCTCCGCAAGGAAAAGGTACCCCAACAAGCCCAACACGCGCCACTCCCGCACGCAAAAGCCACCACAAGGCCACAGCAATGGCTCAAGAGCACCTCTGGCCGTCAGCGTTCCAGCATTGCAGCCTTCCCTTTGCCTGCACTGAGCCCTCTCTTGTTCCCCAACAAGCCCAACACGCGCCACTGCCGCACGCAAAAGCCACCACAAGGCCACAGCAATGGCTCAAGGGCACCCCACGGCCGCAGCAATGGCTTCTTATACGCGTTCAAGGCTGCCGTTTGCCAGGCCTCAAAGTTTGCCAGCCTTCAAACCCCTAAAACCCCTCAAACCCTCCGCGGCAGCTTCCACCAAGGTTGCAGCCTGCCCTTTGCCTGCACATCCCTCGCGGCAGCTTCTACCAAGCTCCTTGGCGGTCAGCGTTCCAGCATTGCAGCCTGCCTGCACATAGCCCTCTCTCGTTAGGGCATTCGAGGCAGCTGCCACCACGCCCTCTGGCCGGCAGCCTTTGCTGTTCCAGGGTTGCAGCCTGCCCTTTGCCTGCACATCCCTCGCGGCAGCTGCCACCAAGCCCTCTGGCCGTCAGCGTTCCAGCATTGCAGCCTGCCCTTTGCCTGCACTGAGCCCTCTCTTGTTCCCCAACAAGCCCAACACGCGCCACTGCCGCGCGCAAAAGCCACCACAAGGCCACAGCAATGGCTCAAGGGCACCCCACGGCCGCAGCAATGGCTTCTTATACGCGTTCAAGGCTGCCGTTTGCCAGGCCTCAAACCCTCCATACCCTCCAAAACCCTCCAAACCCTCCAAAAGTCCGGCCAGCTCCGCAGGGAAAAGGTACCCCAACAAGCCCAACACGCGCCACTCCCGCACGCAAAAGCCACCACAAGGCCACAGCAATGGCTCAAGAGCACCTCCCGGCCTCAAACGTTCCAGCCTCCCTTGCCTGCCCAGCTGAGGGACCCCCCAACAAGCCCAACACGCGCCACTCCCGCACGCACAAGCCACCACAAGGCCACAGCAATGGCTCAAGGGCACCCCCCGGCCGCAGCAATGGCTTCTTCTAGGCGTTCAAGGCTGCCGTTTGCCAGGCCTCAAACCCTCCAAACGCTCCAAAAGTCCACCCAGCTCCGCAGGGAAAAGGTACCCCAACAAGCCCAACACGCGCCACTCCCGCACGCACAAGCCACCACAAGGCCACAGCAATGGCTGAAGGGCACCCCCCGGCCGCAGCAATAGCTTCTTATAGGCGTTCAAGGCTGCCGTTTGCCAGGCCTCAAACCCTCCAAACGCTCCAAAAGTCCGCCCAGCTCCGCAGGGCAAAGGTACCCCAACAAGCCCAACACGCGCCACTCCTTGCCACGCCCAACGCTGCAGGCAAAAGCCACCACAAGGACACAGCAATGGCTCAAGAGCACCCCACGGCCGCAGCAATGGCCTATTTTATAAGCGTTCAAGGCTGCCGTTTGCGAGGCTTCAAACCCTCCAAACCTTCCACCTCCTCCAAAAGTTTGCCCAACTCCGCAGGGAAAAGGTACCCCAACAAGCCCAACACGCGCCACGCCCGCAGGCAAAAGTCACCACAAGGCCACAGCAATGGCTCAAGGGCACGCCACGGCCGCAGCAATGGCTGCTTTTCGGCGTTTAAGGCTGCCGTTTGCCAGGCCTCAAACGCTCCAAACCCTCCAAATCCTCCACAAGTCCGCCCAACTCCGCAGGCAAAAGGTACCCCAACAAGCTCAACACGCGCCACGCCCGCAGGCAACAGCCACCACAAGGCCACAGCAATGGCTGAAGGGCACCCCCCGGCCGCAGCAATGGCTTCTTATAGGCTTTCAAGGCTGCCGTTTGCCAAGCCTCAAACCCTCCAAACGCTCCAACAATCCGCCCAGCTCCGCAGGGCAAAGGTACCCCAACAAGCCCAACACGCGCCACTCCCGCACGCAAACGCCGCCACAAGGCCACAGCAATGGCTCAAGGGCACCCCACGGCCGCAGCAATGGCTGCTTATAGGCGTTTAAGGCTGCCGTTTGCCAGGCCTCAAACGCTCCACACCCTCCAAAAGTCCGCCCAGCTCCGCAGGGACAAGGTACCCCAACAAGCCCAACACGCGCCACTCCCGCACGCACAAGCCACCACAAGGCCACAGCAATGGCTGAAGGGCACCCCCCAGCCGCAGCAATGGCTTCTTATAGGCTTTCGAGGCTGCCGTTTGCCAAGCCTCAAACCCTCCAAACGCTCCAACAGTCCGCCCAGCTCCGCAGGGCAAAGGTACCCCAACAAGCCCAACACGCGCCACTCCCGCACGCAAAAGCCACCACAAGGCCACAGCAATGGCTGAAGGGCACCCCCCGGCCGCAGCAATGGCTATAAGGGCCTCTTATAGGCGTTCAAGGCTGCCGTTTGCCAGGCCTCAAGCGCTCCACACCCTCCAAAAGTCCGCCCAGCTTGGCAAAAGCCACCACAAGGCTACAGCAATGGCGCAGCAATAGCTTCTTATAGGCGTTCAACGTCTGTTTGCGAGGCCTCAAACCCTCCAAACCCTCCAAATGCTCCAAAAGTCGAAGTACCCCAACAAGCCCAACACCGCCACGCCCGCACACAAAAGCCACCACAAAGCCACAGCAATGGCTCCAGGGCACCCCGCGGCCGCAGCAATGGCTTCTTCTGGGCGTTCAATGCTGCCGTTTGCGAGGCTTCAAACCCTCCAAACGCCTCAAATGCTTCAAAAGGCTCTTGCCACGCCCAACTCCGCACGCAAACGTAACGGGGTTGGTTGCTCCTAGGGGGGGTCCAGCCCCTGAAATAGTAGACCCCAGTGGCTGTTTTCCAGAGGGGCCTGACCCCCCCATACCCCTTTTGAGCATTTCTGAATGGATAAAATCTAGGGGCCCAAGTCTAGCATTCGTAAACCAAACATTTTTGCTAACACTCAACTTGGACAAAGGAACCAATACTTTGGAGCATTTTGGACGTTCAAAAATGATCAAAGGTCAGGCCCCTCAAAATATTTTGGGCATGTTGTGAATATTTAGGACATACATGTTTTATCTGTGAATCTTATGAAACCATGGACCTCCTGGATTTTAGCCATCGATTTTTTCTGCATGCCTCAGATAAGCTGGCCACTTTGAAAGGTTTTCAACGGAGATAAAGTTGATAAACATGTCATAACTATCTTCCCAAGAACACAATTTCTGCGCACCTTTAACGCCAGTTTTCTTAGAGAGATTCATCTATCAAGGTTAGCGGGTACAGATGTTATTTTCAGGCTTACCCTCCAAGTTTCAAGAGCAAAGATTGGACAAGGCGAGGTGTTGGTTTCCAGGATTTGGTAGCCTTTTTTGGAATCAATTTCAGCGTGTCCTTGATGTGCAGGAGACTTTGTTCTGGATTTACTTTTAACAAATATGATAAAGGTAAACATTTCAGAACTGTCCCAAGTAAATAAACTTAGTGCAAGTTTTTTGACGCCAATTTTGCAGAGAGGTTGATATCTCAAGGTTGGGCACACAGGTTTTATTTGCTGGAACTGAAGATGGACAGGGTGAGATGCTGGTATCCAGGATTTGGTTGCGTGCTTTTTGAGATCAATTTCAATATTTGTCCTTGATGTGAAAGTTCAACAAAGAATGACGTTCAAAAGAGATAATATTGACAGGGTTTCCGTGGCACGAAAGCTGATAAACATGCCACACGTTTCCCAAGAAAAAAAATGTGCACCTTTGGTTGATGCCTGTTTTGCAGAGGGGATCATCCGTCAAGGTTGGGGACATGGATTTTACTTCTTCTTGGTTTTTTCCTTCAAGCTTCGCCCCGCTAGGTCGAAGCAGCTATCCGGGAACAGAAGAAGCACAGGATTTGGCAGCCTTTTTGTTTGGGTCAAATTCAATATTTTCATCTCAAAGTTCAAAAACAATAAAGTTTCAAGGTGAGGAAATTTGTAACGGTGAGTTTGATAAACATGCCAGCAATGCTCAGCACAATAAATTTAATACACCTTTGTTACAGTTTGATGCCAGTTTTGCAGTGGAATTCATCAATCAAGGTTGTTTTTTGTTCCCTTTCCAATCCAAGGTGTAGGTTGGACCTAAACTGAAGGGGGCGGCATCTGAAAATAAAATAGATACCAAGCCACAAGTAAGATAAAAAAAAAATCAAAGGCCCAACCTTCATAACATCAAAAGGCCTAACCTCAAGTTGGGATCAGATAAAATCCAAGGGTCTCGCCCCTCTTGAATCCTCTTTGGAATCGAATGCCCTTGAGGGGCCCTGGGGGGGCCCTGGGGGGGTCGGAGCCCTTGGAATTTATCTCACACATAGGGCCACGATAAAATCTAGCAAGTGTGCTGCTAAAATCTGGGGCCCAATCTTCAAATTTACTGAAAAAACTAAAACATATATTCTGCACCTCAGGGGCTGGAGCTCCTAAATCTCGTTGGAACTGCAATCAAAGTAGGTTGGAGCTAAAATCAAGGGGCTGAACCTTTGAAAATATAAGATAGGTACCAAATCTCAAGTAGGATGAAAATAAAATTCAATGAGCCCAACCTTCCAAAGATAAAATCAAGGTGCCTGACCTGAAATTGGAGTGAGATAAAATCCAAGGGGCTGGACCCCCCCCTTGGGTCCTCTTTGGAAGCGAGTACCCTTGAGGGGACCTAGGGGGGTCCAGCCTCTTGGAATTTATCTCACACTTATGATCGAGATAAAATCTAGCATCTCTGCAGATAAAATCAAGGGACCTATCGTCATTTTTACTAAGGCTTAAAAAAAATAGCCATGCACCCCAGGGGCTGGAGCTCCTAGATCTCAGCTGAGAGCTACCAACGGGGTTAAACGTTACCCCAACAGTCATCACGCCCAACGCTGCAAGCAAAAGCCACCCCAACAGGTACCCGACTCCGCACGCAAACGTTACCCCAACAGTCATCACGCCCAACGCTGCAAGCAAAAGCCACCCTAACAGGTACCCAACATCATAAAATGATTAATCATCCACAAGCTGTCAGGTAGCCAACACAGCCACTGCCTCACCCTTGCGCGCCTGGCGGAGTTCGAGCTGATCCGTGTCCATTTGGCCGCAGGGTGCAACTTCTCGCTGCTTGAGAAGCAAACGGCCATATGTCTGTCTTGCTGTCCGTCTCCCTCTCTCTCTCTGCAGTACCCCCCCTCCAATTAGGGGGGTCGGCGGCACCTGGGCGTTAGCCCATTCTATTATAAACTTGTGCAAAAATGGCATTTTTGGGGGGCATGCAGCTGGTCAGATTTCCGGTGCTGTTTTCCCCGCCTCCTCCGCCCTACCATGCCGGAACGTGTTGTGCGCCACCGCGGCGTCGCGCAGCTGCTGCTGCCAGGTGCCGTCGCCCCCGGCCATCAGCGGTCGTGGTGGGTCAGCGGCCTCTGAGGTGCGGATGGCGCTGGTCCACCAACCCACCATCAGGGTGAGGCGCCGTTGGGTCACCGGTGACTCCTGGGAGCTCTTTTTTGGGAACGAAAACGGGGAGAAAAAAGAATGTGGGAAAAATGCGGGAAAACTATGGGAAAATTGGGCAAAAACACTGCCAAACAATAGGAGAAAACGCTTCCCTGACCTCCATCCAAGGCTTTCCAGGCATTACACCATGGAGGTAGCCGCCATCGAAGAACAGCTGCCTCGTGACACCAAGAACACAAAGGTTGGAAAAACCAACCTTTGTAAATTAAATATTGTGACAATTTCATCCATTTCACTTACAGTACATAAACATACAGCATTTTCAGAAAACCAATTTTGGTTCAAGCATGTTGCTAGATCACAAGCTGCAGAGCTGGACGCGTGCACAGTGATACATCACAATCATATACTGCCCAAACAGTGCCGCTTATGTATATACATCAAGTAGGGCAATAAACCCACCTGTAACTGTAGGAACTGACATGGGGTTGCGGATGTCAATCTGGTGGACTTGACGAGTCACAAGCGTACCCTTTTCAAATCGAATCTGGCCACATGCAAGATCCACCATGGATATCCATTCCAGTGAACCGTTAAAGAAAAGGAATTCACTTTCCATTGTCATGTTACTTGCCGGCTGGTATATGCCCAGACCAAATATGCTTGTTGTATCTCCATGTGATTATTGGTGCAATATGATTCACTATCATTCCATATGTTGGTTGGATTGGATCCCAGGCTTTCTATATCGGTCAGGTTGATGCAGCTTCTACCATGATGTGACCTTAAAGGACCATCCAATATCTATCCTTATCATTCCCTATATCCCCAGAGGATATCCCATATCATCCCCAGCGCATCGCCTCCCCATCCGCGGCCGCACCAGCGCCGCCGTGTCGCTGTCCGAAGCAAAGCGGTGCCGTTGACTCGTGACCACGGTGGCACCGAAACGTGGGGTGTCCTCGTTTCGCGAATTTTGAAGGGGAGAAGAATTGGAAAATGTGTGAAAATGTGTGAACCCAAGCCAGAAAAATGAGGATTTCATAGGATTCCAGCAAAAATCTGGATTGCATCATCTGAAATGGGATTGAACTGATTGAACTATTAAACATACAAAAATATGGAGAGATGGACGGGTATGTGTTCCAAGTGTGAGTATTACGTGATACGGTTTGACGTGACTATGGCCTCTGCATGGGAGAGGATTTTCCAGTTGATTCCATGACTGGGGCAAAACACATCGGCAAACCGAAGGAGAACATCTTCTTCAAGACAAGAGAGACGCTTCTCCTGAAACTCGCAGAAATCACAATTCAATGATTCTATAATTCTATAATATTCTATAGTTCATGTCCACATAAATGTGAATATAACATAATATAAGATCATGTAAAAGAGTGCGAATAGATGCGAATAGCATGGCCGTCCTCACAGAGATATACCACGCTGCTCATGGCTGGGTGCTCCACGTGCGTACCCAAGGAATCACGCAAGAGTTGCTCCTTGGCTGAAAGGGTTCGAAACGCTGGAAAATCACACAGGATATCTCTAAAGAATAGACTAGGACATGTAAATTAATGATATTCATGTATGATTGTGTATGCAACACCCAATAAACATTAGAGTAGAAACTGCCTCTAGTTCCCTTCAAATTTGACCAAAGGTGTTGGTATTTTTTTTAACGCATGGTCTTTGGGGACTCACAGTGGGTCAAGGCAGGCATGAGTGGACTTACTGATGTCCATAACAACAATATGAGTACCGGATATCAAAACCAAATTTCGTTGAGCCGTTGCAAAAAACTGAACCAGCGAACTCTTTCCATCTTGGGCTCTGCACATGTCTCCGCTGGCATGGTTGTTGCATATGTCCTCTGAAAATCGACTAGAAATCCAAATCTGCAAGCAATTTGACAGTCTGGAAGAACAATCATGAACAAACCGTCTTGGTTTGTCAGCTCATCAGATCCCACTGACCCAGAAATCGAATGGAAAGTTGCATGTGAATGGGTTAAGGTTTACCCTGGGAAAACTAAAAAAATGGAAAACCCACGGGGGAACCCCAGGAAAATGATCTACAAATGGTGGGTTTTCCACATCATCAATTTACAGGGGGGTAAACCAAAAATAAAGTACTTGAATCAAAATAATCAAATACCTTTTTGGGCCATTTCAAAATGTTCAACTTTGGGGCCCTGCACATAGTTTAAAACCTCAATTGAGCTTCATTGGTGTCGAAGTGGAGAGGATGTCCGTGCCATTGATCAGGGGCCCGCTGATGGACCCACCATTCCGCCACGGTCAAAGTCTTGCTCACCTGGCACCAATTTGAGTGTGTCGGAAAATGGAGTTGTCTACCCAAAAATGTATGGCAATTTTCCAAGTAAAAAACTCAAACAATGGATGAACATGGTGATGAATCATAAAATTTTGGAAAACATTTTGGGGTATAGCATAAATATAAATATACAAATACATTATATATACACTGTATATATATATATATGTGCAGTGTATATATATATATATAAAGTAATATATATATATATATAATCTCTCTCTCTCTGTGCAATTTTCACATGTTGGGGAGGCCCACGGAGAGTCCATCTCCAAAAAAACCTTGGGTGACCATAACAAAAATCCCAGCGGTGCGGAGCAGTCAAAAGTCTGATTAAAGAACTGGCCGATTGGATCCAACTAGATGGGAACGGCGCTGAGAGGCGCCTGGTGGTTTTAAGGGGGGTTGCGTGCACTTCCCAACACTGGGCATGCAGCCTTGCACGCCTGTTTTTGCACTTCTCAAAAACTACTTCAACCATGGAACAATTTCAGCGTAACATGAGCCTGATTGAGAATATCCCACCCCACCACACCCCATGATCAACAAAACGTCATCAGCGTAGCATGAACATGAACGCTAACATCTCACCCCACCCCACCCCATGAACAGCGTAACATCATCAGCATAACATGAGCATGAACGTTAACATCCCACCCCACCCACCCCATGATCAACGTAACATCATCAGCGTAACATGAACATGAACGTTAACATCCCACCCCACCCCACCCCGTGGCCCATCATCACACAAAAACAACAAACACAAAAAACACCCAGGTGCCCTGCAGCGCCCATGGTAACTAGATGATTTGAAAAAAAATATGCGCAGGAAATGGTTTCCTTGGTCTGGGGATGTTCTGTCGGTTTCATGCTAGCATTTCAGCTTTCAAGATTTGGGTTTGTATGAAAATAAGGTACCCCATTCCATCCACTGGTTCATCAGCATGTCCGCGTCTGGCTATGACTTGGGGGCACACCCCGCTTTTCTAGACAATCCAAACAAAACAATGTAGTTTAACCATAACAATTACAATAACAGTTATCCATGTAAATTAAATATCCGTCATATATCACCATTTCAATGGTTAATGATGGTTCATACTCCAGTAGATATCGCCAGTATCAAACGGCGATATCCTCCCAAATGGCATCCTATCAAGCTGGCAATACAATACACCCACACACACACACATATATATATATATCCATGAAGTATCTGTTATGGTTTCTCTTTTTTCCCACCAACTTTATTCATTCCACAAATCCTCATTATGGTTGGTGAAATCCCCAAGAAAACATTGAACATCCCCATCTTCCAATCACCATCCATATATCACCAAAATAAAATATATACATATAATATATAAATATTATATATATATATATCACCACATCAGAAGCATCATTGGTTGGTGAAATCCACCCCAAACAAATCCCCAGCTCTTCGCCCCAAAAACTCCCGACCTCTGGAGCCACCTCCTCCAGGCTGGGCCGCATGGCTTCGATGAGCTGATCGATGATGTGATCCGTGCAGTCCAGTTGGTGCGCGTGAGAGTAGAACGTCACATCGGGGCTGTGATATCCTTGCCATTTCAGGGACCCATGGATTGGAGGTACCTAGCATTTTTTCAGGCCCGTGTAAGGGAATATTCCCCACAAGATATGTCTGGTTGGTGGTTTCAACCCCTCTGAAAAATGATGGAGTTCGTCAGTTGGGATGATGACATTCCCAACTGAATGGAAAGTCATAAAATTCCATGGTTCCAAACCACCAATCAGATGTCCTAAGATGATACAATAGCTCCACTTTAGGTTCCCATTGATTCCTGGCCTGCAGGCCAGGGGTGAAAACCTCCAGTTGGGACTAGAATCCCACCATGGTTGTAGAACCCACCATAGGGTGAAACATCAAAGGCAAACTATAGAGAGATGAGGATATACCAGTAGTACCGCACAAGGCGGTGGCGGAAGTTTCAGAAATAGGAAACCAATAGGAGAGGTTAATTGTTGTGAATCACGGATGGCAGAGCGAAGCCACTGGTGGACCGAAAGGTGGTTGGAGTTGTTCTTTTTGGAGTGGTTGCAATGGTTGCAGCGGTCACCTCACTCACAACTCCTGGATGTAGTGTGTAGTTGTAGTTGTAGTTGTGGTTGTGGTTCTAGTTGCAGTTGTAGTGGTGTTGATGTTGTTGAAGTTGTTGAAGTTGTAATGTTGTAGTTGTAATGTTGTAGTTGTGGTTGTAGTCGTAGTCGTAGTGTAGTGTAGTTGAAGGGTAGTTGAAGTTGTAGTTGTCTGCCTTAATTGTAGTAATTGCGGTAGTGGTGTAGCGCAGTAGTTGTAGTTGTAGGTGTAGTTGTACTTGTAGTGTAGTGGAGTTGTAGTTGTGAGTTGTAGTTGTAGTTGTAATGTAGTGTAATTAGTGTAGTGTAGTTGCAGTTGCAGTTGTGGTGTGGTGTAATTAGTATATATAGTGTATTGTAGTGTACTGTAGTGTTGTGTACTGTAGCGTGGTATAGTGTTGCGTGGTCTAGCGTATAGTAGTGTAAACGAGTTGTAGTTGTAGTTGTAGTGTAGTGTCGTGTAGGGCAATGTAGTGGTAGTTCTAGTTGCATTTGCATTTGTAGCTGTAATGTGCTGCAGTTCAATTATATAGCGTATTGTAGTGTAATGTAGTGTAGCTGTCATTGTAGTTGTAGCTGTGGTGGTGGTGGTGGTGGTGGTGGAGTGTAGCGTAATTCATGTTGTGTAATGTAGCGTAGTATATTTGTACTTGTAGTTGTAGTAGTAGTGTAGTGTAGTGGTACTTGTAGTTGTAGTTGCAGTTGTATATCTATCTATCTGTCTATCTGCAAGCTTGAAAATGAAGCTATTCTGCGAGACTTCCTCAATTATGACAACCTCAAAAACGAAGCAATTCTGCCAGACTTCCTCATTTTTCGAAGTTGACAACATCAAAAACGAAGCAATTCTGCGAGACGTCCTTCAAACATGGAAAGTTGAGTGCAGAGCTGACGGACCAATGCGTTTTGCGATTGTTCCAGTCCACCTGTCTAAAGTACTGCGCCTGCCATGAAAAAGTGATGCCAGATCATACGAAGTGCTGCACCTGTCACGCAAAATCATTTCAGCAAACTTGAAGATTTGATGCTCCAAAATGCAACCCCTCTCAAGAAATCAGCGCCCTGACCTCCTAACATCTCTCATGAACATGTCTTTTGTACTGCACCTGCCACGGAAAGTGCATCTTTGCGGATCCTCTTCAAATGTCCCATGCCTGCCATCGTTTTTGGAAATGCTACAAAACCCTCACGTTTTGCTCACTTTTGAAGAGGTGCGCAATCCCTTGCGCCTGCCACACGAAACGAACATCTGAACGTCCAAAAGTGGTCCGTACCCCTCAGTTTTTTGCACTTTTGACATCGAAATGTGCTTCGCGCGACAACGGCGTGCACTTTTTCGACATCTCAACTTCCAAAAGTGGTCCGGAGCTGGTGTGCTTTGTACATTTTGACTTCGAAATTTGCTTCGCGCCACATCGCCGTGCAGTTTTTCGACATCTCAACTTCAAAAATTGCTCCGAACGTGAAGTGGTTTTAGCTTTTTCACTTGCACATGTGCTTCGCGCCACAACGGCGTGCACTTTTTCATCATCTCAACTTCCAAAAGTGGTCCGACGTTGGTGTGTTTTGTACCTTGTGACTTTGAAATGTGCTTCTCGCCACAACGGCGTGCAATTGTTCATCTCTCATCTGGCCAGCTGGCTCCGCACCCGCCGCTTTAGCGAGCCTACTTTTCGACCCTCGGGAGCGACAAATCATTGGAAAAACACAGTGTTTCGCGACTTTCCCACCTATTCGCGCACCTGGATCTTCTTTCTTCTGAGACTTTCTCTTTTGTTATCTTCTTTCTTCTTCTCTTCTCTTATCTGACTCTTCCCATCTCTGCTTTTCATCTGTCCATATTGTCGGAAGTTTGACTTCTAAACTTCCTTCGATGATATATGATATATGTGTTTAATGTTGCTTTATATAAACTTTATACATGTTGCTACATGTGGATCATTTGGAGAAATCACATGAAGCAACTTTAGGTATCTTTCACAGAGTGAGATTTTGGATGTATCTATAGTTCATGGATAATCCATGATAATCCTACATGTGTTTTGGTGGAAATGGATCCCAGCACTTTGAAGTCTTCAGGCCCTTCGTGTTGATCCTATCGTGGGGATGATCTCTGACATGTTCAGCAGCTTGGAACAAGAGGGTGCCAAACAAAAAGAGTCCCTGAAAAAAAAGTCCCTCATCACAATGCACCAACGCATCTTTGGGAAATTTCTAGGTGGGTTCCATTCTCCCCCCATTCAGCTCCAGAATGTTGATCTTGAAAGTCCAAAACTTCAACACCTCAAAGAATTCCCAAGAAAGACAAAAGATGCAAATCAACCCATATCAGCCCCATACTTCTGAGGATAAAGAACGCCCAACCTTAGGGGATTGGGATCCCACTGTTAAAAAAAAACACCTTCACATCCTGCAGCCAAGTTGCTATGATCATCCCAATAGCTGGCATCTGGCTGCAATGCTTCCCTGGCCTTCCTGGCGGATGAGACCCTGAAACCCATATGTAAGGAAATCACACGAAATCACCATTCACCTCCGAAAAATGCCTTGCGCACACGTTCTGCGGTTTGTGTGTCCCATGTTTTTTGTGTTTTAGCAACCTGCTGTGGTTGGTGCGATCATCTCAACCAGCTTGGCCTGACCAAATCCTCGGGCAGGCCATGGTCCAGGACCTTGGTTGGATCGATATATTGGATATGGATCCATATATCACAATCCCGTAGCATCTGCATGGATAAATAGATATGATAAAATATACTGTATATCTATATTGTTTCTACATATGCATATGTAATATATCATCTACTGTAAATTTTGTTCAAAAGTTGTGGTCCGAAATGTAAATGTATTGATTTGCCCAAGTTCAAGCAGTTTGGTAAGCATTACATATGAGATAAACATATGTATATATATATATATATATATATATCCATAATAAACCATCCCCCGGCCATCACCATGTTTAATCATTTTTATATGTGGTGTGTTTATCATTCCCAGTCATGGGTGGTTTATGACTCACATTGTTTTACCCACATTAGACACCCAAGTCATCCATTTATATATATATATATAGATGGATTTTCCATGAAATAAACTTTATCCATTGTTGGGTACCCCCATGACTTAGGAAATCCCCTAATATATATTATATATATATATATATGAATAATTATAAATAAACATATCGAATATATAAACATATAGGTATCTATAGATAAGTCTATAATTCCCCATATAGATAAATAAACAAATATAGATAAATATGCACCCCCATGACTTAGGAAAATCCCCATAGATAAATACATAATCTCGGATAAACATTGGGTACGGTACCCCCATTTTAGGACATCCCCATTCCATCCCATTCCCCATATCTTATAGATAAATAAACATATATCATATATATATATTATATATATATGGGTAAATTATAATATTTCACTAATCTGAATTTAAGGCCATTTGTGGATGATTTCCCTTACTAACCATGATTTCCAGGGTTCGGTCGCGACGTGAGGTCGTTATAATTTACCCGGATATATATATATATATATATATATATAAGCCATGACCTGATCGAATCGGCTTTGGCCATGTCACTTTGACTGAAAAGTCCGCTGGCTGATCGAATCCGCGGCAGCTGTCCGTCCAAAGGTCGTTGGAAAGACGAACCTCCGGCAGCGTGCCATGCGCAGGGTAATTTGGAATGTCTATAAACAATTATAAACATATATAGGCAAACATTAAACTGTGACTATCAGAATCTATATAAGTCTTATTGCAGTCACCTGATGTTGTTTGCATATGTTCGTGCACATTAGTGCTATCTGACACGTTTGGCTCTCTTGCAATACGGCTTTTGATGTGTACGATGGATGCAACCGATTCGCTCTCATGTCTTCACAACTGTTCCCATCTTCAGTGATGGGTTCTGGATGGATTTCAATGTATTATAAAGAGTATCTTAAAGATCTGACATAAAGCCAAAATTCTATGGCTATGTTGAGTGACCAAAGGGCAACTAATTACAGTAGGGTTCCGTTGTCCGTCCTACCAGAAAAGGCAGCTGAGTAGCGGGAAGTCCCAGTTCTACCAAATGTTCATCTGCCTCCTGCGCAATGTTCTGGCCATTCCAAAACATTTGGGTATATAAACCATGAGCGACTTCAAAATATTGAAACAAATAGATCAACAATGTCTATACAGTCTAGCTGGTTGGTACAAATCTGAATTTATGGCAACAAATATCTCGTACCAAAAAACAAAGAGTATACATGTCAATGTGTATACCCTTATAGAAGGAACGTGACGTGAAGAAACACAGCCCCCGAAAGACAACATTGCATTTTCATGCAATTGCAGTATGTAGAGGATACATTTAGTGCCAATCCTCGCAAACAAGGACGCACAGCAGAATGCCAATGAAATCCAATCCGGAACCCCCAGTGCATTCACATCGGGGATACCATAAGTATCACTCTTTAAAGAGAAGGAACCTCACCAGTTTGGACCCCTCCTAATGGTTGACCCGCGTGGCAGCTTGATAGCAATGTCATGGGTACATACAGTACCTGTATGCAAGAAATATTCCCGAAATCTGCAGTATGTGCGTGTTTTTTCGTTGTTTCATAGACTGGATACCAAATTCCAGATATCCTGCAAGAACAAACTAGTTCCAATCAAGGATTAGCTTCATGACCCATAGCCCCCCCAAAAAGGTTGGAATTTGGAAGATGTTTTTCAGGACATGTCACTTCTTAGTTGGAACATCTTTCTTTCTCTGCGACACTGAGAGGCTGAGAGCCTTCGCCAATGCCGGGCGCCTTGAAACGTCCAAGCTGACAGCCTTGCAGTGCCAAGTAGAAGCGAGCCAAGCGACCGGCCTCTGCTGAGCCTTGCGTCTTGTGCCTATCGCAGTGGAAAGGCGGCCTTTTTTGTGGTGGAAAATTTTTGAAACATCCATGGACAATAAGGGAAAATGCGCGTGAGCAGTGTTCAAAAATGTTGAACTCTACCAGTAGTACCGCACAAGGCGGTGGCGGAAGTTTCAAAAATAGGAAACCTATAGGAGAGGTTGGTTGTTGTGAATCAGGGATGGCAGAGCGAATCCACTGATGGACCGAAAGGTGCTTGATCTCTCTCACTCTCTCACTCTTTCTCTCTCTTTCTCTGCCTATCTACCTACCTACCTATCTATTTTCTATGTATCTATCTATCTATCTATCTATCTACCTACCTGTCTATCTCTCTCTCCCTTTCATCTGTCTATCTGTCTAGCTGTCTACCTGTCTATCTGTGTTGCAGTGTCATTCAGTGTAATGATATCGTCAAATACGAGCAGGGACCCTTGAGGGGGATTCTAGAACCCCTACAATCATTTTCCCAGGGGGGGGGGCCTGGGGATCAACTTGATGATGTTAGAACTTTGGCAGCTTGTGTTGGGGGGGTTCTGGAATCATATCTTCGGGAATCAGGAATATGATCCTAGAACCCTTTCATTTTGGAGCCTTTCTGTTGTCAAAAAACGGGGTCAACAATTGCGCCTAAGCAAAACCCGCAATCTCACAAGCTCAATTATCCGCCTGTTTCCTTTGCTCCCATGCTAATCCCCTTTTCCTATTTCCTAACCCCCCTAATGAATAAAAATAGATCCCGGTGGTCATTTCCGGGAAATTTCAGGTTGGTCAATTTGATCTTCAATTAATCGCATTTAGAAAACAGTTTTTGGGGTCAAGATCCCACTTGAGGGTTCATCTTAATACTAAAAACTGATTGGCTGGGACTGGTTATTGTTCGCGTCCATGACATCATTTCATTTTTTGATTAGTACTTAAGGTTTCGATGTAGTTATCAGGGGAAAGCGTCGTCAGACAATTTTTGGCAATATGTCAAAAAAATGACATATAGTAGTTTTAAAATATGTCTTAATCTGTTTTAAAAAGAACTTTCTGGCACCTAACACCTTTCGGTTGATGAATCAAATTGTTTTTTTTTCCAATTTTTGTTCAAGGATTTTGCAGGATTGGGAGGTCTAAAATCATATCTATGGGCCTTTGGGAAGACAAATCCACAGAATTTGTTGGGAGATATCATTTCAGAACCTTGTGTAAATCTCAACCGTTTCCGAATAGTAATTCATTTTAGTTAAATCAAATTGGGTTCTTCATTTTGGTTCAGAGGATTTTGCAGGATTGGGGGGTCTATCATATCTATTGGCCTTTGTGAAGACAAATCCACGGAATGAGCTGGGGGATATGATTTCAGAACCTTATGCAAAATTCAACCGTTTCGGAGTCATAAATCAAATTGGTTTCTTCATTTTTGTTCAGAAGGTTGTATAGGAATGGTGGGTCTAAGTTCATATCCAAGGCCCTAGTGGAGATAAATCCATAGAATGAGTTGAGAGATATCATTTCAGAACCGTGTGTAAAACTCAACCGTTTCCGAGTAGTAATTCATTTTAGTTAAATCAAATTGGGTTCTTCATTTTGGTTCAGAGGATTTTGCAGGATTGGGGGGTCTAAAATCATATCTATTGGCCTTTGTGAAGACAAATCCACGGAATGAGCTGGGGGATATGATTTCAGAACCTTATGCAAAATTCAACCGTTTCGGAATAGTAAATCAAATTGGTGTCTTCATTTTTGTTCAGAAGGTTGTATAGGAATGGTGGGTCTAAGTTCATATCCAAGGCCCTAGTGAAGATAAATCCATAGAATGAGTTGAGAGATATCATTTCAGAACCGTGTGTAAATCTCAACCGTTTCCGAGTAGTAATTCATTTTAGTTAAATCAAATTGGGTTCTTTATTTTGGTTCAGAGGATTTTGCAGGATTGGGGGGTCTAAAATCATATCTATTGGCCTTTGTGAAGACAAATCCACGGAATGAGCTGGGGGATATGATTTCAGAACCTTATGCAAAATTCAACCGTTTCGGAGTAGTAAATCAAATTGGTTTCTTCATTTTTGTTCAGAAGGTTGTATAGGAATGGTGGGTCTAAGTTCATATCCAAGGCCCTAGTGAAGATAAATCCACAGAATGAGTTGGGAGATATCATTTCAGAACCTTGTGTAAATCTCAACCGTTTCCAAGTAATAATTAAATATAATTAAATCAAATTGGATTCCTCATTTTGGTTCAGAGGATTTTGCAGGATTGGGGGGTCTAAAATCATATCTTTGGGCCTTTGTGAAGACAAATCCACGGAATGAGCTGGGAGATATGATTTCAGAACCTTATGCAAAATTCAACCGTTTCGGAGTAATAAATCAAATTGGTTTCTTCATTTTTGTTCAGAAGGTTGTATAGGAATGGTGGGTCTAAGTTCATATCCAAGGCCCTAGTGAAGATAAATCCACAGAATGAGTTGGGAGATATCATTTCAGAACCGTGTACAAATCTCAACCGTTTCCGAGTAGTAGTTAATTTTAGTTAAATCAAATTGGGTTCTTCATTTTGGTTCAGAGGATTTTGCAGGATTGGGGGGTCTAAAATCATATCTTTGGGCCTTTGTGAAGACAAATCCACGGAATGAGCTGGGAGATATGATTTCAGAACCTTATGCAAAATTCAACCGTTTCGGAGTAATAAATCAAATTGGTTTCTTCATTTTTGTTCAGAAGGTTGTATAGGAATGGTGGGTCTAAGTTCATATCCAAGGCCCTAGTGAAGATAAATCCACAGAATGAGTTGGGAGATATCATTTCAGAACCGTGTGTAAATCTCAACCGTTTCCGAGTAGTAATTAATTTTAGTTAAATCAAATTGGGTTCTTCATTTTGGTTCAGAGGATTTTGCAGGATTGGGGGGTCTAAAATCATATCTATTGGCCTTTGTGAAGACAAATCCACGGAATGAGCTGGGGGATATGATTTCAGAACCTTATGCAAAATTCAACCGTTTCGGAGTAATAAATCAAATTGGTGTCTTCATTTTTGTTCAGAAGGTTGTATAGGAATGGTGGGTCTAAGTTCATATCCAAGGCCCTAGTGAAGATAAATCCACAGAATGAGTTGGGAGATATCATTTCAGAACCGTGTGTAAATCTCAACCGTTTCCGAGTAGTAATTAATTTTAGTTAAATCAAATTGGGGGTTCTTCATTTTGGTTCAGAGGATTTTGCAGGATTGGGGGGTCTAAAATCATATCTATTGGCCTTTGTGAAGACAAATCACACGGAATGAGCTGGGAGATATGATTTCAGAACCTTATGCAAAATTCAACGTTTCGGAGTAATAAATCAAATTGGTTTGTCATTTTTGTTCAGAAGGTTGTATAGGAATGGTGGGTCTAAGTTCATATCCAAGGCCCTAGTGAAGATAAATCCACAGAATGAGTTGGGAGATATCATTTCAGGACCTCTTGTTGCATTGGTGATTGGTACCTGGCATCCTGTTTTTTTTGATCTGCGTTTATGCACTTTGCATGTTTTGGTTCAGGAGGTTGCGCAGCCAAAGCGATAATTTCATATCCATGGTCCATGGCCCATGTGAACATAAACCTTCTTACACATAAAAACGACACTTTATCTTTTGGCGAACCATGTTCGGAAAAAAATAAAAGTGCCACAAATACCCGTAGAGTGCTATAAACACACGTAGAAATCCTACTCCCAAAATGGCACATTTTCCAATGACAAGAGTTCCGGGCACTTTGGACAGTGCCCAAAACGATGGGCACCAGGCTTTCCAGGTAACTACTTCCACATGATCCATAGATATCTGAAGTGGTCGGAAACAGCAAATTACAACATCAAAAAAAACAACTCTAGGAACCAAAACCTCCAGGGTTCTACAATGGGGGGAGGTCAGGGTTCTACAATCATATCGGCAACCCATGTTAGAACCCCAGAATTTACCCCCAGGGGGGTACCCATCCTAGACACCTCGTACTTGAGGGTATGGGTGGTAATGTAGTGTGGTGTAGCGTAGTTAGTGTAGTGGATGTACTGGAGTGTAATGTAGTGTAATGTAGTGTGACTTCGAAGTGTGCTTCGCGCCACAACGGCGTACACTTTTTCAACATCTGAACCTCCAAAAATGGTCCGAACCCTCAGTGTTTTGGACATTTTGACTTGGAAAGGTACTTCGCGCCACAACGGCGGGATCATCAATCCAACGCGGGAAGTCCGCCATGTTTCCTGGCTGTTTTGGCTACCCACAACTGCTGGATGTAGTGTGATGTACTGCAACTGTAGTTGTAGTTGTAGCGTAGTGGAGTTTACTGTGTGTATGTAATTAGTATGTAGTTGCAGTGATATAGTTGTACCTGTATTGTTTGTAGTTGTAGTTGTTGTGTAGGGGGGTGTAGTTTGTAGTTGAAGTTGTTGTAGTTGTATTGTTGTTTGTTTTTGTTGTTGTTTGTTGTACTGTTGTTTGTTGTAAGCTGTAGTTGTTTGGGTAGTTGTAGTTTTTTTGTGTATTTGTAGTTGTAGTTGTTGTTTTTGTAGTTGTTGTTGTAGTTGTAGTGTTGTTGTGGTTGGCTGGTGTTTGTGTTGTTGTTGTAGCTGTAGTTGTATGTAGTTGTAGTTCTGAGTAGTATAGTAAGTTGTTGTTGTTGTTGTTGTTGTTGTTTGTTGTTGTTGTTGTGGTTGTTTGTTGTTGTTGTTTGTTGTTGTTGTTGTTGTTGTTGTTGTTTGTTGTTGTTGTTGTTGTTGTTGTTGTTGTTGTTGTTGTTGTAGTTGTAGTCCTAGTTGCAGTTGTAGTTGTAGTTGTCGTGTAGTAGTAGTAGTTGTTGTTGTAGTTGTTGTAGTTGTTGTAGTAGTAGTAGTAGTTGTTGTTGTTGTTGTTGTTGTGGCTGTTGTTGCTGTTGCTGTTGCTGTTGCTGTTGTCGTCGAAGTTAGGGTAGTTAAGTTAGTGAAGTTAGTTAAGTTAGTCAAGTTAGTTAAGTTAATCAGTGTCTACTTTTTCGACATCTTCACGTCAAAAAAGGCTCAGAACCCTCAGTTTTTTACACTTTTGACTTCGAAATGTGCTTCGCGCCACAACGGCGTGCACTTTTTTGACACTTTTTCGACATCTGAACCTCCAAAAGTGGTCCGAGACCGCCAGTTTTTAACACTTTTGACTTGGAAATGTGCTTCGCGCCACAACGGCGTGCACTTTTTCGACATCTCAACTTCCAAAAGTGGTCCGAGAATGGTGTGTTTTTGTACATTTTGACTTGGAAATGTGCTTCGCGCCACAACGGTGTGCACTTTTTCGACATCGCAACTTCCAAAAGTGGTCCGAACCTGGTGTGTTTTGTACATTTTGACTTGGAAATGTGCTTCGCGCCACAACGGCGTGCAATTTTTCATCTCTCATCTGGCCAGCTTGCTCCGCACCCGCCGCTTTAGCGAGCCTACTTTTCGACCCTCCGGAGCCCCAAATCATTGGAAAAACACAGTGTTTCGCGACTTTCCTACATTTTCGCGCATCTGCATCTTCTTTCTTCTTACTCTTTCTCTTCTGATCTTCTCTCTGCTAATCTTCCTCTTCTCTCTGCCTCTGCCCTGCTCTGCTTTTCATCTGTCCATATTGTCGGAAGTTTGACTTCTAAACTTCCTTCGATAAATGTCATGGTGGGGATAACTCGAAGTAAAGAAATTTCGCGGAAACATTGAGTGACAGTGTGCAATAGCCAAGCAAGCTCATGTGAGCACGGTCATGCGACGGCGGCTGATTTCCAAATCAACCTCTCCTTTCCTTTCCCTTCCTTTCCCTTCCTTTCCCTTCCTTTCCCTTTCTTTCCCTTCCTTTCCCTTCCTTTTCCGTCCTTTCCCTTCCTTTCCCTTTCTTTCCCTTTCTTTCCCTTCCTTTCCCTTTCTTTCCGTTCCTTTCCCGTCCTTTCCATTCCTTTCCCTTCCTTTCCCTTCCTGTCCCTTCCGTTCCCTTCCTTTCCCTTTCTTTCCCGAATGCGTAGCAAGGGTTCCCGTTGCCCAACCGTCCGCAACCACTCGCAACCGTCCGCACGATTGCTATATGGCCGTGCCTCTGGTAAGTACTCCAGAAGGGGTATTTTTTGCGTTTCGCGTGGCAGGCGTGGCACTTCGTGACATTCAGATGTGTTTTGTAACGTGTCGAAAGTCATTTTGTGTGGCAGGCGCAATACTTTTGCGACGTTTTCAGAAGATGCGTTGCAGTTTTCGTGGCAGGCGCAGCACTTTGGACGTGTCGATCGTCATTTTGCTTGGCAGGCGCAGCACTTTAGACGCGTCGTGCTGCGTGCTTTTTACGAATCGCATTGGCAGCGACAAGGTGCAGATTCCGTGGCTCAGACGTGGCATTTTGTGAGATGTGCTGAAAATTGACGGAAGCCTCCCACGAAACATCGATTTTGAGGTAGCAAATTTAAAAGCTCGTACGAAAACTCGTAGGAAAACGTCAGTTTTGAAGCTACAAAGTGTGAAAATTGATAAAAAGTGGAAGAAGTCTCGCACGAAAGGCTCGTTTTGATGCTCCCACATCTCTCGTCTCAAGTCTCTGGTTTTCCTGTGGCTTCGCCGTGTCCTTGGGGGGAAGCTGCAAAATCTCTCCTTTTCGAAAGTTTCCAAGCAGGTTGTCATGTCGTTTTGCGTGGCAGCGGTGGCACTTTACACTCTACACTCCGCACTCTACACTCCACACTGCACACTCTACACTCCACCACACTCTACACTTTGCACACTCCTCACTCCACACTCCACACTTTACACTCTACACGCCACACTCCACACTCGACACTTTCCACTCCACACTCTACACACCACACTTTACACTCCACACTCCTCAATTTACACTTTACACTCCTCACTCCACACTCTACACTTTACACTTTGCACTTTCCACTCCTCCTTCACACTCTACACTTTACACTCTACACTCCACAATTTACACTTTGGACTCCACACTTTAAACTTTGCACTCCACACTCTACACTCCTACACACTCCACACTCTACACCCCACACTCCACCACACTCCACACTCCACAAAATACACTTTCCACTCCACACTCCACACTCCACACGTTCCACTCCACACTCCTCACCCCACAATTTACACTTTACACTCCTCACTCCACACTCTACACTTTACACTTTGCACTTTGCACTCCTCACTCCACACTTTACACTCCACACTTTACTCTCCACACTCCGCACTCTACACTTTACGCTGTACACTTTACACTCTACACTCCACACTTTACATTTTTGACTCCTCACTCCACACTTTACATTTTACACTCCTCACTCCACACTTTACACTCCACACTCCACGCTCTACACTTTCCACTCCACACTTCACACTCTGCACTTTCCACTCCACACTCTACACTTTACACTCCATACTCTACACTTTACATTTTTCACTCCACACTTTACATTTTACACTCTTCACTCCACGCTTTACTCTCCACACTCCACACTTCCCACTTTACACTCCACACTCTACTCTTTACACTTTACACTCCACACTTCTCACTTTACACTCCACACTCCACACTCTACAGTTTCCACTCCACACTCTACACTTTACACTCCACACTCCTCACTCCACACTTTATACTTTACACTCCACACTTTACAGTTTGCACTTTACACTCCTCACTCCACACTTTACACTCCACACTCCACACTTTACACTCCACACTCCACACTCTACACTTTACACTCTACACTTTACACTCTACACTCCACACTCTACACTTTACACTCCACGCTTTCCTCTCCACGCTTTACACTCCACACTTTACACTCCACACTTTACACTCCACACTTTTACGCTCCACACTCCATAGTCTACACTTTACACTCCACACTCTACACTCCACACTTTACCCACTGCACCCTCCACACTTTACACTCCACACTCCTCACTCCACACTTTACACTCCACACTACCCACTTTACACTCCACACTCTAGACTTTACACTCCACACTCCACACTTTACACTCCACACTCCGCACTCTACACTTTACACTCTACACTCCACACTCTACACTGTCCACTCCACACTGCAGACTGGTAACAGGGGAAATATGTGTATACAAGACTGTTCAAATAAACTCTGGCAGAAAATTGTTCTCAGTGACTGCATATCCATTAACATACGTGTGAGCATTCGGGTTCGTGGGCTGCATCTTGTTCTTCTCCCCGCCCATTTCCAGCCACTCCCTTGCACCCACGCCGTCCGCAGCCGTCCGCGCAATTCTCCGCACCCATTTCCCGTCCACAGCCGTCCGCGCAGCCAACCGCAGCCGTCCGCGCAGCCAAGCTCACTCACATCACCAGCGGCTTCTTCTCCCCAACCATTTCCAGCCACCCTTGCACCGACGCCGTCCGCAGCCGTCCGCGCAGCCAAACTCGCTGATCTCCAGCGGCTTCTTTTCCCACTCATTGCTTTCCCTTCCTTTCCATTCCTTTCCCTTCCTTTTCCTTCCTTTTTCCTTCCTTTCCCATCCTTTTCTTCCTTTCCCTTCCTTTCCCTTCCTTTCCCTTCCTTTCCCTTCCTTTCCCTTCCTTTCCCTTCCTTTCCCTTCCTTTCCTTTCCTTTCCCTTCCTTTCCCTTCCTTTCCCTTGCACCCACGCCGTCCGCACACCACCGTTCAAACCAGCTCGCTCCCCCACGCGGTTAAACAACTAAACGAGAACCCAAGCATCGAAGATGCTTTTGGGAAAAAAAATGCCTCAGGCCGCCGAGGCGAAAAAAAACGCCGCATGAGTTTTGTTTTGCCTTTGGTGGGGTAAAAAAACGCCTCTGGAAAGCAAAAAACGCCTCAAACACAAGAGTTTACCAAAGCCCTAGGACTCCCGCCATGGCGACTTTTCAGTTGCAAAGCCCACAACTAAGGACCAAACCCCTGACAAACAGTCGCACGTACTGCTAAGGAATTCTTATGATTTCCCTATGTAATGAATGCTGCAAGAAAAAACAATGCAGAAAACAAGCCCTAGAGATCCTCTTACCAGTTTCCGCCAGAAAGTCTAGGGGGTCAACCCCCCTGTAAGCCTTCATTTCCTAGTCATCCCAGGTTTGTATTCTGGGGATCGGCTGCTTTCATAGGGGCCTTAATTTTCTAGCGTGGCTATTTTAAGCACCTCAAAGTTGACAGAGCCTAACTTTCTGGCGCGGAAGATGCGGATTTTACGGACCCAATTTTGGGGAGTCAGCCTATGAATTTCTAGTGGGCTCTGTCTTTCTAGTTTAGTTGAGTTAGACTTATGTTTCTGAATACTGGTTCCCTTTTCCTTAGGAAATCCGGCTCGTTAACTGCCTAACTTTCTGGCGCGGAAGATGCGGATTTTACGGACCCAATTTTGGAGAGTCAGCCTATGAATTTCTAGTGGGCTCTGTCTTTCTAGTTTAGTTGAGTTAGACTTATGTTTCTGAAAATACCGGTGTGCGTTTCCTCTAGGATTTCAGGGGGGTCAACCCCCCTAAGAAGGACTGATAATCTGGCGCGAAAATTCTTCGATTTTGATGAAAGGCTGCTTTTATCAACCCCCTCATTTTCTACAGAACAACTTTTGGAGACCTCTGAGTCGGGAGACCCTGATTTTCTGGGTAGCTTAAGTGCCCAAAATCCAGGAGCATAATTTTAGCATCTCTGGGAGGACGTTCCTAGAGTTTCTAGTGGTCCCTGATTTTCTAGAGGGGCACTGAAGGTCATTTTGTTTTGTTTAAACATGCTTAAAATCTAGTCCCATCTCTCTCCTGTCCAAGTTTGCAACACTTGCCGCATCTCGCAATTGGAAAACAGCCAATCCGAAGCGCTTGGGCTGGAACTTTGAGTACCTGCGCGTCGCTGCGAGTCTGGTAGATCAGAGAAATTGAAAACACATGAAAATAGATTGGGATTAAAAATGAAATATGATTAATATACAGAAAACTTGTGAAAATAGTCATTTCGAATATGGATTTTCGAATATGGACCTCGATGCAGGCGCCTAGAAAATGTGGAAGGCACATGTATGGAAAATTGTGGCCTCTAGAAAATCAAGCACTGGATTTGAAACAGCGCGCGTCACTTCTCGAAAATCACATTCTTTCTGAATCATTGTTTGAAACTTCTATGACCAAAAACTGCTGTTTTATAAGGGTACGCCAAAAATATTGAAATATTCTATAATCAAGTCCAAAACGCCTAAACCAGAATTGCGAGTCTGGTAAATCTGAGAACATGAAAACACCTTAAAATACATTGGGATGGGGTTATATAAAAATGAACATATGGAGAACATGTGTACAATGTGAAAACATGTGACGCATTGTGACAATATGTGAAAATAACGATTTCGAATATAGGTTTTCGATGGTTTTCGAATATGGACCTGGATGCAGGCGTCTTGAAAATGTGGGAGGCACATGTATGGAAAATTCTGGCCTCTAGAAAATCAAGCACTGGATTTAAAACAGCGCGCGTCACTTCTAGAAAATCACATTCCTTTTGAGTCATTGTTTGAAACTTCTATGACCAAAAACTGCTGTTTTATAAGGGTACGCCAAAAATATTGAAATATTCTATAATCAAGTCCAAAACGCCTAAACCAGAATTGCGAGTCTGGTAAATCTGAGAACATGAAAACACCTTAAAATACATTGGGATGGGGTTATATAAAAATGAACATATGGAGAACATGTGTACAATGTGAAAACATGTGACGCATTGTGGCAATATGTGAAAATAACAATTTCGAATATAGGTTTTCGATGGTTTTCGAATATGGACCTGGATGCAGGCGTCTTGAAAATGTGGGAGGCACATGTATGGAAAATTGTGGCCTCTAGAAAATCAAGCACTGGATTTAAAACAGCGCGCGTCACTTCCAGAAAATCACATTCCTTTTGAGTCATTGTTTGAAACTTCTATGACCAAAAACTGCTGAAGTGAAAGAAGTGAAAGAAGTGAAAGAAACTGAGGCGGTATGTTTTTGTACAGAGTTGCAGCATGCTGTACGGTAACGACATTTAAATGTGGGGGGCGGGCCAGGCTGCGAAGCCCCGGAGGTAGTATGAAATACCAGCTCGTATATTAAAATATATGAAAATATCATAGTTTATCATAGCAACATGTATCGATATATTTCTGATTGTTTCTGAATTTGAATTCATGGCGACTATTGGCTGGGAAGGGCTCATTTTGGAGGACGCTTTGAGAGAAGACTCGAAAAGTTCGAAAAAATCCAAAAAATCGAATCTCGGGAGAGGGGAGGAGGCCGGACATGAATGTTCTAGAATATCATAGCTCAGATGTTGATGCTAAATAATTATGACATCAAGCTCCGCATTTTTCGCCGGAGCCCAAGGATCAGGTTTCAATTTTCTACCAAATTTTTGGCATTTCAGGGTCTAAAATGCCGTTTTGTGTGTGTGCTGATTTTCTAGTGAGGTGGTATTTTTTTTTTCCAGCTGTGTTTTTCTAGGGCCCAAGTATCTGTTTTCACCTATGTTTTCCCTAGAAAATCAGGTGAGCCAACCTGACCCGGTAAACTCGTAGAAGGATCCCTAGAGTATATACAGTATATACAGTATATATGTGTTCATAGTTGCACATTTGAAGCGTTGGCTTTCATCGACATTGAATCACTTGGATTGCAGCTTTCAACAAAATTTCACGGCAAGAAGAAAACTAGAAGACTCAAAATCCGTGTTACAACCTTTTGGGCATGTTTCCGGCAAGATTTGGACCTCAATGTTCAGAGTCCGTCCTTTTCCGCCGTTTTCCCGCCCTTTTCCGCCGTTTTCCCGCCCTTTTCCGCCGTTTTCTGTCCTCTGAATTTTCAGTTTTTCCATGTTTTTCCTGGTTTACCTTTAAAGGTTCTCAAAGACAACAATTTTTGTCGTATTCACTTCCGTTGCCTTTTGGAAACATGCTGCAAATGCCAAAAAGCAACAAACAATTCCAGTGAGACAGCATTTTGTGGGCAATGACAGTCTCGCTGACAGATTTTAGCCACGCAGAAGCTACGCCCCCAGTTTTAAGCGATTTACACTTTTGAGATTTGGAATTGGATTTAGCCAAGGCTTTGCGTTCGCAAGTATTGAAATCAAAGAAATGTCCGCTGTCATTTACCCATCCCAGAACAATCTAGAGCAGAGAAAAAGGAAAAACAGTGAAAAACAAGGATTACAACAAAAACGCCTCAGAAAACAAAAAATGCCTCAGCAAAGCAAAAAATGCCTCAGATCAACTGGAGGCGCCGCAGACCCTCCGAGGCGTTTTTTTTTTGCCGTTTGGTTTTTCCAGGTATTGCCTGCAGCGCTCCCCAAATTCAAAGTGTGTACTTCGTTGGCTTCGTCGGGGTTTGCAAAATTGAGCTTTGCTGCCTCACAGTGACCGGAACATCTTATTGAACCAATTCCCAATTACCGGGGCCATTATTCAACCACTTGACTTAGGCATTCTGCAACCATCGCTATTTGTACATTTTATACAGAATATACCAGCGTCGCTGTGAGTCCTTAATCAACTCTTATTTTTGCTTTGGCAAATCATGCATGCTGCATTCTTGATATACCAGCTGCTCCGCACATATCAACGTGCAATTGCCGACGCGGGCAGGATGCAATTCAAATAGGTCATTCGCCACAAATCCTGCCCATCGGTGGGTTGTTTGCAGATATAGTCCGGAACCGTTCGGAACCGTTCTGAACTACCCTGAAAGATAGTAAGTGAAAGCCAGCCGCGGCCCAAGCGGCGGCCACGCGCGCCGCAGCTCTGTGTACTGCGCCTGCCACACAAACGGCAGCCGCGGCCCAAGCGGCGGCCACGCGCGCCGCAGCTCCTCCAGGAGGCTCTGTGTGTACTGCGCCTGCACACGAAAGGCCGCGGCCCAAGCGGCGGCCACGCCTGCAGGATGCTCTGTGTACTGCGCCTGCCACAGGAAGGTAAAGGCAGCCGCAGCCCAAGCGGCGGCCACGCGTGCCTGCAGCTCCTCCAGAAGGCTCTGTGTGCTGCGCCTGCCACACGAAAGGAAGCCGCGGCCCATGCAAGCGGCGGCCACGCGCGCCGCAGCTCCTCCAGAAGGCTCTGTGTACTGCGCCTGCCACACGAAAGGCCGCAGCCCAAGCGGCGGCCACGCGCTCCGCAGCTCTTTCAGAAGGCTCTGTGTACTGCGCCTCCCACACGAAAGGCAGCCGCGGCCCAAGCAGCGGATGAGGGGTGTGAGATGAGTGGTGCTGAGATGTGTGAGATGAGTGGTTCGAGATGAGTGCTGTGAGATGAGGGGTGTGAGATGCGTGGTGTGTGAGATGAGTGGTTTGAGATGAGTGCTGTGAGATGAGGGGTGTGAGAAGAGTGGTGATGAGATGTGTGAGATGAGCGGTGTGTGATGAGAGGTGTGAGATGAGGGGTGTGAGATGAGTGGTGATGAGATGTGTGAGATGAGTGGTGTGTGATGAGAGGTGTGAGATGAGGGGTGTGTGATGAGAAGTGGAGCAAGTGGTGTGAGATGAGTGGTGATGAGATGTGTGAGATGAATGGTGTGTGATGAGAAGTGGAGCGAGATGATGGTGAGGCGGCGAGGGGGAGGCGGAAGCCGGCGGAGAGCGGCGGGATCCAAGCGAAAAACAAGAACCCCACACAGTCATGTGGGGAAAAATGTGAAAAAAAACAAATTTACACACAAATTTGAGATTATTTTTAAAGAAAGTTTTTAGTGCAAAACATGTTTTCAAAAACATATTTTCAAAAAATAATGCAAATGGTATTAAACCATATCAAAAAGTAGTTTTTCAAAAAAGAAATATTTGTTTTTTTGTAAATATTGATTTCTTTCATTGTACCTGTAATATGGAAATAATATGACCCATGCCTTAAGAAATTATTCCAGGGTATCAACTAGGTTATGGAATAATTTCTTTTGGAATAATTTTTAAGGAATAATTTTTGAGGGGGTAGGTATACGATTATGCATGTTGGAATTTGAAAATCATGATCCAGCCCGTCAAGATACCCCGGAATAATTAGGTTTTGGAATAATTTTTGGTAACTTAAAACATCTTAAAACATCTTCGAACAGCCTATACGTCCTACATGTGGCCCGGCCTTTCCAAAAGCCATTCCTAGCTTGGCGGTGTTTGCCTGAAAACTTTTTGCTGGAAATGCCAATTGCAGTTATTTGAAGCATCATGCAGTTTGGGCAATTGCTGCCAACCTTTTTTTGCAGCGTACTTGCCCGCACAACTAGTGTCCAACGGACCACCTTTCTCTCACGGTACTTTCTCTCGAGAGTTCTTTGGGTGGCAATGAATAGGGAATGTTAGGAAAATACCTAGGAAAAGGCCAGGTTGAGTGCCATTGTGTGGGCTTTCCCCAGGGGAGAAATTATTCTAGGGTATTGGAGATGCCTGGCACCCCTCAAAAACAAAAGGGGGCAGTTGCTACAATCACAAAACAAATCCAGAAATTGGCCAAAAAAAACCAGTGACACCCAAATATTTTCCTTTTCCCACTCATTCCCACTAAGGCCAGAACCACCAAACTAGCCCAGAAACTGGAAAAACATCCAAAACCAATTAAAACCATGTTCAACCAGTGGGTTGCTGAGAGGACATTTGTTTAAAGATACTATGCTGACTCTTCTTGATCCTATCTGATTATGTTGAAAACTGTTTAAATTTGTGCCCCAGCTCTGCAAGAAGGGAAACCGTTTTCGGCCGTTTGCGCGCAGCTGCTTACGATTACTTGCGTTTGGCTAGAAATAGACTATACCGGTATCATTTTGATGGAAATTATTCCATTTTTCCATATATCTCATTGAGTTCTTGGAATATTTTTTTGTTGAACTCAACGGATGCCGGAATAATACTTTTATTATTCTGAGGTATGTTGAGGGGGGTATCCCCTTAAGGCATCCCTCATGAAATAATGCAATTTTCATCGTATGATTTTTTAGTAGAAAACATCTTTAGAAAATAGATAAAATATGTCGATTTTAATTTTCTAATGTTGAAATATGAAACACTATATATAATATCTGTATATATCTGTTCATATTGAATACAGTATAATGTATTAGAAAGAAATGAAAATGTCAAAATGCGTTTTGTAAAATTTAAAAAAACAAGATGAAGCCCACGAACCCGAATGCTCACACGTATGTTGAAGATAACGATGTTAAAGTATCGATTATGATATGAGATGAAAATGTCAATGCTCAAACCTATTGCTCCGGATCTGTTTTCTCTCCGCGACAGCAGCACTGGCGTCGCAACACAGTGGCGCGCGGCAAGTAGCACCTTCCAAGACGTGGAAGCCATGCGAGACGAACGTATCACACATGAAATGTCTTGTGTTGGGAATCACATGCGTCGATGCAACAAGATAAAATGTATGGATCAACGAACCAGAAAGTATCGGAAACGTGTTGAAACATCCTGTAGTGGCACCAAGCACGCTCGATGCCTCCACGGCACTGGTGTTGCAAAGCTGCATCGCGACGCAGTCATCACCTGCCAGAACATACGAGCCAGACGATGCACAGTTGTAGCGGACGAATCATTTTATGAGTTATGGAAACAGAAGCTTGATGAAGACAATTCAATAACGATTGTGTGGGACAACGAAACAACCCAAACAAAAAGGAAAATAAGAACGGCTCTTGCTGATCTGTCCAACAAAATCATATCATCATCAGATTGCAAAAGGAACAGGGACTTCTTTCTACCATCCTGTAACACGTCCTGGAAGCTGCTCAGCAAGACAGCGAGGACAGCGCCACCAGCTGTCGCTCTATACACAACCAGACAGATTTTGGGCATGTCCAACTTCTCGCCAAGACAACGGAGTCACCGACGCCAGCTGTCCCTCCGTTGCCTGAAGTCAAACAAATTCGTCGAAATAGATGCCAACACCAGACGAGGCTCACCTGGCCATTTGTGTTGCCAGCGAAAATGCAAACCACCAGATGAGCAGTGTCTGGTTCCATCCAGGTCGCATTTTTGCTCCGACAGAGATGGAAGCTCGATTGAATCAAACCTTGACGCAGAGCAAGCACAGGAAACCCGGGGTCTCTGGCTGGACCGCCCAGCCACAGACGCTGGGAACTGACTCGCAAGGCACTCAGATGGCACGGATGAAGAACTGATCCTCAAGATCCGCTGTGAGAATTGCTTGTGTGTCACACGCACTTCCGCTCTCACCTGAGCGACCCGGCCGAACCCGCTGGCGGACCCAGGGCTCCGCCGGGCAGACCGTCGAGGCTGTTGCACAAAAAAAAAGCGGTTGCATGTTGAGTGGTTCAGCATGCTGTCTCTCGAGAAATAGCGTTGCGTCGTAGTCTTGACCTGCGCGGTCTTTTTCCAGGCTGCCCACTCGGGCAGCCTGGCCCACCCTCCCTACCTCCCCACATGGGGCCTGCCAGCAACTCTGCTGCAAAAGTTGCAACAGAAGTATCACCAGGCCACAGCAGGGGAGCTCCAGCATGGGAAAGGGCGAATTATGGGAATGCTCGCCTACCCGTCCGCTTTGCTGCTCAGATGCATTGGGGTGCATGGAGCTTTGCTGCTCGGGTGCACAGCGCTTTGCTGCTCGGATGCATTGGGGTCGGATGCAGTCCAATGGCTTTGGTCGGCTCCACGCAAATGGATGCGGACAAGGCTGGGCTGTTGCAACGGATGCTACCAGTAACATCCGTTGCAACAGCACAGTCATGTCCGCAGCCATTTGAGTGCAGCCGACCAAAGCCATTGGACTGCTTCCTCGGGGACAACGCCACCTGAGGTTTGGCACCACAAACATCAATCAGCATTGCTTCGAGCAACAGAAGCGATGCAACACAAGAAATATCAGTATGCAGAAGCCATCTATTCCTTGTTCTAAAAACAAATTCAATCTACAAGTCTTGCGTTCGACCAACTGGGACATGACATCAAGTTTTCAATGCATGGACAGCTTGGCAATCTCTACCGTTGACAGCGACGTGTCGGCCGAGACGAACGTGCTAAGTCCACGATGTCGTTTTACACTGTCAACAACATTCACAAGAAATGTATACAATCAATGCGAATATAACATAAGATGTTATACAATTGCTATGCAATGGTCAGTATCAGCTTGAAAACACACTCACACTCATTTCCCAGGGTACAGCGTTGCCTAATGTCTGTCAATTCGTCATAACGACGGTCATTGAAACAAGGGGAAAGCTATATACAAACAATAATAATCAAATAAAACACATCATCAACAGCTCATCACCGCCAGACATCCGCGCTCATACACACTAATGCGGTGATAGAGATATCCGCATTCCCAGTGCCTCCACGACAGCGCCAGCTGCCACCTCCCAAAGCAGCGCCGCGAAGCAAGCGGCACCTGCCAGAACATGCGAACCACATGATGCAAAGACATCGGAAACATAGATACTGAGGCCATATGCCATATACAACTGAAACTCATCAAATAGGCATTAAATGAATTACAACAACAACAACAACGACAACGACAACGACAACGACAACAACAACGACGACAACGACAACGACAACGACAACGACAACAACGACAACAACGACAACAACGACAACAACAGCTGAAAACACGAGTTCAGTAATACTGAGATACACAAACATCAACGTTAGCCTGCGACCCCACGTCCCATTTTCCATTTCCCAAAAGCGAAGGTGTGCCGTTTCCGAACAGTATACACAAACCAAACCCCCACGATGTAGCCGTCTTTCGGACGGTCCGTCCACTGCAGACATGCGGGTCCACTCGCAACTCCAGTCTCACACATTGATACTCAAACACAATGGGGCCAACGCCACCAATTGTGCGTCTATACGCTAGCATCAGCTTCCCGGTTCGACGTTGAGCACAAGCGAACCTTCCTTCTTTTCCCACGGTGGCAGTCGGGGGTCAGCACCGTCCTTCCAGCGATGCTCTTCCAGGTGGCGGAGGTCCACGTGGGTGTACACATCCAGTCGTTGCCGCAAGATCTCCGTGAAAGCGATGCTGCGATGTCTTCCCAGCGTGCTCTCCACACCCACGCGGATCGTCTTGCCCTGGCGGACTTCCTGTTCGATGAGCTGCTCGGCCTGCTGCAGCACGTTCCTGTAGCACGGCAAGCTCATCAACTGCTCTTGCAGAACTTCATCACGACCATCCGTCGAGTCTCCAGCATCGACTCCCCTGCTCGCAGTTCTCAAGGTCGTAACACCTTGAGTCAAATCGATCCGCAGATCTGCGTATGGCTCGTAGGTGTACAGAGTGCCACTGGTTCGGATGTAGCAGCATCCCGCCTTCATGCGAATGGTCTGGCTCGGCCCTGCTGCCATAGCTGGGTTCTGGGGTGGACCTAGTGCCACGTTGGGCACTCCTACCAACGTCCCAGACCCGGGGCCAGCGCCACCTGGTTCTGTTCGCGTGGATGGAGCGCCCGACACTGCTTGGGACCAGCGTCTCTTCATTGCAGCACGACCTGGTACAGTACAGTAGAATCAAGCGGCCGCTTCCGCCACATAGCACCGTCCAGACCGATCGCATGAGTTCCGATGCCGTGCCACATGGCTGGATTCAACTGGTCCTTTGATTGGGTCCACGGAGCTGTCCAGACGCGATCCGTTCGTGTCACGGCAGGCACCTGCGGCAGCGGCGACACAACTTGATGTCTGTGACATCATCAGTCCGAACACCACTTCACACAAAAACAAAGGCACTAGATCTCACCCAAAATTTCTTTAAAAAAGAAACATCTGACAATGGCCTGCCAGCGGTCACGCGGCACCGCTTCATCATCACAGTCCCAGAAACGCAAATGTTCGTATCCGACACAATTTCCGATATTATGCCCAAACCACACACCAACGATGTAGACATCTTCTGAATTGTAGGTCCATTGAATTCCTCCACCCACCTTGTGTTTGAACCGCTGCTTCTCATTCACACGCAGCTCCAGAACCGCACAATGGTATACACCGTCGCCAAAGACATTCTGACCTCTTGCATACTCTTTGGCGGTTCCAAAGGCCGGTGACATGTACACTTTGGCTCCCAAAGTATTGAACTCATGACCTTTCTGCACATCATCACTGGCTGAGATGTAATCGTATTCTAAAATGCTCCACAAGCTATAAAACCAGGTGCCGTGAAAGGCTTGCTTCCAGCTGGAACCATCAGGGGCGGCGGGATCGAGGACATCGCCATCTGACCCACGGCCAAAACTTTCATGCCGGGCAGACTTGTAGGCATAATAGGTCCAGTGCTCATTCTGCATCGCCAGAGGCAACCGCGGCCGTGCTTGTCGCTGTAGAACGTCATCTAACCCACGGCGTACCAGCCATTCCTGACAGCGTGGACATGGTTTAACTGTTTATGTCAAATTCACCGACAAAAACACACAAGAACGACAAGTCACGACACGGTCCATCATGATAACATTAACATACAAACGGTACCCTTTTTTTTCCCCTACACCTCGCCTGCAACAATTCTGGAATGCCAATCATGCACTCCGGGTCGATAATTCCACGGAAGGCCTTGCCTTTTTTCTCCGGCTTCGCCTTCTCCCGCCACAGCTTGACTAGCGCGCCACTGCTTTCCTCGGCGCATTCCTTTTTTTCACTTGCAGTAAGGAGTTGCAACTTTCGAAGCAAACCTTCTGCAGTCACCTTCTCTGACTGCGAAGCATCTCGGGAGGCGGCAGCAGCACCCGGAGGAGAACCCATCGTTGGATACTGAGATGCAGCTGCACCTTGAGAAGCATCTCCGGCAGGAGCAGAGCTCGCTGTAGCGGGGCACGTCGCAGTGGTGCTCCCCAGCGGCGCAGGCAAAACAGGCCGCCGAGGCGCCTCGGACGCAGCAGGCTGGGCGACCATCGATGCCTTCCCTGACGACGCTGCTTGGCTCGTCTCTGTCGAAGTCGACGACAACACATTTCGTGGAAATTCCCAGCCCGCCACGTTGCCATCGGAATGAGTCACCAGTGTTGCAATCCTGTCACAGGCTTTTATGTTGCAATCCTGTCACATGCTTTGATGAATCACCAGTGTTACAATCAATTCGTAGAGCAAAAGCTAACAGAACAAATGCAAGCTGCTATTCACTTCGTAAAACAAAAGCTAACAGAACAAATGCAAGCTGCTATTCAAGATTTGCTACACAGTACAGTATGCAACCACACTGACTCCTCTTCGGCGGCTCGCACACATCGGGGACATCGCCACCTGATGCTCGTCTGCTTCCTGGCGGTTCCGCCGACACACGGCGCGCCCCAACTTGCAGCAGGTCACGCAGCGTGGCGTCAAAATGCTTCTCAGCCGCCGCCAAGCATCGCGAGCGCTCAGCCTCGTCAGTCAACCTCGACATGGGATACAAGGACGCCACGAGGAACTTGCGTCTATCTGATGCATCCACAAACTTGAGCTTTTTGAATTCATTCTGTCTTCTTCCTCGCATGGACACGATGCAGCCGAACTCCGATTGGTAACGGCGATTCAAGTGCTTCACCACATACTTCTCATCTTTCGGAAAGTCCAGATGCACGCCGTATTGGATGCATTCGTCAAATGGCGTTGACTTGCGGCCCTTGCTCGCACCGTACAACCATTCGCTCAAGTTGACTTTCTGTTGGCATGTCTGACCGCACGGCTTTGACGTCGGAGACACCACCGCCCTGGGTTTGGCACCACAGACACTACTCAGCATTGCTTTGAGCAACAAAAAGCAACACCATAGCGTTTCGAATTCATACACTTTTTCCCATTTCCACGCTATACACATATATATTCAAGATTTCTATACACGTATATTCATGACTATACACATGTATTCATAATCTCGGATCACATGAATGAAGACAACTCAATCAAACCCATTCCAGCATGACCATACCGCAAAATGCAAGTCGGCTGTGGAGATCACCACCAGACCATCGGTAGAATACCCATTGCCTCCGCAGCGACGCCAGCTGGGGCGCTCCATAGGCAGCGCCATGAAGAAGAACCCGATGCAGCAGGTATCACCTTCCAAAGCGTGCGAGCCACGCGATGCATGCATAGCAAACACGAACAATGGTTAATGCAGGCCAACAAATTGCTGTAACAAATGCTGTTATCAACAACATCATACTTGCATGCTTGAAGCATTTTCACAAAGATCCATACATGCGAGCATGAGCAACAACTGAATCGCTTCCGCTTACACTGATATTCCGGAGCTACGTTGACTGCACAGTCCAAGCACCTTCTTGTTCACCAGTGAATCATTTTCTAGAAATTAATTGAAAGTCGCCATCATGAACCCACAGCGTGCCATGTACGGCCATTCCGATCATACCAACAACAAAATCAAACCAACAAAGCGAAGCAGTGGTGACGACAAGCAGTGCATTGAGACTCATCAAGTCACAGCGACAAGCAATGCGTCGACACTTTATTTTTTATCTATCAAACGTGCGAAACAGTCTATATTGTTCTCAGCTCTGACACCAGCTTTCTCTTCCTGTTGTCATCAACTACGTCACAACATCTTTGCTTGCAGCGACGCCCACGAAAGACTGGATCACCGCGTCGAACTCTTTCTCCGCAGCTGCCAGCGCACGCAAGCGTGCTCTCCTGCCCCAGAAAGTAGGTAGCGGATACAAAGACGCACGCAAGAGCTTCCCCTCGTCCGCACCATCTTGCTGCGCTCTGAAAGCCTTCCTCCCCCGAACAGAGATCCTGCACCAAAACTCTGCCTCATATTGCCGAGTCAGGTCTTTCACGAGATATTTCACTTCACTGGGAGATTCGACAGCGACCTCACAGCGACCTTTCTTGATGCCATCCAGCCATGGCAATAACGGAATGGAACATTTTGACGTAGCGGCTGCAGCTCCGGCTTCCCATGTGGACGATTCCGAGTCGGGGACATCGCCACCTGGCCTCGCAGCGGATGAAGGACGATGACCTGTTGTCATGCCTTCAGCGACTTGAGGTGCAAATCAGAACTAGTTGCAGCCAGTTTCAAAGCGTTGCAACATGGCACTACCACCAAGACAACATGGAGCGAACAAACGCTCAGCCACCCCAGCTCATCCTCTAACGCACACTTCACAACCAAGCTATACTATCCGCAGCAGCAGCATCCACAATCTGTTTCCGCGACACAAACAGTTCGCATCAATTTATATGGGCATGAATTTGGAGAAAACATCACATTCTCATGAGCCGCCGACATGGCCGCCTGACTGCCACAGAATGAAACATCATAATCACTACATCATCAACTACAATCAAATAATTCTGTCGGTTGACAAAATCAACAAAAACATAATGTTGTCACCGATCAGGACTGACCAGACGGATGGTGATACGGTCTCTTGGCAGGCGTCGCCTCCATCAATGCGTCCGCCTTCTGCTTCGGGCCCCGCCGAACGGTCAACCCTTGCAACGCACTAATTTCTTTCGCGTGCAGATCACGGACAGTAGCTTCGTCCATGTCCAACGCAAACACCCGAGCGACTGTGATCACATAGCCCTTGTCAGCCAAACGAATCGAACCCACCACATACCGTGGCTTCCCATCGCCCATGTTGTACGCGAAGATGTCAGCCATGTTACACAAAGCCTCCGTGCTGAAAGCATGCTTGTCAGGATCACAGAGCGACACGACATTGCCGTGACGAACTCGGACCGTTCCTGACATTCCATCAATGGCCTCAGGCTTCGGCTTGTCAAGAGCTGCCACAACCATGCTAATGTGTTCCGGCATGGATTTACTGGGCTGATGCTGCATTCCGGCTGGAGAGACAAGAAACTCCGCCACAGATGCCACGGGCAGAACATGCCCCATCCGCACCTGCCGACGTTTGTCATTTTTCACAACGAATTCCTGGTGTAACGATTTCTGCTCTATAAAATGCAACAGTCATACCAACAATTCCTGCCTCAGTGCCTTGAAACACATACAACGGCGCAGGTCTGCTCTCGGTGTCCCACTCCTCGAGTAACTTCGGAGTAGCTGCCAGCAACTCAAAATTGGCTACGGTGACCGTTTCATACTGCGTCGCCTTCTGGGAGCCGATAATCACATCACAGCGAGCTCGGAAAGGAAGGCTGACGTGTCCCTCTTCTCGCAAACACGTTTCCAAACCTTGAACAGAACGCAAAGAAGTGAAAGCTGCGAGCTCGTCACCCCAACAGAGCACATTCCGGAGGGAGCCCGTCGAATCCGCTAACGTCACCGACGTCAGAACTACCCTGAGTCTCCAAAACTAGTAAATTTACTAATTTAGTGAATTTACTAATGGGGAAGAATTTACGTATTTTTTTCTCCATTTTTCTTGATATTAGTAAATTTTGTGAAAAAACGAAAAGGGCATCAAAAGTGCATCAAAAGTGCATCGACCGTGCAGTTTTTTCTTAGCATTTTTGATTGATTTTTTGATTTTGTAACAGAAATGCAGTAGCATATTTTAGATTTAGTGAATGTCGTTTTAGTTCACAAAGTGACAATCCAATTTTTCCATAACAAAGAATTAGTTTTCTCACATACTCGTATGTTTAATGGATATGGGCAAGTAAAGCCAGAATCTTTGCAAGTGACCAGTCAAGTAAGGACTTTTTATAGATTACCAAAAGTAAAGTCAATATTCTAAAGTCAATACCACAAAGCCCAAGAACTCATGTAAATCTACCTGGTGACAATGAACCTGCAATTGAACTGAACTTGAAGACGATGCTTTTCTTGGCTATGAACTCGAACGACACTTTGACCATTGACGCTTGCAAGCCAGAGCTGAAGAAAATGCTGCTGCCAAAGTTTTGGGCTGCATGTGCTTGAGACATGTTTCAAACAGGGAGATTTGTAAAGACTCGTGTTTTTCACACCTACACTGCACTCAGTGAATTTTACTTGAGGCTGCATCCAGTGAACTTTACTTGGGGCTGCATCCAGTGAACTTTACTTGAGACTGCTTCCTTTCTGAACTACTTGCGGCTGCATCCTGTTTCTTGGGACTGCACCCAGTGAACTTTACTCGGGACTGTTTCCTTTCTGAGCTTTACTTGAGACTGCATCCAGTGAACTTTACTTGAGTTTACTTGAGACTGCATCCAGCGAAGTTTACTTCAGGCAGCATCCAGTGAACTTGACTTGAGACTGCATCCATTGAACTTTACCTGGGTCTGCATCCAGTGAACTTTACTTCAGGCTGCATCCAGTGAACTTTACTTGAGGCTGCATCCAGTGAACTTCACTTGGGACTGCATCCAGTGAACTTTACTTGAGTTTGCTTGAGACTGCATCCAGTGAACTTTACTTGAGTTTACTTGAGACTGCATCCAGTGAGCTTTACTTCAGGCTGCATCCAGTGAACTTGACTTGAGACTGCATCCATTGAACTTTACCCGGGTCTGCATCCAGTGAACTTTACTTGGGACTGTTTCCTTTCAGAGCATTACTTGAGACTGCATCCAGTGAACTTTACTTGTATTTACTTGAGACTGCATCCAGTGAACTTTACTTCAGGCTGCATCCAGTGAACTTGACTTGAGACTGCATCCATTGAACTTTGCCTGGGTCTTCATCCAGTGAACTTTACTTGAGTATACCTGAGGCTGCATCTGCATCCAGTGAACTTTACTTCAGGCTGCATCCAGTGAACTTGACTTGAGACTGCATCCATTGAACTTTACCTGGGTCTGCATCCAGTGAACTTTACTTCAGGCTGCATCCAGTGAACTTTACTTGAGGCTGCATCCAGTGAACTTTACTTGAGACTGCATCCAGTGATCTTTACTTGAGACTGCTGGTTCCTTTCTGGGCTTTGCCTGAGACTGCATCCAGTGAACTTTACTTGACACTGCACCCAGTGAACCTTGCTTCAGGCTGCATCCAGTGAACTTTACCTGAGACTGCATCCAGTGAACTTTACTCAGGTCTGCATCCAGTGAACTTGACTTGGAACTTGCTGCGTACATTTTTCAAGATATTTTTTGACAAATATTTTCTTTTTTTAACAGAATTCAGGAAAATGACGCAATTTTGATGCACTTTTAAAAAGTGCATCAAAAGTGCATCAAAAGGCAGCAAAAGTGCATCAAAAGTGCATCAAATTTAAAAGTGCATCAGAAGTGCATCAAAAGTGCATCAAAAATGCATCAAAAGTGCATCAAAAATGCATCAAAAGTGAATCAAAAGTGCATCAAAAGTGCACCAAAAGGGATCAAAAGTGCATCAAAAGTGCATCAAAAGTGCATCAAAAGTGCATCAAAAATGCATCAAAAGTGCATCAAAAGTGCATCAAATTTAAAAGTGCATCAAAAGTGCATCAAAAGTGCATCAAAAATGCATCAAAAGTGCATCAAAAATGGCATCAAAAGTGCATCAAAAGTGCATCAAAAATGATCAAAAGTGCATCAAAAGTGCATCAAAAGTGCATCAAAAATGCATCAAAAGTGCATCAAAAGTGCATCAAAAATGCATCAAAAGGCAGCAAAAGTGCTTAAAAAATGCAAAAGTGCATCAAAAATGCATCAAAAGTGCATCAAAAGTGCATCAAATTTAAAAGTGCATCAAAAGTGCATCAAAAATGCATCAAAAGTGCATCAAAAAGTGCATCGAGAAGGCATCAGTGGTGCATGATGCTTTTAACCAGGCTTCAATCATCTTTATTAAAGTGCATCGAGAAGGCACCAGGGGTGCATGATGCTTTTGACCGGGCTTCAATCATTTTTATTAAAACCTTGCAAATCATTAAACACAGGTCCAAAAAAATATCAAGATGGAATTGAAAGTGGGGCCATGGTCTCAATGAGACTTCATTGATGTATCTTTTGAAGCCAGCCAAGGGCTGACTAGAATTTCATCCAAACCTTCTCCAAAGTATGTCATACATTATCACAAATACAGTCAGCTAAGTATCACCCCATGGGCAAACGTTTATATAAGTTGATCAAGGTTTCTAACAAGCAATCCTGAACTTTTTTCTTTTGCCTGGAAAAACAAACTATGATATGGTTCTCATTGCTATGATACTTCATCAGGTTTTATTTTATAGTAATTTTCTTTAGTTTTATTCCAAAGAAAATTGAAGTCAAGATCCAATGTAATTTCCTTCTGTGGATTCATTTATGCTTATGTAAATTCTGTTTATGTGCATCTTGTGCAACAGGCAGCTCCAAAAGTAAATTCCTTATGCCAATCCACCCTTAGTTTTCAGGTTTGTTTTTTTGGGGTACCCATTAGTTACTGTACAAATATAATACATAGAGTAAATCCCAAATAGCATTTTATAAAACTTAACCATGAGAAGTAAGTTGAATTTACTTTTGTTGCTGAGCAATGTTTTGCTACCCACTGCAGTGCACCAAGAAATGATGCATTGTCTCTGATTTCATGTCAGGATTAGATATTTTGCATAATTCCATTTTCCACCAGGGGCCTAGATCTCATGTAAATCCGACCACAAAACCACAACATCCCAAGTAAATTCTTTGTCACAAACCCGCAAAGCTCATGTAAAATCTTCCACAAACACATCTACAAATCTATCACAGCATAACCCATCTCAAGTAAATTCTCTGATGGAAACATGTCTAATCTTTCCCAACCTTACGAGTTTCAAGAAAATTCCTTGTCAGGCACTAGCCAAAAAACAACATCAAAAATGCAAACCCAAAAAAAAAGTTGGATTAGTAAATGCATTTACTAACGTTAGTAAATCAATTTACTAACGTTAGTAAATTTTACTAACGTTAGTAAAAAATTACGTAAATCCACGTTAGTAAATCCCAAAATTTACGTAATTTTTTGGGCACCTAAATTTACTAGTTTTGGAGACTCAGGGTACTTTCTCCGCGCTCGGCACCCCCGTGCATTGGCCATGCGGGCAGCTCACGGCACCCTCGGGCATCTTCTTCTTGCAGATCGAGCAGGGAATGTACAAAAGATCTCCATCTCGCACTTCCGTCAGCCACACGCCCGGCACGAAGACACGAACCTCATCTGGCAACCAGACCTCCGCCACAACACCCGCGGGGACACCGCCACCAGCTCGGTTGGCGACGGGTCGCGCAAAGTCCAAACCAAAAGCCAAAGACGAATTCTTCACAGAAGCTAAGCAAGCGGTGAAACACTTCCCCGTGGCCGTCATCTGCGGATTGTCCGGCTGCCATGGCACTGAGATGGCATCGCCGCCATCAATGTCAACCGCAGCAAATTGTTTCACGACATCTTCTGCAGTCGGTGCCAAAATAAAAGCAGAGCCTCTTTCTGTCTGTCCGGCATGTTCTCCTGTGAGCGTACACGACTGGCCGTCGGAAGTTTGAAGGACTGAGAAGTTCATCAGCAAGACAATCTGCGTTGCGCCATATCCACGCAACTGCCCAGCGAAATTTTTCCCCCAAGCTTCCACCAGTAGACGCTTGTCCGAAGCGTCTTTCACCCACAGCTCCACCTTTTCCTAACATGCAGGAATCAGCTTCACATGCATTTGTGTACTTCGCTACATTATAATCATGGAAACGAAGCAAAATTCAAAATTGCCAAAAACATATCAGGCCTGGTTCTCTTTGATCACACGCCACACGCACATTCAAATCGCAAATCTTGCAGAGTAGATCAGTAGATCTGCTTTGCTTCCCTGTCCCAACGTCGTCAGGTCTGCAATGTGACCCAACGTCACGGGGCCAAAGCTGACGCTTTTCTGCAACGCCACATATGCCGGATCAGTGGGCGCCAACAGTTCCACTTTCACATTCTGCTTCTTCGTCAGATCGATGTACTTGCCACCCGAGTGGTACACACTTTTCTTGAAGCACAGAGCGCGAAAGCACATCAAAGCACCTGGTTTGAGTTTCTGTTGTAGCTGCTCCATGTCAGCTTTGGCACCAATGGCTTCACACCACATGCGGCGTCGAAACTCATCCATCACCAATGCGATGCATTTGAAGAAGCTTTTCACAGGCTTGACGATGCATTCCAGAACAACAACTGGAACTTCATAGCGCACACTTTGCGCGTCCACAACCTCGTCAAACCCCGATCGTAGAAACATTTGCTTCATCTGCCCTGGGGACACCGCCACCTCGGGTTTGGCACCCCAGAGACTACTCAGCATTGCTTGAAGCAGTAGAAGCAACGTAATAACACGTTTTTCCGAAAGTCCCAATGCAGCAATAGAAAAGTGCAACATCAAAGTCACTTTCAATATGCATCCCTGCAACATGACCGGCAACATCGCCACCAGACTTCTAACAGCATGGTATTATGCTGTGCTTTACTTTGCAGCAATATCACAACAACCGCTGCCTCGGGAAAAGCGGCATCCTTGTCAGCGCCTGACAGTCTCTGCGATGCTCGCCACCTCCCGACCAGCACACACCGTGCCATCCACAGATGTCAAGCAACAGAAAAAAAAAGGCTTTCATGTCAAGCTATGCAACACAACAACAAAAACGAAAACATCTCAATTTGCAGCTGGCGAGGATTGCTACAAATGCCACATTTTTTTTTGTCCCAACGACGCATGCTGCCTCACTGTCACCGGGGACAGCGCCACCTGGTTGCACCCGCTGCCCGCTCTCACATCAGCTGCCTACTTGGATGCACCTCGTAGTACACATGCCCACCTTCGTTTCGCGGGCTCGGCGTGCGCAGGGCCCCATAGAGACGCCACTGTGTCGCATCCGCACAATACAGATGCCCACTCTGCAACAGCCGCACCAAGCCAAGGTGGGTCACTGTTACTGGAATCACCACCACATCACGAGCCATGAGCTCAGGATGCGCATCCACCACACTTGCCGCCGCCGCACCTCCCGATGTCTTCAAAGGCCAGTAGCGGCCACATCGCACTTTGGGCGCTTCCACTTTTCCCATGATCTCGAACTGCACATGCTGCTCCGGAGTCATGCCCATATAAAGACGCAGCGCCGCGCCGCCATGGCCAGTCAGCTCACCGCCCAGCAACGGCGGATGATCTGCGCCGGCACCGTCGGGGACATCGCCACCAGACTCAGTAGGCACCAGCGCAAACTCCATGTCACGTTCCTTTCACTGTGGACCTTCCCGTAAGGCAGGAATTTGGTATTCCTATCAGCTTTCGCTCTGCAAGCCAAAGCAATCCCGTCGGTTGATATCAGGACAACACACAAGACGTCATCCATAGGTTTCAAGTTTTAAACCATGATATTTTCCATTCAGCACTTCCAGTATTTGCAGCACACAATTAATCTCACGGATCCGCACCCAATTCACCAGCCTCGACGAGAATCGAGTGCATAAGAACCAAAACCGGTTCGTGGATCGGTACCGTGCGACCTACCAAAATGGTTGATGGCGACGCAATCATTTTTTTCCACTGAAGTAAAACAGACACGATGTAAGACTTGCAAAATGGTGAAGCTCCATGTCTTCCACAGTTATCGAAAAAGAAGATGACGGTACATACAATAATATTTCTTTATTCATCCCCATCAAAGACACCGCCTTCAGCTGTACCATCACCAGCTCATTTTTTTTAATATGTATCAAACACTGCAAGTCCGAGCCGATCAAATCGGTTGGGGCCAGCGCCACCTAACCTCCGCCGGGGCCACAGCTGTACCATTACCACCATATGCATCTATTCATTCCTATCATCAGCCTTTGCTCTGCAAGCCAAAGCAATCCCGTCGGTTGATATCAGGACAACACACAAGACGTCATCCATAGGTTTAAAGTTTAAAAAAATGACATTTTCAATTCACCACTTCCCTTATTTGCAGCACACAGTTGAACTCACACACGCACCCAATTCACCAGCCTCGACGACAATCAGGTGCATGAGAACCGAAACTGGTTCGTGGATCAATACCGTGTGACCTGCCAAAATGTTTGATGACGACACAATCAAATTTTTCACTGAAGCAAAACGGACACGATGTAGGACTTGCAAAGTGGTGAAGCTCCATGTCTTCCACAATTATTCAAAAAGAAGCTGTCAGTACATAGAATCATATTTCTTTATTCATCCCCATCAAAGACACCGCTTTCAGCTGTACCATCACCAGCTCATTTTGTTTATATGCATCAAACACTCCAAGTCCGAGCCGATCGAAACGGTTGGGGCCAGCGCCACCTAACCTGCGCCGGGGCCACCGCCACCTGGTCGCGGCCCAAAGCAGCAAGCCCCTCACTCCAGCTGCACACTCGGGTGGATCTCGTAGTAGACATTGTCATCGTGGTCACGCGGCGCCGGTGTGCGCAAAGGCGCGTACAGGCGCCATTGGTTGGCGTCCACACAGTACAGATAGCCCGTCTGCACCAGCTTCACAACCCCCACATGCGTCACCGTGACCGGCTTCAACACCACGTCATCCACCTGCAGGCCGGGTGAGCATTCACCACACTTTGGGCCGCGGCAGTTTTCCCTGTCTTCAGCGCCCAGTACGCTTGGCCGCCACGACCGACAGGTGCCTCCACTTGGCCCATGGCGTCAAACTGGGTTGCTTGCTGCTGGGTCATACCAGCATACAAGCGCAAGGCTGCGCCGCCATGGCCAGTGATATGGCCACCAGCAAGAGGCGGATGGCTCGCACCGGGGACAGCGCCGCCTGATGCAGCACCGGCCAAAGCGAACGCCATGTCTTCACAGCAGCAGCGGGCAATTTGCCACGGAACACCTTGTAAAGTCTTGGTCACTCTCGAGCCAAAAATACCACAACAAATAAGAGTCTCTGAAGCCATCTAGATTTGAAGGATTGAGCTTGATTGTCATATAAATCAATACATGAAAATCAAACGAAAGGACATCAGACAGATTTGGAAATGAGTCAATTGATCACACGACATGCCCAACCAGCCTGCAACCAGGATCTTTTTGACGGCGGCGCCAGTGAATCCTGGCGGTCAGACATATTGAACAATCAATAAAATCATCATACGTACAGCAAATATACATATTATTTATCCACATATTTGATATATCGATAACTGGCAAACAAAACATGCAATTTCAATAAAAACAAACATCCCAATCGGCAGCGCAAGCATCTTCAACGATGACTACATCAGCCGTACAAAGACAGAACATTTCTTTCCTGTCACCAATGCCGGAAATCTAATATTGACACGCCGAGTATGCTGTTGCCTAATCAGACAATTGCGCGCACTCCACAGTCGCCGGAGCGGAATCAATCACATCGGCGACTGCTGCTGATCCAGCAGCAGCAGTCACCAAAGTCACTAAATCAAACAGCATCACACGAGGTCCTTCAAAGAAATCTCGGAGATCATTTGTTAACGCAGGCGACGGATCGGCAATCCATGCTGCCAGGACATTGAGTCCAGCAGACAGTTGGAAAGTCAATAGACATTTCTTCTCATCGGACAAAGATCCTACGAAGCTAACCACAGACGGCGAATATGGCCGCACAACCAGCCAGTGCAATGGCGATAGCTCCACCTGTGCTTCCTCGCATGGTATCAATGCCCGAGAGGCGATCGCACAGAAAATCGCCAAGGCGCCCCACTGTATTTTCGAACTGACCGCAAAACAAATAGCAGCCACGCCCGCAAGGGCTACATCCAATTGCAACCGATGGCTTTCATCCGCTGACCACTGCACCACGAAGGGAACTGCCAAATCAGACAAGACTGCCATGTCATCGAAGTCGGGGACGCGGCCACCTGACCCGTCTCCAGCCTGTGCAGCATCGCTTGACATATCGCCACCGTTCATCGGTGACACGTTCATAGAGCGACAGCCATACAGCATCCAGCTTGGATGTGTTTTTGAGCATATAAGCAACAACAAACTAATCACTTTCATATTTGTTTTCGTTTTCATGCATTTGGTATGATAAGCAAAGGTGACATAAGAGCCGGCCGGGGACAACTGCCACCAGACCTCCTGAGGCGTGGCACAACCGACAGTATTGTCAACAAACAGCCGGATGCGCTGGCGAACGACGACACAACTTCCCGTGCCTCTGCAGTATCACCACCACGAGCGTCCCAAAGGCAGCACTGTGCAGCAAGCATCACCTTTCGAAACATGTGCCGATGTCAATGAACCTAACGTTGATGTTGCATTCAAAATGCCGATGTCAATGAATCAGGTTAGATGTCGCATTTAAAAACTCATCCAATCTGTTCTAACAACACATCGTGCACGTCCAACAATACAAAGCGGCGCCCACCTTGCAATGAAAATGGACACGGATGTTGCCAAGCTTGTCTGCTACCCGTGACTGAGTTGATCCTACCCTGCCTCCAGACGAGGCAGCGGTCGCTAAATCTGACTTTATCAATCCAAGCACCCAAACGATGCATGTACAAAGCTTTCCAACATTTTCCACAAATCCCATCGGGTGCACGGAGCTTTACTGCTCAGATGCATTGGGATCGGATGCAGTCGAATGCCTTTGGTCGGCTGCACTCAAATGGATGCGGACATGTCCGGGCTGTTGCAACGGATGTTAGCAAAATTAGATGATACTCACCTGGCCGCATGCATTGCACACTCTACGTTTGGTCTTACCCCGCCTCCACACGAGGCAGCAATCGCTAAGTGTGACTTTCTCAATCCAAACACACAATCGATGCATTTCGATACTTTCCAACACTCAGGCAAAATCATATCGGGCGGATGCACAAAATCCTATCGGGTGCACGGAGCTTTACTGCGCAGATGCATTGGGATCGGATGCAGTCGAATGCCTTTGGTCGGCTGCACTCCAATGGACGCGGACATGTCCGGGCTGTTGCAACGGATGTTAGCAAAATTAGATGATACTCACCTGGCCGCATGCATTGCACACTCTACGTTTGGTCTTACCCCGCCTCCACACGAGGCAGCAGTCGCTAAGTGTGACTTTCTCAATCAAAACACACAATCGATGCATTTCGATACTTTCCAACACTCAGGCAAAATCATATCGGGCGGATGCACAAATCCTATCGGGTGCACGGAGCTTTACTGCTCAGATGCGTTGGGATCGGATGCAGTCGAATGCCTTTGGTCGGCTGCACTCAAATGGATGCGGACATGACTGAGCTATTGCAACGGATGTTAGCAAAATTAGATGATACTCACCTGGCGGTATGCATTGCAGTCTCGACGAGTTATTCGAAGCACCACCGGCGAATAGAAACCACGGCCAAGCACCCGCCTCCAAACGTGCCAAAGGATATTGATGGAGATGGAAGAAAAGAAAAACATGAACACCACCAAAGACATGTTCAAGATGGCGCTTGCAGTCGAGTATATGAAGGCGGTTGTCTCAGATGCGAGTTGGATCCCTGCAGTTTGTGAGGCGCATAATGTTGTGGATGGATGGCACATCCAGTCGAAAACAGTGGTTTGCCAGAGAGGAGTCAAAGCGTTGAACGCAGTCGAAGCAGTACAAAATTTGCTCAGAGAATTTCAGCGGCCATACTGCATGGGCTATTTGCTGAGAAGAAACAATCTAGCATCTTGACCGGGAACACACCGGTCCCAAATCCAGACCCCAGACAATCCAAGGAGGATGCACGGCAGGAGAATGCAGATGAAGAGCAGGAACAACAGGACTCAGAGGAGTTTGGGCCCATCCAGAACTTCGGCACAGCCAGTTTGTCAAAGCTTTATACGGATTAAATAACTCCAATGTTCCACTGCTTTTGTACGTCCTTTCGAACTTAGTATAACCATTCCATTTTCGTTGCACCATGTACCAAAGGAATGTGATGCATTTGTCTTGCCCTAGCTATTGTCGAACTTGCTCACGCGGGGACATCGCCACCTGCCAGCTTACAGCAGCGTCGCGTTCATCTGCATGCTGCCACTGCTTCCAAAAGAGTCGGCGGCAAGGCATCCGGTGGGAAGTAGCAATGACAATCGCCGTCTTTTTCAAACAGCAGCACCTGAAAATGCATTTCGTCGATGTAATATAAGCACAGCCATAGACACGGCGTTTCCTTCACTCCAACATAAGCATGCAGTACCTTACCCGCAGCGATGTTTTCAGTTGCCACTTGCGTGTTTGTCCACGTATTCCCAGCTATGATGAAAGACACATTCAACTCATCTGACAAAGCTGCGATATCCACATCTGTCGCCCAATGTCGATTGCCACATGTTTCCAGCTGCAAAGCAACTTCATGCTGCAACTTTGCCAATGCAGCAACACCTGCACGAATGCGTTTGCTGCGGGTGACAAGACTATCTCCTTCCTGAAAGCGAACTTGCAAAGCATCGTCGAGGACCTGGACATCCACGACAACATTGACAGTGGCCAAAAACTCGAAAGGCGACTTTCGAAGTAATGCAAGCATAGACCATTGGTCCATCCACGCGCCAGCTTTTTCTCGAGCTACACACCCGGCAACAAAATCAACAAAAGCCTTTCCAGACAACTTGCGGAAATGTCGACCAACAACTCCACGCAGAGCTTGTGCGACCGCTTTTCGATCTTTGGCAGCATGACGAGGAGAAAGTCCAAGTGAATCCACCACAGCGGGCATTGAGTCGCGAGCGAAAATCAAAATGGCAGCAACGGACAGGAAGAAGCAATCACCACCACCGCCCGCATCTGCAGCAAAAGCACGCAAGTGGCAGCGGTTCCAGAAAAACAATTTGGTCGGATCGGCCACTTCCGGCACTTGCTCACATCCAAGACCAAGGCAAAAATCCCGCCGCAGCTCCTTCCATTGCATGGGTTGAAATTTACGCTTCTTGCCGCAATGGCCTGCACTGCTGGCCGACAGCTGCACAGCCGACTCCCAAGCACCTCTGGCATACACAAACATACCATCTGCATTTTTCGCATCCGGTCGAGGCAAAGAAGTCGACATTGGAAACGGTGGCAGAAACCTTCGAGCTGCTTCAATCGCTTCCGACGAGACAGATGCCACTTCCTCTAGACGATGCAGAAAATCGGCGATATACTGTGGTGGTCCGTTTTCGAGCAGTGACCAATCCACATCGCCGTTCTCTGTCGTCGGGAAGTTCCGGAACAGCGAATATTGCAGTGCTTGGGCTCGTCCAAGTATCATATAGAGATGTTGAATGTAGACATCCCGGCTGAAATAAGATGGACGAGTGCAGTCGATCGTGTGACCCTGATCGCGAACTGTCTTGCCCTGGCTATTGTTGAAAGTTCCGGCTGCTAATGGTGCCAACGGGAATTGAATCCGCGTGACATCCAAATGCAGCTCACCACGCCGTCGGAGACTGATGTTGAAGGTGTCTTCCGACGGTTCCAACAAGTAAACGCCAGGCAATGCTCGTCCGGTGTAATCGTCAGAACGATCCTCCACTCGGACGGCAATTGCTGCCGGCAGGTAGTCCAAACGAACATACCCAGTTGACCAACAAGAATGCCCAGGATGAGGGACTTGCTGTCCAGGAGCATGACCAGGACTGCCAAAGCGCTCATTGGGATGCATCTGAATGCCAATCACTTCGCACGGGCACTCTTGAACAATTTCAGGCGGCAACAACTTCTTGGTGATTTTAACTTTCAGACCAATGTGCAGAGAAAAAAGGAAATGAGGTTACCAGTTTTGCTTGCCATGTTTGTCACATTTAAAATGTCACGAAGAATGCTGGCATCATTCCCAAACTCACGTTGATGGATCAAATCCACCGCCTGCACATAATACAACAACTGTCCCTGGAAATGCATAAATGGAATCATCCTCGAAGCTACGGCTTGCATGCACTTGCCGTACTGGGCATTGAAGGAACGCGACAAATACATGGGAAAGCCACGAGATATGATTCTAGGCTTTCCCTTGCTGGTATTGTGATCAGCCGAACAGCCAAAAGTAGCACGTGCAGACTCATAAGCACAGACATGTTGAAGTCGAGCAACTTGGTCCCAATTCACAGCACTGAAGACACCACGAGCAAAAAATCCCTTGGGACCGATTTGCAATCCCTTGTCGTCGTACATGCAGTAATCCGATGCCAAGCGAGCATCCCCAGCCAGAGGACGATAAATCTGCCGTGACATTGAATCTTTCAAGGCCTGGGACAACGCCACACCGCCAACTTGACGCATCTTCTCCAGCAAGGTAGCCAGTGGATCGCCTTTCTTGAAACGGTGAGATCCCCGGAAAAGGACGGTTTGCTTTATAAATTTCCGAAACACATTGTATCCGTGCTCATCAAGCTCTTGCTTTTTTTGCCGCTGCACTGGATCCATCTTCTCATACAGTGGGACTCCGGGCACATCGATTCCAAATGCTCCCATGAGGGAATGATTCCGGACCGGATTGAGCTGCAAAAAATCACCTGCCAAGATCTGACAAAGAATATCTCCAAAGACGTGATCCAAGATTTGTCCAGGGTCTACATCGCATCGCCCCCAACAAGCCGATGCGTGCAGAACGGCAAGCAAATTTGGTGGTGTCAATGAAATCTCGTCGATGAAAAAGCAGGGCGACGCGGCGCCATTTCTTGCGCAGCGCCTCTCGGCGATCGCGCGTCGGCTTCTTCAGCAGGAGGTCCTGCTTCCGGCCAAGACCGGCCATGTGGTGGAAGGTAGATCCTCCGATGAGCCGAGCTGCAGAATTCTGCGCTGCCACCCCTTTCGACATACCAGGCAGGTATTCTTCGTATACCGGCAGAATCACTTCGTTCAACATAAACGTCTTGCCGCTCCCGCCCGGGCCATGGACAAAGATGCGACTGACCATATCCTGCAACAGCTTTAAATCACGTAAAAGCAAAAACCATGATTTCAGCTCACACTGTCCTAACAGCTCAAACAAAACAAGAAAAATACAATGATTATGGAATTCAGACACAGGAACTGGTGTGACGAGATCGAGGAGCTTCTCAATCTGAGTCGGATCACCAAAATAGGACACCATCTGCTTGTCTTTGGCCTTCTCCCACAGGCGCTGCAAAGGTGCAATTGCCAAAATCACAACATTGTATTGGTCACCAGAAATAGCAAAATTCGACACAGACCCAGAGGCGACTGCTGCCACATCGGTCACAACATCCGTGACGACCGGCAATTTCTGCTGCAACAACTGCATTGCCTTTTCGGCAGGAGAAAGAGTCAACACACGTGCAAAAGGTGCCACACCAGCTTCAATTTCTCGACTGGAAATGTGGGTCGTGAATTCATCGTCGCTTTCTGCACCAGCTTGCACATCTTTCTCCTTGCGAGCTTCCAACAAATTACTCTGATGTTTCAATCCCATGTGAATATCACCTTGTCGCAACGGCATGGACATAGGGACATCACCACTTGCATCCTCCCGATGACATGCCCTGGGTCGTTGAATTTCGACATACTTCTCCGCATACTGCTTCACAAACTCAGTTGCCCTCTGCGTGCTCGCGCTGACCTTGCCCGGCCCACCAGTTTTCACCGTCAACCGATGGGCTAAAGTCAATACATCCCCCTGATCGACATGCAGCCGCGGTTGATATTGGACATCCGGCTTCACAAGCGGCACATGCTCCAAATCATCAGCATCCACACTGCCATCACTGCCGTCAACCTCCACATACTCGGCCCTCAGACCCAAATCTTCCGCATTGTCTTCGGCGCTGGGTTGCACCTGTGCTGGTCGTGGCCTTCTTCGTGCTTCAGACATCGAGATTTGCACTGACTTCGCGTGACACAACTGCGACATATTCTGCAGCCGACAATTGCTCCGGATGCCAACCGTATGATGCACGTCTCACAGATCCACCAACCGACAAAACCGCGGCTGCTTTAGCAAACTGTTCATCGGAATTGCCGATCAATGTCATTTCTCGATCATCATCAATCAGCAGGCCAACAAAATCAAAGACGATGCTGAGAACGCGATGACTGAAGCAAGGCAAGACAAAACCTTTCATCTGACTGCTCCGCTTCCCTCTGGCGCGATGAACTTTCCGAACACGTGCCAGAGGACGTTTGACTTGCCCAAAGCAATCCAGCAGGAACGACAAAGTATCGCTCTTGTGCTTCGCACCAGGTACTTCAAACTCCCGCACAGCAATGGTGTCCACCACCTCGTCGCGGCTCATGCACATGCATCCATCTCTGCAAACAAAAAGAAACAGAAACGACACCGTATCAAACATGGTTCTCACCGAAACATTCTTTCATCTTTTATTTATCGCATCCGTGGTTCTTTCTACATCTTCCTATCATCTGAAAATCCTGAAGGCATTGCAAATCGATAACACAAAAAATCCTTTCACAGCCAGTGAAATCGTCCAAGTCACAGTATGACACCGCTTCGCCACATGCAGCTTAACCTGACGACACCGCATCAAATCTATTCGAAAAACCACTTCTGATTTCCAAACAGACACCCCTGGCTTTGATGGAACGCAAAAACTTCAAAATACCTCACACCATGTCATGAAGTACTTGCCAAGTAACATCGGCTCGATCTGCAAGCGTTTGCATTTCAGCTTCAGTTGCCTTCCACTCAGACAATACTCCTGTTTTGTCAGCTACCTGTCTGATATCACCGCCGGCCACCAAAATGCGACGCCTCCTTGCTACTGGAATTTTCCGGATGTGGTTGACAGCCTGGGCCTGCCCGCAACACTTGCTACTCAAACAGTGATGTTTCCGGAGCACTGCAATGTGCACAGCCGCCCACATCTCTGGATCCTTCTCCTTCGTTGGCATGGTCACACCATGCAAATATGGCACCCGAGGAGCAGGATGCAAAATTTGCACATAATACTTGGCCTTTGTGTAATGCGCTGCAAAATCAAATTCAGCAACATTTGCATGCCTGCTACCAACTTGCTGCACATGCACACAACTGACGTGCATCCCATAAACATAGAAATTCATGGATGCCAGCGGCTCAACGTCTCCACGATGCAAGTAATCTTCATAGAAAGAAGTGGTGCGCAACTCGAAACCATCATTCGGTGGCGACATCGCCACCTCCCGGAAGTGCGTCTCCGTCACGCCAGCTTCAACCGAGCAATCCTCCGTCGAAGCCGCAGCGCCGAGTCCAATATCCGAGAGGGCGATCTGTCCTTCTGCTTCAAGTGCATCGTGCGAGCCGCTGTGGCGTCGCATTTCTTCAAAGACGCCCCACAACACACGCTTCAACATAAGGCGCCAAAAGATGTGTGTTCTGAGCACTTCTCGGCCCGTGAGCATGTGAATTGCCATCAAACAGTGTCCATGCATAACAGCGTGATTGGCTGCTGTCCAAAGCCGACATAGCCGCTTCCGAGCTTCTTGCTGCTCAGGGGTGCTCGTCCGCACCCCTGGCTGCTCGGGAAGCGGGTATGTCTGCAGCAAACGCTGAGTTTCTGCAGTTTCGGCTTCCACCTGCATGCGCTCCTCCAAACGCTGCATAAGAACTGTCAGATGTCGCAGCACTGGGCCACAGGTCAAGGCAGGTTTCGTCGTGTAGTCACAGGTATAAAATGATGTCTGTATACCAGATCGCAGACCTTCCACCAGATTTTCGCGCAGCCACGTGTTCAAGCATCTCTTCGTATCCGGCAAGAAGCGATCCCCGATGCGATCGCAATCACCTGCACCAAGTGTGCTCATTTCCACAAAATTCAAAGCATTGCAGCACCACGACATCATGCGACAACTCATTGCAGACAGCCAGACAGACAAAACTTCTCCAACACGTTGCGTGGCTCTCGTCTGGAAGGGTTTGCGGCTCGCTTGCAGCATCGGTGCATCAAAATGCTCATCAGCATGTCTAAAAGCAGGCAACAACTTCAGGAATGATTCCGCCAAAGCCAAAGCACGTTTTGTTCCAATGACAACTTTCAGCTTGATCTTCTTAGCCATGGATTGCGCAACTGCCTGTGAAGCTTCCACCTGTCGAACAATCAGAGTGACAACCCTAGCATGCGCCAGTCCATGCCGCGGGACATCGCCACGACAGCGTCACTAAAACACATCAAACAAGCAAATAACATACACACTTCAACCAAACCTATCATCCAATGAAACGACCGCTTCCATGCTGCGGGACATCGCCACGACAGCGCCTCTAGAACACATCAATGAAACAAATGACAGACACACTTGAAGCAAACCAATCCCACAGTCCAGCACCGTCCCACCTTGTCATCCAAAAAATTCGGTCCGTCTTCCGCATAACTGGCCGCCGTTTAAGCATCCACATTTTTCCCCTTTTTTGTAGAAAAAAAAATGGTTTCTCGAGCAAAAATTTTGGTTTTACGAGTAAAAAAGAATTGATTCAATACGACGACGACGACGACGATGACGACGACGACTACTACTACTACTACTACTACTACTAGTACTAGTACTAGTACTAGTACTAGTTAAGTCAAAGTTTCCACTACTACTACTACTACTCCTACTACCGGCGTTTAAGGTTTTCACTTTTTCCCCCTTTTTAGTTTTAAGTATTTTCAAAATTTTTGCTTTACGAGGGTATTTTATATTTACGCGACTAGTAGTAGGTAGTAGCAGTAATATTAATGGTAGCAGTGATAGTAGCAGCAAAGCTAGTCAGCAGTTAGTAACCCAGAGCATCCTAGATTGATTTTTTTTGAATCGAGGTTGAATTTGTCAATCGAAAACAAAGCAAACATTAATTTCAATTGAAATTTTGGAATTTCAACCTACACTTTTTTAATAGAATTTTCAACAAACATTTGATTCAAAAATCAAATCGAAAATCAAAAACACTCCAAAAAAAACGTAAATCGTCTCTTCAATATTTCCCTGAGCATCGGGTATTGGTTACAATCAATTTCTTGGTTTTCACAATTGATTTTAAGTCAAAACAAAACATGTATGCTGATTTTTTGCTTTTGATTTTGGACCTCAAACGTTGTTTTGGTTTTGATTTTGGACTGCCACCTTTTGGGGTCACAATCTGTGCTTTGAAAAAGGCATTTGCCTTGAAAAATGCACCTGCCCCTCCCCTTTTGGGACAAGATCCATATTTCAACCCAACATTCTTATATACAAATTTGATACCTTGTTTGTTTGTTTGTTTGCTTGTTTCTTCTAAAGGCGGGGTGCAATTTATGTAAAGACCTGCTGCAACGCCAGAATGGCTAGGCAAAAGGGTGGAAAAGGTATAAAATACATACGTACTAACAAATTGCATGATAATTATGTGTATATAGAAAAATCTATTCAATTAATTTCAATTAAAATAACAGACAATAATAAAATATGATATAATATAATACAATAAAAAATAAAACCAGGAAACATAATAAGACAGAACAATATATAATGAAATATACGAAAAAAGTATTAGACCAACAATTTATTATAATATAATAAAGTAAATATGTAGGTTAAAAAAATAAGTAAGTAACAAGTAGATTAAAAAATATAGTGAACCACTTGCAGATAGAAAATTGACGTAACAAAAAAATGAAGGTTACGTTCGGAACACTTTTTGGGTTTTGACAGACAGGCAAATTAAAAACATAAAAAACTTTACGTTTGTAATTGAATTACGCCCTCGAAATCACAAAACGTAACAAACCACATGGTTTTGTGAACTTTTGCAATTTAATGTATATATATACATACATGTGAAATCAATTCTTGCAGATAGAAATTTATACAGGAAATTAGTTCCGGTGATCTTAAATTACTTTTTTTGTTCTTTTGGAATACCATTGGCAGTAGCTACGTGCAAAGTATTTGCAACATTTTGAAAACCACGGGCAACACTTTGCAACACTTCAGAAATTCCAAAAGATCTGCATGCATCGGTATCTCAATGCAGGGGTAAACGGGGCCCACGCCAACAGGGCGGCGCCGAGAAGCCGAGAAGCCGAGAAGCGCCGCGAAGCCGAGAAGCCGAGAAGCCGCGAAGCCGAGAAGCGCCGCGAAGCCGAGAAGCCGAGAAGCCGAGAAGCGCCGCGAAGCCGCGAAGCCGAGAAGTCGAGAAGCGCCGCGAAGCCGAGAAGCCGAGAAGCCGAGAAGCGCCGCGAAGCCGAGAAGCCGAGAAGCCGAGAAGCGCCGCGAAGCCGAGAAGCCAAGAAGCCGAGAAGCCGAGAAGCCGAGAAGCGCCGCGAAGCCGAGAAGCCGAGAAGCCGAGAAGCGCCGCGAAGCCGAGAAGCCGAGAAGCGCCGAGAAGCCGAGAAGCCAGGAGTCCAAGGAAAAAGAGTGAGGAGTTGAACGAACAAGACAGGACTTTAACGAAAGAGAGGCCGCCGACGAAAGAGCATTAGAGAAATGAAAGAAGGAATCCGAACGAAAGTCAGGAGCCCAACGAAAGAGAGGGGAGTTGAACGAACAAGACAGGACTTTAACCAAAGAGAGGCCTCCAACAAAAGAGCAGTAGACAAATGAAAGAAGGAATCCGAACGAAAGTCAGGAGCCCAGCGAAAGAGAGGGGAGTTGAACGAACAAGACAGGACTTTAACGAAAGAGAGGCCTCCAACAAAAGAGCAGTAGACAAATGAAAGAAGGAATCCGAATGAAAGTCAGGAGCCCAACGAAAAAGAGTGAGGTTTTAAGCGAAAGAGAGGGGAGTTGAACGAACAAGACAGGACTTTAACCAAAGAGAGGCCTCCAACAAAAGAGCAGTCGAGAAACGACGAACGAAAGTCACGAGTCCGACGAAAAAGAGTGAGGCTTTAAGCGAAAGAGAGGGGAGTTGAACGAACAAGACAGGACTTTAACGGAAGAGAGGCCCCCAACAAAAGAGCAGTAGAGAAGCGAAAGCAGGAATCCGAACGAAAGACAGGAGTCAAACAAAAGAGAGAGGTTTCAACCGCAAGAATTCCAATAGGATTGTTTCAATTGAATGTGTTTTTAGATCTATTGGTGTTTCCTTCCATGATCATCTCTGCTTGCTTAAGCCATGTGCACCTGGGAGTCACCCTCGATATTTTTTGTTCGACTGCGCCTCTATCTTGTATATTCAAGTATGCTGAGCCGCTTTTTGGTTCGAGCGCCTTTAAGATTAATCAGTTTTCGTGGCTAACCGCATGGCATTGAGTCTGCGGAAGTTCTATTCCTCCGGAATGGACAGATAAGACGCATTCGTGTTGTATCCTGCAGAGGTGATTTGCTTCAATTGCGATACTATTGGAAATCTTTTTGTGATCTCTTGTTCTCCCTCCTTGTTTGCGGGACTGATTATCCATTGAAATTGACGGGAGCATTGCTTTCGACTTTGCAGTGAATGGCGTGATACTCATGCAGGAAGTGAAAAGAATGGGCCAGCAGTAGCAGAGATTGCCTGTAGAATTGGCCTTTTGATGCCTTTTGTCTGCTGTTTTTTTTCAAGCAAGAGATTTGTTTGGTCGAATGCTTGGGGAGAAGATTTTCCGGTGAGAGAATTTCAATCTGTGCATGGGCGGATTGACGCGTTGTGCATCGTGTCTGTCTTCTTCCGCTGGCAAGTTCTGCTCCTTTTTTTAGTGGATGCATTTTGATTTTGAAACAGTTGGAAAAGTGATTGATGCGGTGTTGCGCGGCCGTTTCTAGCCACAAGTCTAAGTAAGTCGCATTTGTCAAGCGCACGGCACAGAGCCTGCGAGACATGCATCAGAAAATGTTTTGGGATTGACGGGATTATTTTCTATCGGCCTTGCCATTACAATCCAGGGTCGACCAGCATTAGATTTTACCAGACTTGCAGTTCATTTTTACCTCGAATGATTCCAATGACAGGGGTGGTTCGTTAGATTTCAAGACGATTTGCCTTTAAGCACTGCGTGCTTCTGGCATGCAGCCATGGCCAAAGCGCTTGCCAGGGGGAGCTCTGAGTAGGAGGACTTTAGATGTTCCATCAGCTTCTTCGGCAGCAATCCAACGACCTAGTGCTCGTGCTGCAGGAGATGTTCCATCAGCTGATTCGGCAGCAATTCAACAAGCTCATGCTCGTGTAGCAGGAGATGTTCCATCAGCTGATTCGGCAGCAATCCAACGGGCCAATGCTCGCGTGGCAGCAAAAAGCCGCAGCAGAAAGAGGAAAGCAGCAGCGCCGTCAACTGCCGCCCCTCCAACAAAGAAGAGGGTGCGCTCTAGCTGCGCTCCTCGACCGGACTGTATCGAAACCAGTGCAGTAGCGCAAAGGCTGGTGACGGGTCGCTCTTGTGAGAACTACATGCTCTTGCTTCATACATCTTTGCTGAGCCCTGTTGACAAGGGGCCCACGCAGTCTTTGCCGGCCGTCCGTGGTCTGACCGCCATGTATCAAGGCCAACCTGTGTTTGTCCTCGACTCTTTCATGTCTCGAGGTTGCCAGAAGAACGATGTGGCTAACATTCGTCAACTGGCCAGCGGGGAGTGGATCCTTGGAGGGGTGGTGACCTGCAAGTCCACTGAATTGTCTAACCTTCGCCTCCAGTATGAAGTTACATCCGTAGCACGTGGCCGAGTGACTCTGAGGCAGTGCTGTGGGGATGAGGCGGTGACGGTGGTCGACCCTGCGCAGTCCGTTCACAGAGCACGTGCTATGGCCGACGACGCTGCGGAAGCTTTACAGCATCGGCCCCTTCCTTGGATGTCGGCCAATCCAGAGCCGTTGAGTTTGCGCGCCGTGAAGCCCCAAGCAGCTGTAGAGCATGAGCGCCAGTTTCCATACCACCGAGTGCAACCACGTCAGGATCGTTCGCGTTTTGAATTCTGCTTAGATGTTCCTTGCCCGCAGATTTGGGACATGACGCCGTGGCGGTGTCGCAGCTGCGATTCTGAAACTTGGCCGGTGACAGCAGCAGATGTGGATGATGAATGCCTGCGTTTGGGTCTTGGTACACCTCTTCGTTTTACTCAGACTAGGCATGGCAAGGTGTCTGCCTCTCCTCTACTTTTATTTTGGTTGCTGATGATGCTGTACCGTGACATGAACCTGCATGAGGTGCGAAGGAAGTTGCTAGATTTGTACTCCGCTTCCACATTGCATGCTGCGCAAATGACCCCCTCGCTCACTAATGTGTCTCAGCTTCGTTGGATATTGATGTGTGTTCCAGACCACCACGCTATCAAAGATATCTTGTTGAGCTGCTTTGCAGACTTTGTGCAGAAGAGGGTGGATCTAATGCAGGAGCGTCAGTTCGTGTACAATGGTCAACTGATTCGTGGTGATGGCAACTATGACCTGGCAAAGGCAGTGGTGCGCTATGTAGAGGGACAGAAAAGTCATCCCTACACAGTTGCTTTCGCTTGGTGCGGGGTTGATGGTAGCTTGTTGGTGCCAGTATCGTTTGCCCAAAGTGAGTCACAGTCTTGGCATTGCATTGAAGCGTCCTTGGCGCCGTTGCTCCGGAAGCTCAAGCAGGCGCGACTACGGGCCGGATTCAGTTTGGAAGATTCTATTCCGTGCTTCCATGCTACGGATTCTTACCACGAGCATCGGCAAAAACTCTGCAAACTATATGGCTCAGTTTGGAAAGATTTGCGCGTGGAGGGCCAAGCACCTACGCGTTGCAAAGATGCTTTCTGCCAGGTAGGTGTGATTTCTGAGGAGGCAAGTCAGGCAAAGTGGTTGCTTCGTGTCACAGGCGAACCGATGCATGACCTCTTCGCTTTGCGTCGATTGGCTTCTCCAGCTGCCAATGATTGCCGTTCATTTCTGGCAGATCATGAGAGGTTGATCCTGCGGCTTAATGCTCCTGCCTTTCCTAGTGGGTCATCGTCACATTCGATAGCCGATGACGTCGACATTTCAAACAGTGCTCAACTCTTATTGCAAAGGTGTGTCAAAGAGTCGGCAGCATCTGTGGCTGATGCCGTGGCGGCTTCTCCAACCGAAGTAGCCGAGTTGCGTGAACTCATGGCTTCTGAGAACGTGCAGCAACATATCATCTGGCATACTCTCTTCAGTGCCGCTCCTCCACAAGGCGTCCTCGTTCGTATAGGCAGGCTGTTGGGGGCTTCTTTGCATGCCAGGCATGCTGAGCTATACAACTTCTTGGGCAAGGACGATTTCGTGGACGAAGTTCGGCGGATGGAGGCTTGGTACCAAAGGCCACGGCGACAATCTCGCCGCAGGCATGGAATACGGCGAGGAAACAAGCAATCAGAAGAAGTGAAGGGAAGAGCCAAGGTATGGACAGCAAAGGTTGCCGCTCACTACGCTCGCATGCGCGCACCTATCCCATTGCAGGGATTCATGCGGTGGCGGGAGGCAGCTTTGGCGCTGCATGCTGCAGGGATTGAAGCTCATTCTGGAACAGTGCCTGTGGAGCGCCTCTGGGCAAGATCCTGAGGAAATCCGCTTCAATGCAAGCGCTGCTTTGTCCGCAGCACAAGAACAAGCGCTCGACAGAGCCTCGCAGGAAACACCCTTACATTGGGAAGACATTCCTGCAAGTGACTTCCTGCTAGCTTTTGCCAGTGTGAATCACCTGTGTTCTGTACGGCGTTATGGAGACTCTGTCTGCGCACTGCTGAATCGTTTGGGCTATGATGTCACCCACCGCTCCACGCATGCAACCCAGTTGACACTCCTCAACTTGTGGGGACAAATCTGGAATCCCATGCAGGGCTCTGGGATCACATGCATCTTTAGCGAGAAGCTTTTCGGATTGCTCGCAGCTATTGCTTTGGCTTGGTTGCAGCAAGACAATGCAATTACAGTGGGACTGGTGCTGCTGTATCGCGCCAGCGTGGATGTGCTGGAGGCGTGGCGCGAGACTTTACCTCAAGATTGGCAAGAGCGGCTCACAGTGGCCACACCCGAACAAGTGCAAGGAGATTCCTTCGACAAAGTCGTCTTCTTCTGCATGCAACGACGATGGCCACATGAGAGCAAACCTCAAGGCCACTCTGTCCATGAGGGGCGAAGATTGGTAGGCCTCACTCGAAGCAAAGCAGAGCTGTTGGTTCTTGCAGAGTGGCTGCACTACAGTGACTTTCCAAGCACTCAAAGATTTCAAAAAGAATTTGGGACGGACGGCTGTGATATGAACCAGGCAGACCTACTTGCACAATTCAGCCGCAGGTTAGGCTTGCAACTGACTGGCCACGGACGGCTGTGATATGAACCAGGCAGACCTACTTGCACAATTCAGCCGCAGGTTAGGCTTGCAACTGACTGTCCCCGCCATCTCTTGGACACAGTTGACTCCTGCGGAAAGAGATCGCCAAGAGAACATGGCAGCTGTGACCTTCTTGCAGCAGCCGCAGCAATGGCAACAGATCTGGAGCAACATGCAGTGGCAACCGCCGCAACGAGAGGTTCCAGGCGGGCAAAAAAAAGAAACACATTTTATAGCCATACGGCCATACCCAAATAAATAATCAAAAAAACATGGAAAACCACCAGATATGAAGAATAATGCATTATACCAACCCCTCCAAAAAATGCTCTACGAATTAGGGAATGACTTTAAACTTTTTAACCCACCACCGAAAAAAATCAATTATAGCGACAGAAATCTACTTAGAACAATTTTTTTTTCCAAAATGTCTGGGTCATTTTGTTCTAAGGGCCTACTTAGAACCAAAACACTTAGAACAAAATGTATATAACAAAATGTGTTCTAAGTAATGGGTTTTCTGTTCTAAGTGTAATGATATTTGTTCTAAGTAATGGGTTTTCTGTTCTAAGTGTAATGATATTTGTTCTAAGTAATGGGTTTTCTGTTCTAAGTAGATGTCCGGCACTATAAACAAAGATTATCACGGCTAATCTTGAACATTTTGCAGATAATTGATGATAACCCACCCATTGATTGTTATCCCGGTTAATCTTCCAGAAAACACGATCTATATATATATATAAATACATGGTTCATTTTTGGAGTTCTGATAACACACTCGGTGATCAAACCCAGAAAAATATAGAACAAACCCATCCCTGAAAAAAAGGTTTCTGTATGATCCATGTTTTCTTCCAAAAATAACGCACCTGAAGAAAAATATTGCCCCGAGAGCCATTTCTCAAGCTCACCAGTTGGTAAAACACACACTTAGAACAATTTTAATGGACCATATTCCCCCCACAACACTTGAACGTTTGTCCCACTGACAAATGATATTTTTAAAAATATACATCAGCAATTGAATAGTGTATAGAAACAAAGAATTAAGTATTCGTTCAAAAACACTTGCTGCGAGACCCCCTGCCCGCGCTCACTAGTTGGTGAACCCCACACTTAGAACAAACTTGAAGGATACCAATAAGCCTTGATTGTTCTCCCTGGGGGGCCTGGTGAAGTTTTTTTTGGGGTTTCAGCCGAAAGCAGCACACTCCACATTTTATATAGAGAAATTATCTATATAAAGGAACTGGGTTTTCTTCCGGCATCCCTAAAAAGGATATTAACAGGATCCATTTCTCATGCTCTCCAGGTGGTGAAACCCACACTCAGAACAAATCACATTTTGTCGTTATCCACATATATATATATACACACATTTGAACCTGTATATGTGTATACGTTTGTGTCTATACTTGTACATGTGCGTATTCAGGTGGTGAAACCCACACTTTGACAAAATCACATTTTGCTGTTATCCATAATATATATATAATATATATTTAATATTTGAACCTATATACATGTACACGTTTGTGTCTATACTTGTATGTGGGCGTATTTAGGTGGCGAAACCCACACTTAGAACAAATCGCAATTTGTCGTCATCCATAGTATATATAATAATATATTATATATATATATATGTTATATATATATAAATATTTTATTATATTATATATATACAATTGAACCTATATACATGTATACGTCAGTGTCTATACTTGTACATGTGCTTATTTAGGTGGCGAAACCCACACTTAGAACAAATCACACTTTGTCCTTATCCATATATAATATATATATATACACATTTGAACCGGTATATTTGTATACGTTTGTGTCTATACTTGTACATGCGCGTATTTAGGTGGCGAAACCCACACTTTGAAAAAATCACATTTTGTCGTTATCCATAAATATATATATATTTATTTATATATTTATTTGAACCTATATACATGTACACGTTTGTGTCTATACTTGTATGTGGGCGTATTCAGGTGGCGAAACCCACACTTAGAACAAATCACATTTTGCCATTATCCATTAATATATATATACACATATACACATTTGAGCCTGTATATTCGTATACGTTTGTCTCTATACTTGTATATGGCGTATTTAGGTGGCGAAACCCACTCTTAGAACAAATCACATTTTGTTGTTATCCATATTTATTTACATACATACATACATACAGACATACATACATACATACAGGTTAGAACCTATATGCATATATACGTTTATGTCTATACTTGTATATGTGGGTATTTAGGTGGCGAAACCCACACTTAGAACAAATCACATTTTGTCGTTATCCATAGATATATATATATGTATATATTATAGCGTATATAATATATACCCTTATACATGAAAGATACCTAATTCCTTGCAGAACTACATACATAGAATATAGGTCCACAGTGAAAATGTTCATCCATTTTTTCAGGAACACCACCTAATTCCATTGGTTTTCATTGCAAAATAGTTTCTTTTCATAGTTCTAGGACACCGGTCGTGGGGGGTAGGTACCCTTCGGTGAGCCTGAAAACTCACTTTTTCATACAATATAAAAAGAAATTGATCATTTCGGGGGACCTGTTTTTTTGTTAAAACTTTCTAGTTTAGGAACTTCAGACATCCAGGGTTGCTACTCTCCAAAGGGAATTACATATATGATATATACCCTTATACATGAAAGATACTTAATTCCTTGCAGAACTACATATATAGAATATAGGTCCCCAGTGGGAATATTCATCATTTTTTGAGGCACACCACCTAATTCCATTGGTTTTCATTGCAAAATAGTTTTTTTCTTTCATGGTTCCCCGGCACCGGTCGTGGGGGGTACCCTTAGGTGAGCTTGAACAATTTTATGAAGGATTTGATGGTAATTTAGTGGATTTTAGTGGGGTGAAAAGTTTGAAAACTGTCCATTTATGTCCATTTATGCTGCAGTATCGGTGATGTTTGGATTTAAAAAAATACAAAAAAGATCTTCCAGAATTGAAAAATATTCTATGTACACTCCTGGTGTATTCTATGTACACCGTTTTTTTCAATTCTGGAAGATGCACCAAACAACCTATTTTTGTTCAATTCTAAATTCTATGTTCGGGTACCTCACTATATAAATATAGTATATACACACATTAGAACCTATATGCATATATACATTTGTGTCTATACTTGTATATGTGCGTATTTAGGTGGCGAAACCCACACTTAGAACAAATCACAGTTTGTCGTTATCCATAGTACTTATATAAATATATTAAAACATATATATATTATATATATATATTAATTATATATATATACATTTGAACCTATATACATGTATACGTCAGTGTCTATACTTGTACATGTGCGTATTTAGGTGGCGAAACCCACACTTAGAACAAATCACACTCTGTCCTTATCCATATGATATATATATATATATATATGTAAAAAAAACACACTTGAACCTATATACATGTATACGTTTGTGTCTATACTTGCATATGTGCGTATTTAGCTGGCGAAACCCACACTTAGAACAAATCACATTTTGTCGTTATCCATAATATACATATATATACACATTAGAACCTATACATATATACGTTTGAGTCTATACTTGTACATGTACGTATTTAGGTGGCGAAACCCACACATAGAACAAATCACATTTTGCCATTATCCATTTAATATATATATATATACACATTTGAACCGGTATATTTGTATACGTTTGTGTCTATACTTGTACATGTGCGTATTCAGGTGGCGAAACCCACACTTTGAACAAATCACATTTTGCCATTATCAATTAATATATATATATATTTATAAATATATATATATACACATTTGAACCGGTATATTTGTATACGTTTGTGTCTATACTTGTACATGCACGTATTTAGGTGGCGAAACCCGCACTTTGAAAAAATCACATTTTGTCGTTATCCATATATATATATATATATTTATTTATTTATTTGAACCAATATACATGTACACGTTTGTGTCTATACTTGTATGTGGGCGTATTCAGGTGGCGAAACCCACACTTAGAACAAATCACATTTTGCCATTATCCATTAATATATAAATATATATACACATTTGAACCTGTATATTCGTATACGTTTGTCTCTATACTTGTATATGGCGTATTTAGGTGGCGAAACCCACTCTTAGAACAAATCACATTTTGTTGTTATCCATATATATTTACATACATACATACATACATACATACATACAGGTTAGAACCTATATGCATATATACGTTTATGTCTATACTTGTATATGTGGGTATTTAGGTGGCGAAACCCACACTTAGAACAAATCACATTTTGTCGTTATCCATAAATATATATATATATTATAGCGTATATAATATATACCCTTATACATGAAAGATACCTAATTCCTTGCAGAACTACATACATAGAATATAGGTCCACAGTGAAAATGTTCATCCATTTTTTCAGGAACACCACCTAATTCCATTGGTTTTCATTGCAAAATAGTTTCTTTTCATAGTTCTAGGACACCGGTCGTGGGGGGTAGGTACCCTTCGGTGAGCCTGAAAACTCAATTTTTCATACAATATAAAAGGAAATTGATCATTTCGGGGGACCTGTTTTTTTGTTAAAACTTTCTAGTTTAGGAACTTCAGACATCCAGGGTTGCTACTCTGCAAAGGGAATTACATATATGATATATACCCTTATACATGAAAGATACCTAATTCCTTGCAGAACTACATACATAGAATATAGGTCCCCAGTGGGAATATTCATCAATTTTTTGAGGCACATCAGCTAATTCCATTGGTTTTCATTGCAAAATAGTTTTTTTCTTTCATGGTTCCCCGGCACCGGTCGTGGGGGGTACCCTTAGGTGAGCTTGAACAATTTTATGAAGGATTTGATGGTAATTTAGTGGATTTTAGTGGGGTGAAAAGTTTGAAAACTGTCCATTTATGTCCATTTATGCTGCAGTATGGGTGATGTTTGGATAAAAAAAATACAAAAAAAATCTTCCAGAATTGAAAAATATTCTATGTACACTCCTGGTGTATTCTATGTACACCGTTTTTTTCAATTCTGGAAGATGCACCAAACAACCTATTTTTGTTCAATTCTAAATTCTATGTTCGGGTACCTCACTATATAAATATAGTATATACACACATTAGAACCTATATGCATATATACATTTGTGTCTATACTTGTATATGTGCGTATTTAGGTGGCGAAACCCACACTTAGAACAAATCACAGTTTGTCGTTATCCATAGTACTTATATAAATATATTATATATATATTATATATATTATATATATATATATATATATATATATATATTATATATATATATATATATATATATATATATATATATACATTTGAACCTATATACATGTATACGTCAGTGTCTATACTTGTACATGTGCGTATTTAGGTGGAGAAACCCACACTTAGAACAAATCACACTCTGTCCTTATCCATATGATATATATATAAATACACACACTTGAACCTATATACATGTATACGTTTGTGTCTATACTTGTATATGTGCGTATTTAGCTGGTAAAACCCACACTTAGAACAAATCACATTTTGTCGTTATCCATAATATACATATATATACACACATTAGAACCTATACATATATCTTTGAGTCTATACTTGTACATGTACGTATTTAGGTGGCGAAACCCACACATAGAACAAATCATATTTTGTCGTTATCCATAAATATTTGTATTATATATATATATACGTTTGAACCTATATGCATTTATACGTTTGTGTCTATACTTGTATATGTGCGTATTTAGCTTGCGAAACTCACACTTAGGATAATCACATTTTGTCATTATCCATAAAATATGTATATTTATACACATTAGAACCTATATGCATATATACGTTTGAGTCTATACTTGTACATGTGCGTATTTAGGTGGCGAAACCCACACTTAAAACAAATCACATTTTGTCATTAAGCATAAATATATATACACACATTTGAACCTATATATTTGTATACGTTTGCCTTTATGCTGTATATGGCGTATTTAGGTGGCGAAACCCACTCTTAGAACAAATCACATTGTGTCGTTATACATATTTATTTATATATATATACATATACACATTTGAACCTATATGCATTTATACGTCTGTGTCTATACTTGTATATTTGCATATTTAGCTTGCGAAACCCACACTTAGAACAAATCACATTTTGAACAAATCACATTTTGTCATTATCTATAGAATATGTATATTTATACACATTTGAACCTATATTTATTTATACGTTTGTGTCTATACTTGTATATGTGCGTATTTAGGCGGCGAAACCCACACTTAGAACAAATTGCATTTTGTCATTATCCATAAAATATATGTATATATATACACATTTGAACCTATATATATTTATGCGTTTGTATCTATACTTGTATATGTGCGTATTTGGGTGGCGAAACCCACACTTAGAACAAATCACATTTTGCCATTATCCATAAATAAATATATATATATATATACACATTTGAACCTATATGCATTTATACGTTTGTGTCTATACTTGTACATGTGCGTATTTGGCTGGCGAAACCCACACTTAGAACAAATCACATTTAGGTTGTAAAATTAGACATCGTGTCCGGGGAATAGCATACATCAAAAATCATGAAACATGCTATTTTGAATGGCAATGTTTGCCAAAATTGTTATAACATGTTGTTTTGAATGGCAATGTTTGCTAAAATTGTTACATAATGGGGTTTGTTTTTGTTCTAAGTGTGTTTGTTTTTGTTCTAAGTAGTGGGGTTCGGATGTTTACGGTTTTTCATTCTAAGTAGTTTCTCCCTGTGATATTTGTCCGAATTTTTTTTCCAAAATTTGTTCTAAGTAGATGTCCGTCGCTATACACCTATAAATCTGAATCCCAACCAGTGTTCTAATGTATTCTGCTGCTAATCTCCGTGTCTGCCGCGCAAGCTCAGGCATTCCTAGTGCACTGCCGTCAGATCAAGAACTTGGAGGGATTTTGCTTATCCCAGCCATGCCGATGGTCAATATGGGGCATACCAGCATGTTTGTGCCTCTGAATTTCATTTCCAAAGCGGGACAATACACAGGGCACCATGCGAACCAGCTCACCAATCAGCTCATGGATTTTGCGTGCAGGCAGACAGCCGCAGAGTGCGGGGCTACGCACGAAATCCGACACCACAAACTCAAGCATGAGGAGGTCGGTGGAGCCGAGTACTATACCCAGAGCTGCAACTCCCTGCGCGCGGCGCATTTGCTTCAACGAGGTGACGTCTCGAGCTTAGTGGTGACAACAAGGGACATGGGCACCCTGGCCGTCTTCTTGCGCATCCTGATTCGAAACTATTGCCCCAACCAGGCCCACTAGTTTGCACACCTTCTCACATGCGCACGCAAACACTAACCAGAATATCATACAAAACTTGTGTCTAGAATTTCCATTACAAGGAAGGTTTCCAGCTAGATGTTGGTTGACCAGTCTGATTGACGCGCAGGTGGTTCAGTTCATCCTTCAGCACAACGAAATGCAAGCCCACGTGCAGTTGAACCAGCACATGCATCATGCCCTGGAGTGGACCGACTTTGCCCATGGAGTCTTAGTGGCTTACCTGCTGCCGGAAGCTGTGTGAAAAAAGAATCATAAGGATGGATTGCAGCAACGGTACTTTACAGAAACATTCTTCCCAGCAAGTCTGCTAGCGTGCGAAAGAAATTTTGCTACAGAGATGACGGTCAAGAGACATTTATTGATGGCATTGCCAGGCTGTTGGCCGTCTTGCGCCAAGCTCTGCGGACCTGACCGTGATCCAACCCGGTGAGGCAACACATACCGTATCAAGAGACTTAGTATATCCCTTTTGGATCCTTTTGGGAGATAGAAAAACAATTCAATAGATATTGTATTGATATTGACATGACATGATGTTGACTATGATTCTGGTCCCTTGTGTTTCCCACGAACCCGGGCACGGCCATTCTGGGCTTGAGGCAGACCCTGGAAAAAGACAAGCACGTCTTCAAACCCATTCCTCTCATGTGCCCCAAATGGTCACAGAACCAGTGTCTGCCAAAAATGCCGCATTTGTTGTGGATACTTTGCCGAGAAATCTCAAGTAAAAAATCACCCATTGTTCACAACCGTTGCAGGTACAGAACCTGGTTGTCTCAGCGCTACTTCTTGAAGCCGCAAGGATTTGGACGCTCCTCAGATCGCATGGAGTGCAGGAGGTAGAGATGCAATTCTTGAGGCGAAGTTGGTGTTTTATGTCGATGTCTCAGTTACTGTGTGGTGTAAAAAAAAGCAAAAAACTTGAAGTACTTACGATTATAAGTGGAATGTTGCATATGTTTTTTGTCCACTCACGATCTTTACGATCCTTGCTAAGATGGATGGATGGAGAAATAGATAAATAGATAAACAGACATTCACATAGAAAATTGTTAAACTATCCCCCCCTTCAACCCTGGAATATTTGGGGGGGGTGTAGGTCAAGAAATTTCTGAGACATATTTCACCTGACCACATGAAATATACCCTCCCTACATACTTTTTGGGCTTCCAAAGGGGGTGGGGGGGGGTCCTCCGGATGCCAGACTTTAATTTAGATATATCTAGATATGCCAAATTGGCTATACATAGATCAAGAAAGCAAACCGCGCATGACCTCCGCGAACCCTTGCTCCTATTCTCTCAAGATACTCAGAAACGCAGCCCTACTGCTGCAATGGAATTTATTGGGAGGGGTGCTTCTAGAGCTGTAAAATACCATGGTTTTGCAACTCCCCCCTCAAAAATATCAAAAAAAGTCTCAAGCAAAATTTGGGAAGAAACAATTATATAAAAATGCACGCTTCAACCGGTTTGCACGTACCTGACTACATCCGCAGGTGCCCGTTGATGCACAAAAGAAAGCGCTAAACTTTTCCATGTCTTATTCTACCGTATATAAGCTCAAAACAAATAGCTGAAATATTTCTATAGGTGTGTGTGGAGGGGTGACACCCACCTTTTTCGAAATATTTCAGTTTTTACCCCCCCCAACCCCCCCCTTAAAGGGTGGGGATGTTAAACTTCATTCAGTCATCACCATTAGAAAAATTAAACTCTTTAACCATGCGATTCATGGTCCACTGGCAACCGTTTAGCGACATCGCCAGGTTGCAGACAGACGAAGATTTGGAACTGATCACATCGTGTGGTCGAAAGCTTCCACGGGCCAAGCGTAGTTGATTCGTCCGAGCAAAACAAAAGGACGTACTGTAGGACACTGTCGGTAGATTTACAATATTTTTTTGCAGATGGTCGTGCTACATTTTCACCAGAAGATCACTACGCAACAGATTGTTTCTGTAATTTTCCCACTTTGTAGGTCCTAAATTTTTGGCAATCTCAGACTCATCTTGTGGTCTCTGTTGTCAATGAAAGAATCACAAAGCCGTGAAGGCATGCATCAAGACTATATACATATCAAGCTCCCAAACATACACACACACAAAACAAATGGATTGTAAGAAAATGAGAGATCCCCTATCAACTTGGTTGTTCACTGCAAAATTATAGTCATCTGTGACATCTTTGATCTGGATCAATTCGAAAGATCACCACGACTGAGGAAAGTCCCATTTACACTTTGGTAAACAAACATACCTATGAAAAAAAGTACCATCCTTCACAGGTACATCAAGTGTGACCATGTTATTTTCAATCACAATGTTAGTTCACCAGAAGGTAACACACGATTCAAGTTCCTTGGTATTCCAAGTTTGGACCAGAAAAAAAATTGGTCGGTCGAATCATCTTCCAGCCAAGTTTTCTCCAAGGGCTGCGGCCAAAGAAGCCGCTGCTAAGCGATCTGCACAGAGTCCGCAGTGCTCCCGTCAATTTCAATGGAGAATCATCCCCACAAACACGCAGGGAGAACAAGAGATCACTCCAATCAAGCCGACTTGACACATACAATGAAAAAGATTTCCAATACTATCCCAATTAAAAAACTGCAGGATACCACGCGAATGCGTCTCTATCCATTCCGGAGAACTATAAGACATAATTTTTTTGCAGACTCAATGCCGTGCGATTAAAAACGCAAACAATAAGATAGAGAAGCAGTCTAAGAAGGCTCCCAGGTGCACATGGCGTATATATACGACCCCCAGACCAACTGTAATCAGCGTCGCAGCGTCGCCCTGCCCCCGCAGCGTCGCAGCGTCGCAGCGTCGCCCTTCTCCCGCAGCGTCGCAGCGTCGCAGCGTCGCAGCGTCGCACTGCAACCGGAGCGTCGCAGCGTCACAGCATCGCCCTGCACCTGCAGCGTCGCAGCGTCACCCTCCTTCCGCAGAGTCGCAGCGTCGCAGCGTCGCAGCGTCGCCCTCCCTGCGGAGCGTCACAGCGTCGCAGCGTCGCAGCGTCACCCTCCTTCCGCAGCGTCGCAGCGTCGCAGCGTCGCCCTCCTTCCGCAGCGTCGGAGCGTCGCAGCGTCGCTCGCTCGCGGGCCCCCTTTCCCCCTGCACTGCGGTATCTTCATTATAGGAGGAGCAATCAGCAAAAAAATCATTTAATCATAAGTAACCCATAATTAATCATAAACAACCCATTACCATATAAATGGCCCCAATAAAAGTTTATTCATGACCAATCAATTTTTATGGCAAGAAATCCCATCAACTTGACTGGCAAAGATGCATTTTATTGGGGGACCTTCCATTTTTTCTGGTTCCAAGGTTCCAAGGTTCCATCACTCGCGCGCTTCCCCAAATGGGGGTAGTCTGGATTTCCAAGGTCAATGAATCAAACAAAATCTATATGAATATTATGCTTTGCTTCGCACTTTAGGTTTTCCCCTTTTTTCTTGTTATCATGTTTATGAAATAAATAAATAAATAAATAAATATATATATATATAGACATGTATTTGATCTCTTTTAATGAAATATATTTGATACATATTTTTTATATAGTAAGAACACCCACCTGCCAAAACCCCTTCACCCCCCTGAGCAGTTCCTCGGCGACTTGAACCAGAGTGTGGGTCCTTGAGCTCAATAATTATTATTCAATAAACCTTCCCATTTACCTCCCACTTGCAGCAAGGCGCAGTAGTGTTCAGTGGCACGGCGCAGAAACTAAATAAAACACACAGTACGCATAGCATCCATTGTTTCCTGCACTAGTTCGCAGCAGCCCAAAGCCCACAACTTGCCAGCTGCACATTATTTGCAGCATTTTGGAAACCACACGCTACTTACATACTACCTACCTGCTGCACGCGCACAAGCTGCAATCAGTGTTTCTCGGGTTTTTTTCTTATTCTATAGGTTCCGGTGTGGTGGTACCGGAGGCTCCGGCGCGGGTTCTGAGGTTTGTCGTCCGTCACCAGGGTTGAAACTTGATAGGTTCACTGGACGTAGCAGTGCATGGTTCTCCTGAAAGGACAATGGTCCATACACACTATGTGTGGAACATGTTACTCCAACAAAATGAAAACTAGAGCGTGCCAGAAATGCCTATCGAGGAACGTCATTGTTTTTCGAATGATGAATTCCCAAGGATGTTAATTGAAGGGTGTCGTAAATGTCTTTAGGGTACCTATCAGTTTGGCATATTTGGAAACTGAATAATGCAAAATTTTGCTTTAAAGTCTGATTTTTTTGGAAACTAGTGCTGTCATGCGTGCCTACCACATTGGCCACTGGCTGTTGATGGATTCATGAGTTTGAGGGGAGAAAAAAGCAGACATAAGCAGACAGATCTCAGGTCAAAGTCCGTTAGAATGAAACATTCCCGACCCTGTTTGGATTAGTAGTTTTTCATGTCAACCAGACACAAAAATCACAGATAGAAAACTGTGACAGATATATATATATATATATATACATGCTTTTCAACTTTCGCTTTTTGGCTTTGGATTGTGATTACCACTTCAAAAATATATACATATATATATATATATATATATACACCTATTTATTTTGATGTGGAAGTAAATTGAAATCAATCTTAAATTGATTGCCAAGTGAATCTAAACTAGATTGACGTTTTTGAATAACAACATATCATATATGAAATCGAAATGACATAAACATGAAATTCTGGACTCTGGACTGAATCTAAACCATTTTTTATATAGTTCCGGAATGGTGGTAAGCACCAAAAAAACTGCTTACTGACGACGCGAAAACGCATTTCTCCCATTTTTCTGAAAAACATCATCTCAAAAAACAAACGACAAACATTATGAAATATGACAAAGAACAATGTAAAGAAAAGAAACCATCAAAATCCTGAAAATTGATGAGAAAATGGTGAAAAGTCACAAAACTGTGTGACAACAATGACGAAATGATAAAATTGAGGAGGAAACTGATGAAACATGAGAAAACCATTATATAAAATGTCAATGTCATGAAAACTGATGAGAAAATGATCAAACATGAAACAACCCAAAAGCTCAGGTTAGGCTAATTTCTATCTATTAGGCTATTTTGTTTTGAAGGTTAAATTCTACCTATTAGGTTGTTTCATTTTCTGACCATGAGGCTGTTTGCCTGTTTGCCTAAATAGTCTATTTAGTCGAATAACCTAAACACTTTGTTTTTTTAGCGCTTTGTCCTTCTTTGAACAAAGCTATGTTTTCAACATTTTAAGCTTCAGACACAATCTTTTCCACGTTTGATTTTTGAATTTTAAAAGTATGTTAAGATATATTTGAAACTATATATGTTGTTTGGCAAATATTTTCTCTTTTGTGAATGATATAGAGTGATATATGTTGTTTACTCAGGATATATGTGGGTCTGAAGTGAATCTGTTTGTGCTAAAGTGAATCTTTTTGTGCTAAGGTGAATCTGAACATTTCAGTACAAATATTTTGGATGGGGCAAACCAACGCAGCATGGAAACAAAAACGCAGACGTCAAAAAACAATATATAACAAAAACATGTTTTGCAACAATAGCGATGGATAGTTTTCGGGGCGCCAAGCCAGCACAGGATAAAACACCAAAAACAAAACTCACTAACTCCGGGGCTACACTTTATTTTTTTTTGTTGGATCTTCGCGCGTGCCTTTCTATACCCCAAAATCAGGCTCCGCAGGTGCCCTCGCGGACCCAACGAAACCAGCAAACACTTTTGGGCAAGGAAACCCGCCCAATAAGAACATATTTTACATCAAGACATGCAAAACCAACACTACAAAATGTATTTATCAGCTGCATCGGTTTTGAGGTTCAAAGGAGCTCATGTGAATTCATGGGTGCTCATTGTTCATTTAATTTGTGTTCATGGGTGTTCATGTGTCTTTTTTTTTTGGCTGCCACCCAGTTATTGAATTTCCAAAAACACGGTTGGTGTGTTGGCTTATTTTTCTGCTATTTGATTGCAAAAACTGTGTCTTAGTGACCAGTTGCAGGTCCCGGAGTGATTGTTCATCCACGGGCTGGTTGTTTTTGGAATGAAATTTGGAGACTGCAAAACCCCAAATTTTTGGCAAAACCCAAGTTTGAAGGGCACTTTTTGAAATAAGTTTGAATGCTGCGCAACGTGGCTGTTTTTTTGGGGGGAAGTAGAGGTGGGCAACCATGTGTTTGAACAAATGTTTGGCGAGGGCTGGTTGTCTTCACGCGTCCTCAGCTGTCATAGTTGTGTCACAGACCGGTTCCAGGAGCTGCCACGGGTTAGCCTCAACTGAGGTCTCATTATGGACCACCTACCCTGCCCCCTCCTGTTCCTCCTTCACCTAATTTAAAATAGATCGTGGGGACTCGTGGAGTCTGAGTAAAAACTTGACAAAGTCATCGGTCCTGAGCTGACTCCTCTTCTTTCTCTTCTCTAACGGCCGGCGTCTTATGCCGCTGTCTTCTTTAACGGCCGGCGACTTATCATTCCTGGGCTACTTAAATGGTCTTAAATGATGGTTTCACAGCTGGTGGTGTTACCCATACACCACCGGCTATGAAACCATGCCTTTACCCATTCACCACCGAGCCACTGAGCTCAGCGGCTTGGTAGTGCATGGGTAGCGTGACCCATACCCCACTGAGCCAGAAAAAAATATTGGGGAAACACATATATAGACTAGATTCTCAGTGGCATGTAAGAACCAAAAATATTGCCTACCTCTTAGTTGAATACCCCCAAACTAAAACCCTTAATTGTGTTCTCTTAAATTTCATGATCCTGCCATTGCTTTTACCTGTATTTGTCATCATTTGCTTCCTGTTGTTTTATTAATCATTTTGTAATAGTTTTGATACTGCTCTTGTCACATTTCATCATGGTTCTCCTCAATTTTCATCACCTTGTCACATGTTTTTTTTGTTTAATTAATCACGTTTCATCATGTGTCTCGCCAATTTTCATGACTGTGTTCTTTTTTCATGTGTTCATCATTTTGCCTAATTTTTCTCATCCATTTTCATCATTTCGTTACTGTTTGAAAGGTGTTTGCACTTTTCACCATTATCATTTTCTTATCATTTTTCATCATATTGCGATGTTTTTATTGTTATTCTCATATTTCATCATTTTCTCATCAAGTCTCATCATTTCGTCATTGTTTTCGACATGGTTTTGCGACCGTCCGCATTTTTCTCATCAACTTTCAGCATCGTGTCAGTGTCATTGACATAGTTTTATCATAGTTCATCATGCTTCTCATATCTTCTTCATTTTGACATTGTTTCTGTTTTTTTTATCGCATTTCATCATCTTACTCATAATATGTCATCATTTTGTCATTGTTTTTGAATGTGTTGTTCATCACGTTTCATCATCTTTCTCAACAATTTTCATCATCGTGCCATGGTTTTTTTGCATAGTTCTTATCACATGTCATGCAAGGATCTCATCATTTTCATGTTTTGGTCATCAATTTGATCATGTCGTTATTGTTTCTTATATGGTTTCCGGTTTCCCAAAAGCTCAGGCCAGGCTAATTTCTATCTATTAGACTATATCGTGTTTTCTAACTATTAGTAAACTTCTTGTTTGTAACTATTAGGTAAAACGCCTGTTTTACCTAATAGTCAGAATGGTCAAATAACATTTTTCCTGTAGGTTATTTATATAGATAGCCTTTTTTTCTTGCTTATTTTTGTTATTTTTCTTCATGTTTTATTTCGATATTGTAACTTTCAATGGAGCATGTTTTGGTTTGATACAGTTTTTTTCTGATACGATGAGGCTGTCAAACCACATGCCAAAAAAATACAATATTTTTGGGATGGGACAAACTAACACAGGATAGAAAAAAAAACGCATGTCAAAAAAATATAAGTTTTACATACATATATATATATATATGCACACACACACACCCACCTGGGTATGTCTCAACATGAGGTGTCCTTTTTTGGTTCCAAAACAGTTGCTTTACGAGGAAAAAAGGACACCTCATTTTGAGACACCCCTACACACACACGTATATATATATATATGAGATATATGTGTCAAAAACCATGTTTTGCAACAATGGATTGCTTCCTGGGGTGCAAAGCCAACACAGGACAAAACAACAGTACATAACACATAAACAAAGAAATAATGTTCAAAAAACAATTTACACCAAAAACTTGAATAACAAAAAACCAAACATAAGAGCTTAAAACTGTGAGACATGTGGTTCAACATGTAAATTGCCAGCTGATTTTTTATTCGAACACATGACGCTTCCATGAACATTCAGAGGAATTCATGTGAATTTATGGGTGCTCATTGCTCATGGGTGCTCATGCGTGCTCAGGTGCTCATGGGTGCCCATGGGTGTTCATGCGTGTTCATGACGAGTGTTCATATGTTTTTGTTTGTTTTTTTGCTGCCATCCATTTTTTCAGTTTAAAACAGTGGGCTCGAGAAAGAGGTCCCTGAGTGATGGTTCAGCCCTGGGTTGGTTTTTTAAAAACAAATTTGGAGTCTAGAGAACCCCAAATTATTGGCAAACCAAGGGTTTGAAGGAACATTTTTTGAAATCAGTTCGGGTAGCACCAGTTTTACAAACATAGAATGTCAAGACAGGATGGCCTTTCATTTGACTGGATTGCCTTTCATTGGTAAAAAGTAGTAGACTAAAAAAATGAACGAATGCTTGGTGAGGGTGAGGATTGGTTGTCTTCATTTTGTTAAAAAAATAAATGGCAAATCCAGGACAATCCAGCCCAGATTTGACCAAAGCGTCTCCATCTTTCAACCGTTTCTACGTCCAAAAAACAAGACAAAGATTAACAATCACCTGGGGCTCTCCATGTTTGACATTTATTCAAAAAATCCGTATAAAGCAAAAAAGACCCCAACCTCAACCTCAATGAATTGGGGTGTTCAGCATTCATATTTTCTAAGCAGTTAAACCTGGAATTTACCTATAATTTTTGGTTTACGCAACATGCAATCCAACCCACACTTAATCGATCACTTGGGCCTTGCCAGGCAAACTTATTTTCTGAGAAGTACAATCCAATTGTTTTACAATGACTTGGGCCCCCGCAGCCATCACATTCATTCAAAGAGTCATGGAAAAATCTATCCCATAAAGTGTTTGTTTGAAGATTTTTTTCATGAAACCAGTTTTTGTTCAAACCTTTATTGTTTTTTTAATAAAAGAAACAACGTAATTTTTGGAAACACATGACTCCACCATGATAAAATCTTCAATATATTTGTTGAAAAACCAAGTTTTTCTTCAAATATATATTGTCCGAATAATTTTCAGGAAATTACGTGTAAGTTTGATGTAAGTTTGCATCAAACTTACACTTTTGAGGCGTAAATTTGATGCAAACTTACATCAAACTTACACATCAAGAATGTAAGTTTACATCAAACTTACATATCATCAAAAGTGTAAGTTTACATCAAACTTACACTGAGAAGTGTAAATTTACACTTGTAAGTGTAAGTTTGGTGTAAACTTACACCTCGTGCATGTAAGTTTTCATCAAACTTACACATGTGCATGTAAGTTTACATCAAACTTACACTTTACCAGTGGAACTTCGATGTAAGTTTGATGTAAACTTACACCTCAAAAGTGTAAGTTTGATGCAAACTTACATCAAATTTACGCTTCCTTTTCCCGGAAAATCATTTAAAAACAGTTAGTATGTTTCAAGAAAAAACGTGCTTTTCTCGGAAAATGACGTTTTTTTTTTGAATCATGATGGAGACATTTTTTCATGTTACCACTGTTTTGGTTTCCAGAAAAAAAACAAATGAAACCAGTCTGGCAACCATTTTTTTCCTGGAGGAGAAATCACTGCAGTCTGCAGCGGAGTGTATCTGATGTGAGCCCCTGCAGTGTATCCCACAACAAGTACCTGCATAACAGCGCACTATTTCTGTAATCATGAGTGTCATCTAAACCACTTGGATTTTTGTTTTCAGGAGGTAGGCTTTAAATCTGGGACGGCTCAAGTGATTGATTAACTGTGGGTTGGATTGCGTTCTTTGCAAAGTAGGTTTGAGGAAAATGAAACCGTAGTGATGGATGGGCTCTGGGCTGGCGCTATGGTTTGTGAATAAATTTGATGACTGGATAACACCAAATCATAGGTAAACTCTGGGTTTACCTACGTCCAAAAATATGAAGGCTATCTAAAGGAAAAAATGGCAAGGCTGGAGAGTCTCCTAGGTGATTGTTAACCTTTGGGTTGGATTTTTGATGTAAAAAGGTTTGAGGGATGGAGGCCCCTCCCCTCAGTGGTTGGCCTTAGGGCTGGATTGTTCAATTTTTTTTTGGAGAAAAAAAACCGTCGAGAGAGCCAATTTTTCAAAAAAATAGACCCCACTAAAATAGACTAAATTAAAGGAAAAAGGGAAATTTTCAACATTTTGCTGGAGCCGCTCGATTTTTGGAAAAATCCGTCAGCTCCGTCACGACTGAGCTGCTCGATTTTTGGAAAAATCCGTCAGCTCCGTCAGTTGCCAACTGAGCTGCTCGATTTTTAAAAAATCCGTCAGCTCCGCGCCTGAGCTGCTCGATTTTTGGAAAAATCCGTCAGCTCCGTCACGACTGAGCTGCTCGATTTTTGGAAAAATCCGTCAGCTCCGTCAGTTGCCAACTGAGCTGCTCGATTTTTTAAAAAATCCGTCAGCTCCGCGCCTGAGCTGCTCGATTTTTGGAAAAATCCGTCAGCTCCGTCACTGAGCTCAGTGGCTTGGTGGTGACAGAGTACCGTTACCCAGGCACCACCGAGCCACTGAGCTCCGCGGCTTGGTGGTGATGATTTTTACCAAATCGAACCAAAATTCCACATTGGGTTTTTCTTTTCCTCAGCTGGTATTTGGTGGTGCATGGGTAGCGTTACCCATGCACCACCGAGCCACTGAGCTCAGCGGCTTGGTGGTGATGATTTTTACCAAATCGAACCAAAATCATCGAATTCCACATTGGGGATTCTAAACGGCAGACTTTTTTTTTCCTCAGCTGGTGGTGCATGGGTACCGTTACCCATGCACCACCGAGCCACTGAGCTCAGCGGCTTGGTGGTGAATGGGTAAAGGCATGGTTTCACAGCTGGGGGTGCATGGGGACTGTTACCCATACACCACCCGCTGTGAAACCATGCCTTTACCCATTCACCACCGAGCCACTGAGCTCAGCGGCT
>CAMXCT020006738.1:228607-353897 GCA_947184155.2 Cladocopium goreaui | reverse complement strand
ACATTTCGGGACATCTTGAGAAGACACTCACGGATAGCAATTTTCAGAAACCTTTGTCAGATGAAGCATACTCACGCTTCAGAAAGGCGTTGGGAAAATTGCTTTGGTTGTCACAGGCGCGTCATGACTTGAAGACATGGATGTCTGTTCTTGGGACACAGCAAGCGAGACCGATGCACGGAACTGAACAAGCATTGAAAGCAGTTTTGAGATTCTTGTATGTTGACATGCATGCATGCTTGTGTTTACCGAGCAGAGATGAGACCATCATGAGTCAGGTTGATGATACTCAACTGAGATCAGTCCATCTTCACTCTTTCAGCGACGCTTCACATGCGCCATACCGTTTCAACAACCGCAAAGGTGTTAGCGGTGGAGCTGTTTTCTTTGAGAGGTCTTTGGTAAGGTCTCTGAGCCGACAGCAACAAGCTTTGAGTCTGAGTTCATGTGAGGCAGAGCTTTATGGTTTGCAATCAGTGTGTCAAGAAAGTGTTGCGTTTGGAAGACTGGTTCACCGTCTTCTTTTTGCACTTCATGAGATCGATGAGCCAGAAGAAGTTGTGATTTGGCTGGAGAGCGATTCAAGCTCCGCATTGCAACTTGTGAGGTCCATGGACGTGCCACGACGCTCACGACACATTGAAATAAGATTGCGTTGGTTACGAGAGCAAATGAGAGAGGGTTTGTTGAAATTGAGACACAGAAGTGGTGTTGAAAATCCAGCAGATCTTTTCACTAAATGCTTGAGTGCCAAAGCTTTCTACAAACACCGCTATGCTCTTGGGATTGTGGTTCCAGATGGTTTGACAGCTGAGTTGGCAGAACTTCGTGAGCTGAGTGTGTTGCAGCAAGTGTTGACTCAGGGTTCTTCAATTGCGATTGTGGAACTGTGTTGTTCGGAACATTCGAACTTGAGAAAGGTCTGTGAAGTTTCGAAGGTCCCATACATTGGTGTAGTCGCTAAGGTGCAGAGTTCTGGAACGTTGAGTCGTGTAGCTGTTTGCATCCGACAATGGAAGAACTCTTCATGTCCGCCTTGGGTGCATATTCATGCATCGACTCCTTGTGGAAGTGGAAGTCCGCTTCGCAATTTCAATCCGGACTCAGTCACTGAAAAGGACCAGGAATGGGATGAGATCATCAACGCGATTGGTGGTTACTTCAAACATGCAGACTCATGTTCGTTTGAGCTTCCAGAACGAAATACCATTTGGTCCCGACCTGAGACAGTGAATCTTTTGGAGAGTTTTGACATGAGGCATGAGGCTTTGGTGAGGTTGTGCAAGACTGGATGTCAGAACAAGGATGGTATTCCGATTGGAAAGACATTGAAGTTTGTCTCCAATTCAGCCTGGTTTGCACTAAATCTTCATTCCAAACTTTCTACATGCACATGTCAGACTCATGCAGAACTTTATCAAATCAACTATACTGAAACAGCGTTTTACAACCGAAAGTTGGCAAGATACATTTTGATTGCAGTCAAACATGCTTCGAAGAAGAGTTGAGTTTGCGTTTGAAAGGGGGCCCTGTGACAGAGAGAGAGACAGAAGTTGGTACCATGTTTCATTCCGTTTCATTTCTGTTTGCACGTTGTTTTCAAACAAACGTTGACAAAGACAAACAGGAGTTTTTCACCATGTTTCATTCTGTGCAGAGTTTTGTTGCGCGATGCTGTAAGATGCAGTGTGTGTGTGTGCAGTGCAGAACAATCTGAAAGGTTACTGATCCTATCACGACTGTGATGGCGGTTCGACACTTCGTTTCACGTTCTAGGTTAATTGCTCCTAAGAGTTTAGCCACGGTCTAGTGCTTTTTCACTACCGGACGCGGTTTGGTTTGTAGCCATGGCCAAGTCTGGATGGACGGATGAAGATGAGAAGGCTTTGCTTGCTCTTCTTCAGAAGAAGTGGCACAGTGGGAATTCAGGGTCAGGCTATGCAGCCGGATCCAGTATTTCGACTCCTCTGGAGAGTCAAGGAGCAATGACAGATGGAAGCAAGCGACTTCGTGAGGCTCTGGATGATGATGAATTCGATGTGATTTCTTCGGCAGCTGAACCTTTGAATGCACAGTTGCCTGTGATGCCTATCCCAATCTTTCCTGGGATTGCCGACAAGGTCCTTGATCAGCTTACTGCTGATTTGGTGCCTGAAGGAATGAGTTTTCGAGATTGGAGCAGAACGAAGTTTGCGTTTGGGAAGTGTGCCAACGAAGGCAAGACATACCGAGAGGTATATGTCGATGAAGAGATGGCAGGATATTGCAAATGGAGTATGAATCACCTGGGAAACAAGAATACAAGTCCAATTGCAAAGGATTGGTATTCTTTTCTCTGCGCATGCAAGGTTGTGGAGGACTCTGGGAAGGTTGGAAAGCCAAAGGGTTGCTTCACTGGAACTTCAGTGCAGAGGCAGTTGGGTGATTGAGAGTATCTTCATTGGTGCAAAGGCGAGGAAAGACTATGAGCTGGTTGTTCATTGGATGGTGAACAACGGGACAATTCGTACTATATGTATTGACCTGTTAAGCTTGAGCAATACGTGCTGAAGTCTGGATGGGTTACAGCTATACATGGAATGGAGTTCATCTCAAAAGGGGGTGTGAAAATTTCCGACATCTGTGGTGAGATGAATCCATTGGTCTTTTCTGCATTGGAAGAAGTGAAGTTGGTTTTCATCTTGATGATGAGCTCAACCGTGATGGTTGACATCGTATTTGCACGTTTCATGTTTTGCACGTTTTATTGGAGATGACGAAACCCAACAACGATATATTTTTCGTCTTCTTTGAGTACTTTGATTGCACGGAGAACATCGTGAGGATTTGAATTTGTATAGTGACATGGAAAATCAAACCATTTTCCATACCTTTTGCTTTAGTTTTCGTCGACGAAGACCGCGAAGTGCACGAAGGAATCGTGAGAAGATCGTAGAATTCATTTTTGTGACTTCGGAAGAAGGAACTTTGTTTGACATTGATTGGAGAAGAGTAGTGTGTTTTGTCTCTCAATGATGATAGAGCAACGTTCTGAAAGGCATTCAGAACTGGAGTTGCTAACAGATCTGAGGGAGACATCATGAATCATGTTTTGGTGCTTGAAATGTTTCAACGTTTTTCAAACACTCAAACTTATTTAAACAAACAAACCATGTCTTGATGTAAAGACTTTTTGTGAGGACATGTGTTTTTGATCGCTTTTGTGGAAGTTAGCAGAAAGATGCTGACTGGCGACTCCGCATCATTTTGTGTCAAGGCGTGACACACCAACAAGAACCATAGCGACATGAGCAAGACATCTTTCTCCTTGTTGCTTGTGTGTTTGGTAAAAGTGGCTGAGCTCTGGGAGTGGTTGACTTGGTAGCGTGGACGGTTCTAGTGAGTTAAGGACGACGTCCTGGACGCTGACCCAAGGGTTTCGAAGGTTGTGTACCTTCTGCAGAGATAGTAAGCTTAGCTTGCAGCCACAGGTGTGGAAGAGCACCAAGGTTGTCAGGTTGATAGAAAACACTAGCGCTAGGCTGTGAACTGCTCATCATAGTGGCCAACTTGTCCGCAGCACCTTTGATTTCCTGTTCCGTAGGATCATCCATGGCCGGTGGGATTGGCGGGCACCATGGTTCCTCTGGAGGTGTACCCTCGTCATCATCTTCACTCTCTGCCTCAGTTTCACTTGCAGTGGTGGCTTGTTCTTCTTCCGACGAGGGATCGCCCACTGTCTCGCCAGCCCCTTCCGGGCCTACCAGAGGGCTCTCTCTCCTGTGTACTTGCAGTGCAGGAGCTTGTAATAGCAGTGGTTGCAGTCGGTGCGCGTCAAAATAGTGGATACCTGGGATGAGCAAAATTGGCCGATCTTTGGTGGCTTGATGAAAATACATCTTGCTTCCTCGGAGCCTGTGTACCAGAACAGGGGAGCCATTGTGGGAAGCACACAACCAAAGTGGAGAACGATATCCATCGCCGGCATAGCCGTAAAGGTATTCCCTATCTATTGGAGCACGGAAAGAAGCTGCTCGCGGTGAAGCGGTGGTCACGACTGTGGGAGGCTAGCGCTGCAGTGACTTCCTGCGTGAGCCGCAGCTTTGACTTCTGTGCAATGACCAATCGAAACCTTTTAAGGGATCGCGCGCCATTCACTGTCACTACCATAGCTATGGCAAGAGGCGGTTTGTCTTGGGAATTAAACGGTGTATTTAGTCCCCACTCAAGGACCGCTTCTGCATCAGATGGCACGTGCTTGGGCTCATGGAACTGGACAGTGCGATCTTTAAGGGTATAATACCCGTAATGATATACCGCAAGCGTCTGATGACTGGCTCTATGTAATCTCGGGGATCCTGGCTGGGGAGGGAAGATGCAGCTCTTGTAGAAAATACAAACAAAAAATACGTGGAAGAATTTGGAGGCAAGTCGACGGCTGAAATTGGAGCAAATGCAATGAATATCATATTTTTTCATTGGTTAAGAGTTTACATAGACCAATGTTCCTTTTTTGTTGACCGTCTGGACCCTCGGTCTGCAAATTGACAATGCGTGCGGGACAAAAAATTGTAGCTGTGTTCGTATCAGTGAAAAAAAGACTTTCTAGGCACCAACCCACCAATCCAGGAAGTGTCTCCACCACATCTGTCGAAAACAAACAACCACCTGCACCAAATGCAAGCAGTCCCAAACGCCAACTATGAAAAGTTGAGCACCCTATAGGTGAGAGTGACCAGCGACATGTCATTTCTCTTATGATATTCCTTATTGTGGTACAGTTTGTGCACGGAATGTTACCAGACAACACTCTACTTGTTGAAGAGGTCTGCATGGACCAGCAGTTTGGTCACAGTATTCTAGTGTCCTTTGAACCTGTAGTTGAGACATGATAAAGATACCTGCATTGGCTTGATATTAAGATTTCTTATCGTGTCTTAGGCGACCCGATGGCTCAGTTGGTATGGCGTTGGTCTTGCCAGCGCTGACAGACTGCCGGTGGTGGTTCGAATCCCTGCTGGTCCACTCGGGAGTCTCAAGTGCGACCCGCCGAAAGGCAACGGGCGCCGACCACAAAAAAAAATAAAATTTCTTATCGTGTCTTTGACACTAATCAGTTTTTTTTGTACCTTCTACGCCTTTTGGCTATGATCAAGTTCTCTTTTCTCAGAGCTGGCGACCACTTCCCGGTTCGTTTTTTGTTTGGTTTTGTTGTGGTTGTGTGTGTTTTGTGTGTTTGCTTGCTCCTTTGTTTGTGTTTTGTGTTTATGGGACCGCTCGCTGGACTGTGTATTGGTCCATTACCAGTGCTTTTGAGGCTATCCAAGTGCAGACGGCCTTGCATGATTCACAATTCATCTTTTTGCTGCGGTTGAACGTGTGTAACGACCTGGCGAAGCCATGAAGGCGTTGGACGGAGAAAAAATTGACACTAATCAGTTTTTCTCTCCACGTGATGAGAACCTACAGCTGGAAACTCTTGGAGAAGAGTTTGAGTTGGCTGGAATGTCTGATGGAGAGGATACGCCTTACTTTGAGTTTTGAACATATGCATTGCACCTGTCACGTCACTGTGGGTTTTTTGGTTTGTCTGTTTGGTTTGTTTTTTGGGTTTGTGTGTGTTTGTGTTTTGCGTTTTGGTTGTTTTTGGTGCCTTGTTTTGTTTTTGTTTGTTTTGCTTTTTGGCGCTGACGTGTGACAGGGAACAGGACTACGTATCGGTCCTACACCAGTTAACTTTTGAGGCCACTCTACAGCAGACGGCTTACGCATGACTTAATTAATCAATTATCTGCAACATGCAAAAAAACATGTTGAACGACCTGGCGGAAGCCATGAAGGCGTTGGACGGAAAAAAGGAGATGTTTCGCTCTTGTGAGGACAATACCTACATCATCGTCATCGTGATCTACAGATCATACATTTGATCTTGGACTATGCCTTTTATTGCTTCAAAGAGTGTTGTTGTTCTTCGACGACTTTGATCATCGCGGAAGGACAACACGCGATTTTGCCTTACATTGTGGATTGGCTATTACAGTGGTCGAAAGACTACAGCGATACAATTGTATTTGGCTGACCTACATTGTGAATGTCGAATAGAGCATTCTATTCTACCTTGAGGTTTGAAGCTGCGAGATGTTATCTCTATGTGGGAAGCTGACTTGGAGATGGAACGTTGTGTTTCGACTATGTTTTGTATTAAGAAGAAGGTTGTACAGAATACCTTGTATGAACCACTTCGTTCTTGAGAAGCTAACGCTTATATTAGCGTTACAGATTAGCTAGCTGATTATTCACGTTTGGATGAGAATCAGTTTGCTTTGAGAACTTTTGGAAGTGTTCGATTCTTTTTGAATTCACCTAGTGGCAAGGTGACTGTGTAGATTTGTAGCAGCTGGAATTGTTTCAACAAACCTTTATTTGATGAACTTGAGGTTTGTTAACTGGAAACCTGGAATCGAGTTTACCAGTTGAGACATCGGCTCAAGGGAGTGGTGTCAGAAGTTCATTTAATGAACAAGAGCTGCAGTGTCACTTAACTTTACATAAGACACACCGACTGAGGGAACACTTTCTCTTCCCTGTTTCTTCCTTTCTTGTTTTGTTCGTTGTGTTTGTGTTTCCCTGTGACTGATTGTGTTGTGTCTGGAGCGAAAAGAAGGAGTCCGACGTCAGCATGTGGGAGTCGAGGGTGAAACAGTTTTCTTGACACGACGGCATGTTTGTTTAATTAGGTTTGCGACTACACGCTCTGCGCTTGCGTTTGGTGTGCGTGTTTGACGCACGCGTCTGCCTGCCTAGTCCTGTAGGAATTTTGATGAAGCGTTGGATCTGATCGCAGATCTGTGCACGGCGCTTTTTCACATGGTAGCGGAGCCCTACGGGGCTACCCACACCATTCTCCGCTGACCCTTGTTGCAGTGTACTAAGGACACCATCTAAGGTGAAGCTGGAATCGTTTGTATTGAGCTCCTGGATTTTAGCGCTAGGTCTGTGTTGAGCTTGTACTAAGGATTTGCAGTCGACACTAGGTTGGTACATTGCTGATGTAAAGTCAAGGGCATCGAAGAACTTGAGTATTCTTGATTCAGTGACGTGTTTTGTTTCACTTCTTTTTGGGCATGTTGGCTGTAAGGTCATTTGATGAAGGTGACTTGTCAATTGATTGCCTGAAACGACATGTTTGAAATGCTTGAGAATATCTCGACAGGCTGAGGTTGGGAGTGAGTCCTGGAGACACAAGTGAGGTGTTTGGACACTGAGAACTCCGACAACTTGTCTGGAGATGATAAGTGAAGAAAGATATGTAAGTTGATTTGATTAACAGGCTGAGGTTGGGAGCTAGTCCTGGAGACACAGGAATCGTGTTTGGACTTAGAGGACTCCGACAACTTGTCTGGAAATGCTTGAATGTGATTTATTTTTGAAAACCACTGTACCATGTTTGGAACTGAAGTGTTTGTGATCAAGGAATTTCGCCATACCTTTGCTTAAATGGACAATCGCACCAACACCCGACCTTTGCACGAGGCAGTGAACGATCAGATTATTGGTTGGATTATTGGGCTAGAGAGGGTGACAAGTGTCTTGAGGTTGGTACAGACTTTGATCGTACTTCTGGAGTGGCTTATACCGCTGTTGGAAGATGTTCGAATGGGTCGCAATAATCGAGATATCATCGCTATGTTAAAGGACAATCTCTTGTCACTGGAAGCTGAGTTGCAGAGACAGACTTGTGAGATGCGAGAACATATACTAGGATGGTACCACAGAACATCGCAAGGATGAAATACCTCTGTGTGTACATTTGTCTGACGCATGTGATAGGTATAGGCGATGGAGTTCCTACAAGAGTGGTGAATGTGGATAAAATAGATTTCAACGGCTGAGCTGCGTGTTGTGTTGCAGTTGCGTTGTATGTGAGATTTGAATTTTGCGTGGAGAAGTTTAGTGACTTTGGTGATAAGAGCCTGGAGAGTCACTAGAAAGCTTGGTGATTTTGGCAATGAGAGCCTGGAGAATCATTGGAAGCATTGAAGAAAAGTACCATAGGAAATAGATACATCTCGACAGGTTGGTCAGGTTGTAGTTGATCCTGGACGCACGGAGTGCACAGTGCGTGGTGCTACTGAGCTTGGCGTCATGCCTGGAGATGGGTATAAGAAAGTAGGAACCTGGAGGGTCAGGCTGTGCTTTGGCAAGGACCTTGGTTCATGAAAGAGTTGGATTAACACATGAGTAGGATGTGAATGTGGTATTGAGATAAGACGTGAGTAGTTGAACACCTGAGGTTCGGTAGTGTGCAGGAACAGTGGGGCTTGACGGGCGTTTGCACTGTTGACCTTGGAACTGAAGTTTGAGGCAGTTTGGTTGGCCTGGCAGTTTAGGCACTGGAGTGCTGAGAGAGAGAGAGAGAGAAAAGTAGGAACCATCATGGCACTGAAGGCACGGTGGAACTTGGTGTTGAGGTCGTTGGTTGACAACGGACTGTGAGTAAGAATGGGCAGAGTGAGTGGACTGTGTTTGCCTGTTTGGGAATGTTGGTTTTGATTCTCAGATGCATCAGGTAGCATTCGTGGTTTTGAACTGCAGTTGTGGATGTGTTTGATTGGAACATGTAGTGAGTCATTGGAGACGGCCTGGGCTGTGTAGGAAGTGGAAACTGTTTGATGGAGCATGAAACGAAACAGAAACCTTTATTGTGAGTTTGTGTTCATGGTTTTGATTGTTGCAAATGCGGTCACGAACATATGGTACAATCGAGTTGTCATGGCACATGATGAAAATCTGGAAGAGACTCAGACGGAATCTGAGTCAAAAATGAAAGCTTCCAGGAAATCTGATGCCATGAATATAGAAATGTTGTACTTTCATGTCATGATATGAGACTTGAACAAGAAGTTTCACACTTTCGAGATCATTAGGATGGATCAGACGTTAAAAGGGGGACAGCGATATCTGTGCCGATCTTAGCTAGTCTGAACCCTAGCTGTGAACGTTTTCATTCAGAATGTTTCGATTTCACTTTGCAGTGACTGTGAATGTTACTTTACAAAAAGTTTTGAATTTGAGATGAGTTGCATGAGTGACATTACTTCACTTGCGTTTCCTTTTCATACGCCTACCTTCTTCACGAAGGTGCGGATTAGCGGAAACCGTTGGCCTTTGTTTTCGCGTTGACTCCAATTGTGCGACGTCTGTCTTCGTCTTGGGTCTCGTGTGTGTGTGTTTGTTCTGTTCTGTTGTTGTTGCTTTGTTTGTTGTAGGATGACAACAGCACTGTAGATATAGCGTTATCGACGCCATGGTTTATCCGAGAAACTGGAAGTCGGAAGACAAATTTGGTACTGGAAAGACTTTGAAGTGTTTGGACTGAGTTTGGTATTCCTACATCTGGTTACGAGGATTTGTATTTACAACATTGTATGTCATGAAGAGCGCCATGATGGAGTTGCGTGAGTTTTACTTTCGTTTCTGAACGGAAGAATTTCGAATTTGGAGTATACGACATTGTGCATGAGTCGAACGAGATAAGTTTTTGATGATGGAACATCATCGCATCATCTATTTCTGTTTTGGAAGAGCGATGTATTCTTCTTTGACTACCCTTGTGATCACGGATGTGATCTGAACCAGAGATATTTTCTAATCCCTTGTCCACACTGGACTGGAAACGGGATTGAACATCCGTACAATGTAGTAATGTAAGTGGATGAGATTCCATGTCGAAAGGGGGTATGAAAGTTGAGCACCCTATGGGTGAGGGTGACTAGCGACATGTCATTCCTCATTATGGCATTCCTCATTGTGGTACAGTTTATGCACGGAATATTGGTAGACAACACTCTACTTGTTGTTGAAGAGGTCTGTGCAATGGACCAGCAGTTTGGTCACAATATTCTATTGTCCTTTGAACCTGTAGTTGAGACATGATACCTTAGTGTCTTTGAGTCTACAGTCTTTTACGACACTCTGAAGTGTCAGTGATCAATGTTGACCTGGAATGTGTTGTATTGATCAGTTCTACATCTTATTCTGGATTCTATCTGGATCTGGTACAGCTTATTGCTTGAGCTGAAGATACCTGCATTGGCTTGATATTGAGATTTCTTATCGTGTCTTTGACACTAATCAGTTTATTCTCTCCACGTGATGAGAACCTACAGCTGGAAACTCTTGGAGAAGAGTTTGAGTTAGCTGGAATGTCTGATGGAGAGGATACACCTTACTTTGAGTTTTGGACATTGAGATGCATTGGCATTGTGAGGACAATGACCATATTTGCTCATCTTATTTGTCTGAGAGTTTGTGTGATGAGATGTTTCGGTCTTGTGAGGACAATACCTACATCATCGTCATCGTGATCTACAGATCATACATTTGATCTTGGACTATGCCTTTTATTGCTTCAAAGAGTGTTGTTGTTCTTCGACGACTTTGATCATCGCGGAAGGACAACACGCGATTTTGCCTTACATTGTGGATTGGCTATTACAGTGGTCGAAAGACTACAGCGATACAATTGTATTTGGCTGACCTACATTGTGAATGTCGAATAGAGCATTCTATTCTACCTTGAGGTTTGAAGCTGCGAGATGTTATCTCTATGTGGAAAGCTGACTTGGGAGATGGAACGTTGTGTTTCGACTATGTTTTGTATTAAGAAGAAGGTTGTACAGAATACCTTGTATGAACCACTTCGTTCTTGAGAAGCTAACGCTTATATTAGCGTTACAGATTAGCTAGCTGATTATTCGCGTTTGGATGAGAATCAGTTTGCTTTGAGAACTTTTGGAAGTGTTTCGATTCTTTTTGAATTCACCTAGTGGCAAGGTGACTGTGTAGATTTGTAGCAGCTGGAATTGTTTCAACAAACCTTTATTTGATGAACTTGAGGTTTGTTAACTGGAAACCTGGAATCGAGTTTACCAGTTGAGACATCGGCTCAAGGGAGTGGTGTCAGAAGTTCATTTAATGAACAAGAGCTGCAGTGTCACTTAACTTTACATAAGACACACCGACTGAGGGAACACTTTCTCTTCCCTGTTTCTTCCTTTCTTGTTTTGTTCGTTGTGTTTGTGTTTCCCTGTTGTGTCTGGAGCGAAAAGAAGGAGTCCGACGTCAGCATGTGGGAGTCGAGGGTGAAACAGTTTTCTTGACACGACGGCATGTTTGTTTAATTAGGTTTGCGACTACACGCTCTGCGCTTGCGTTTGGTGTGCGTGTTTGACGCACGCGTCTGCCTGCCTAGTCCTGTAGGAATTTTGATGAAGCGTTGGATCTGATCGCAGATCTGTGCACGGCGCTTTTTCACACCAACAAGACATTCAGCAGCCAAAAGACTTCAGTGTTTGGCGACAAGCCTGCTTCATCACGGCCCGAAAACAGGATCTAAAAAAATAGTAGAAACATGCCGGCCATAAAGAGACCTCGGCTGTAGTGCTTGGCTCACAATCACACTTCAGATTGAGTTCTGTGTGACCTGTTTGAACGATGAATCTGCTCATGGTCGCCCTTCTGTTGTGTGGGCAGTGCTGCACACATGTTGGTGTCTCTGTCATGTATCACCAGTACAGTCAGCTTATCCTTCACCTCTCATACGACTGCGACACCCAAAATCAAAGCTCACACGCTGTGGCCAACACCTTCATTAGTTTGACGTCGATGAGGGTCTTGCCTGGCCCTGTTGCTAACACAAAGACTGCACCACTCTTCGTATGGCTCATGTGTCAACGCATGGACATCTTTGACTTGCTCACTTCTTTCGGCTTACGTTGTGGGATGGCATGTCTCTCTGAACCTTGTTTCAGTTTGGCCTCGACGCTCTGTGAAGTGATCAGGCTCTGAGTTCTCATTTACTCAACCATGCGCTTGAGACATTCTTTCTTGGAACTCCTTTTTGACAGACCAAGTGCAGTGCAGCCAGCTCTTAAAGCACGCCAACTGGAATGTAGACAACACCGACAACTGCAACTGAAGAGTCCTTCTCAAAGGGGACGACACGGCCACCAAGAGCTCGGCCTCTTCAGTGCACGGGCCTCATCCACAGGTTGGGGTTGATCTTCTCCATCCTGCATCTCATCTGCAGGAACATCAACATCAAAAATTGGTCTCTGATCACCTTCAACCAAGCGAAAGCCAAGATACTCTGAAGGAACGTGAGCATGTGCCAATGTCATGACTTCCAAATTGATTCTGAATCGAAAATAGCAGCTCACTAACAGGTTCAGAAAATTCAACCAAGTCCCAACCACGGCCATCACGAAAAAAATTGTGCGCAACCACATAATTTCTGTTGATGGACAAGAGCTTGCGGGGGGTGGCCAGATCTTGGAAACCTCCCTAGCGCCTTGTCAGCGATAAAAATTGAAAACCTCAAAAATCTCAAATAGCGTTTCACCTTGTAAATTGCATGGTAAACTGAAAACCTGAAAACCTCAAAAATCTCAAACGCCTTATCAGCGCGACTAAAACCAGAAACCTCAAAAATTTCAAAACAGCATCTTGCGCATCTTGCGCTTTCTTGCGGAGTCGTCTGGAGTCACAAAGTTGGAACTCTTTTAGCTCGTTCCGCTGTAAATAGGGTTTCAGCAGGTGTACCGACTCTGCTCGACTACGGCAAGACTCCGCAACCAAGGACATCAAAACTGACGCAAAACTGTGGTAAAACGGAAATTTTGCATCTCCAGCGTTCTTACGGAATCTGCTGGAGTGATAAATCTAATTCTGTATTTATGCTATTAATTACTCTTTAACCTGATGATACTGGATTTGTTGTACATAGATTCTCGGACTTCCAAAGGCGGTCCTCCCCAGTACTATTTTGGCGATCTTCATTTCTGCCCTGGGGACGGGTACTGGCTGGCTCGGAGTGCTTCCGTAGTAGTACTATTGTCGAGCAGTCGTCCTCTGCCTTGCACTGTGGAGTATCTCTGGGTGCCTCCGTGCAGTAGCAAAGCCTGCGACCTCGTACATGATGTGCTTCTAATTCAGGTCTCCGCACTTCTTCCCTGGCGGACAATTGCTGTGGACGATACTAATTTGGTGATCGATTGCAACTTGTGATGTCATGGTGTGTGTTTGTCCTCCTGATGCGAAGTTCGTCTTGAGATGCGTTTCCATTATTTGGGATGTATTATCCCTTCTTGTACGACTCAGCAGGTGCTTTTTTGTTGTTGTTGTTTTGTTTGGTGTTGGACTCTTCTTTGTTTGTGGTTGCTTTGTTTGATTTGTTTGTCGGTGGACGAAGATTCACTGCTCTGGCCGGGGGGAACTGTGAGTCGTGATCCCCTTTTGGGTCTCCTTCTGTGGTTGTCTCTCGGTGGTGGTGGTGGTGGTTGTTGTTGTTGTTTGTTTGTTTGTTTGTTTGTTTGCTTGCTTGCTTGCTTGCTTGCTTGCTTGGCTTGCTTGGCTTGCTTGGCTTGCTTGGCTGCTTGGCTGCTTGCTTGCTTGCTGGCTGGCTGGCTGGCTGGCTGGCTGGCTTGTTGGCTTGTTGGCTTGTTGGCTTGTTGGCTTGTTGGCTTGTTGGCTTGTTGGCTTGTTGGCTTGTTGGCATGTTGGCTTGTTGTTCTTGTCGTTGTTGTTGTTGTTGTTGGTGGTGGTGGTGGTGGTGGTGAGTGATTGAGTGGCACTAATATTTTTTGGACCACTTGGGAGTGGCTGCAGGTGATTGCAGGTGTACAAAGCTTGCATTTGAATTCAATGTTTGTGGAGGATCACTCCTCGCTGTTAAGTAGCGTCTTTTCACAGTTTATGTACAAGGACCCTGCCCAGTGATTTACGGCCAAACGTGAGGAAAAAAGTGGCAGTGATACAGCCAGCTGTTTCCACAATTGTCTTGTTGATTTGGTGACAGGATTGAAATATCTCCATGTGGGCATTCTGCAACCATGATGACTATGCACGCATGACCGTTGCTGTTCAATACGGCGCCGACTTGGCCCAAACCTTTACAGAATTGCCTGTCGCAGAATCTTTGTTGCGAGAGAAACAGCTACATTCGCGTTTTGATTTGCAAAGCTTAGATGGATCTAGCGAGACAGTTGTCCCCCCTACAGTTGCCCAAATGTGTTTTTGTTTCTGAACAAAACAGTAACACGGGCATTATTCAAGCTTCACCGCGCTCTGGGTTGCCGATGGCTGACGCAGCGCAGCTTTCAAAGCCCCGGCAGGCGCCTTGGGGGTCTCTGCTCAAAATCTGGCAGCTCTGGCAGCCCAAACAAAGCATGCTTGATGAAGCGGCTGTTTTCTATATCCTTCTTTGAAAAATTAAATGTAGCAGCTGCGAAATGGAAAGTTCGAAAGATAAGGGGATCAAACCATTTTCTCCATGATGGCAACTTGAAGGTTAAAAAGAAGCAGGGGAGGCGAAGCTGCAACATTTACGGAGAGGCGAAGCTCCGCACGGCCTTCACCAGGCTTTGATCAGGTAGGCCTTGTTGTCCTTCACTGTTCAGGAGATTTGGCACACGAAGTTGTTCTTCACCACTTTGATGAAAGTGATTCATGTCTCTCAGCATTCCCGTGGTGAGCTCCAGATCGTGGCCGGTTCTGAGCCACTGGATGGCATTTCAAAAAGTTGATGAAGTCGCCTAAAGTGGTTACGTGCCTTTTGCCCCTACGGCAAAACCTGCTTTGGTCAAAGACACTAAGTGCAAAAAATCATCTCCTTGTTCTTCAGCCTTGTAATATGCGAGTTCGATTGCTGCATATTCACGTCGCTTCGCGATGGCAACCGCCCGCACCGCATCGTTGGGCTCTTCTACTGCCATTGTTCTCTTCTATTGCCGTCGCTCCGCGACAAGAACCCCTGTGCGGCCGCCACGGTTTGAACGATGTTGTTCTCACACCTTCGCGACCGCTCGTAACTGCCAATGATGTCGGCCATTGAGACCAAAAACATCCGAAAGTACTGATTGTTGGAAAAAAAACGCGAAGAATTTGATAGCCATGTATAGCGGACCAACGCAGTTCAAAAAATAACGAAAAACATGAAAAAACGGCGAAATTGCTGTTATTTACAGTGTTTTTGCGCGGTGAGAAGCAGAAACCACTGCAAATACCATGGTTTTTGAGGGTCAGGTGGCCAAAAACACTGTAAGATCAATTTCTAACGTAGTTAGACATTTCTTTATTTAAAATTTTTGAGATCGGAAATTCTGTTTTTATTTCCGTTGCCATGGCTCAAGAAATTCTAACCAACCTGATTCTTCATTTGCACTCGTGCTTGTCATTTTTCTCGCAATGCGTGATAATGGTGATGATGCCTTTGGAAATCCTCTTGCTCGAACTGATCGTCCTATCCATATTCCTTTTTCTTCCTCTACAACTTTGGCTGGGCCTACCTTTACAACTTTGACTCCTTCTACCTCGACGGGACATACACCTTCTTTGGTTGGGCCTACCAGTTTGCCATCTTCGACACCTCTGGATAACTTTATTCAAGCGGTTCATCAAGCTCTAAATTCTGGATTGTCGAAACAAACGCTGATTGCAAACATCCATTTGATCTCAGATGAACGAGTTGAACATACAGAGCCCTCTTTCAGTGATGATTTTTCACAATGAATCTCTGTAATCAATTGATTAGATTGGTTGTCGATTGACTTCAATCTCAGAGATCATTTCTGACAATTCTTCCTCTTCCCATTTGATCGATTGATCTGTCAGTTGACTGTTGGGACATGAGGTTGAAACCTTGCTGCGAATTTAAAAAGAAACAAAATTCCATGCAATCAGTGTTTTGATTCCATCCTCTTCGTTCATTCAACATTCAACATCTCTGAACGTGCATGTTGGCATTGTTCTTCTTGCCTCTTTGTTATCGCCGCCATTTCTCAAATTTTTACTTCACCGCAGCCATTTTGCTTTGAACGTTCCCATCTCAATGTACCATCATGACACTGATTCTCTAGATTATTTTTCTTCGGTAAATTCTCATTTTCATCTTGGTCAGTTCAACAGTTCTGCATTGACCTTCATTTCTCTTTTCCATTCAAAATCTTATGCAGCATACTTCTTCGTGCTCTGTCAGGTTCATGCCGATCACTGCGCTCGACCTCATCGACAAGTTCTTTCAGGACACCTCCTTGCAATTGCAATGTATTCCATTTGATCAATTGATTGCTTGGACTGTCAAGTTGCTTTCTTCTTGTTCAGTCATTCTTGGTCAGTTGACCCTTTCACAATTGTGATCCATTACACATTCATCAACAAGCCTTCAGGCTCAATTCCCATTTCGCGCTTTCTCCATATTTCCATATTCTCAGCCATTTTGCGCTGCTGTGTGCTGTGGATTTTTCCCAGCCAAATTCAATTGAATTTCAACTTTTCCTTGTGGGCGACTTCGCATCACTACCCTTGATTTTTCTGTCAATTTTTCTGCAATTCATTCAATTCGAATCTCTTTCAATTCAATTCAATTTCGACGACAGATTTGGATCAGATTTGATCAGATTCATTGAAGAGGTGGACGCGGCTCAATTCTGTTTTTTGGTGGGGACTCCAGTTGGAGTTGACAGCTCAATGGAGCATCTGGAGCCATTACCCCCTCCAGCGGTCCCACCGCCACGCACACCTCCTTGCCCTCCGGGGCTGAGCCGCCTTGGCAATTCATCGATTCAGCAGGTGACAGCAAAAGCCTGGCGATTTTGCCATAGCACCACTGAGAAGTTTTTCAAACTTGTTGTGCTGCCTGTTCACTGGGGAGAACTACTCTGTGGCAGCACACCTGCAGTGACCATGCCACAGTGGCTGGAGACAGGAGGCAGTGCCCGTGCATCGTGCCAGCACTTGTTTCGCTCTGTGAGCGGCATCGACTTTCAGCTTCATTACTTGTCCTGCCAGGTGATCGAGAACTTCCGTTGGATCCACTCGCAGATGCAGAAAATAACAGACGGCTGCTTCGAGGTGACGAACAGGCTTGCACAGGTCGAAATCCTCGTCTTCAACTTGGACGCCCTGCTGGAAGGTATCCAAGAGCAGTTGCGTTGGATGCCACAAAAAGGAGTACTTCCAAAAAGCCAACCAAAGGCCAAGACTCAGAGGCCGCGACCATCCTCCGTTCTACCTCCACAACGCAATACCTTCAGGCGCCGAGTTCAAAAATCATTTCTGAAAAAAGTCCGCACCCACGAGAGCAGACTTCATGCAGTTGAACTGTCCTCTGCCAACATGGAGAAGACGCTGCGTCGCAACAAGCAGTTGAGCAAGAAGGTGCAGGAGCTGGAGGATCAATTGGAGAAACAGGGTGCTAGACTGGCACGATTGATGAAGGCAGCTCGAAATACTGAACGATGCTTACGCGAGAATGGGCTGATCCGGGATGATCAAAGACTGTCGCAAAGCAGCGACTCCGAGCTGGAATGATGTAAAAAGAACGACACCGTTGTCTTCACCCTGCTTGGCCAAACATTTTCACATTCATTTTTGCCTTTACTTTTATCACGTGTTTTCTTTGCATGTATTGTGTTGTTATTTCATTCTGTTGCATGCCACATCTTTCCCTGTCAGGACCTTCTTCGACGTGCTTCACCTCAAGTTGATTGTCTTCGACTTTCAAGGTCGTTCAATTTTTCTCTTCAAGGACTTTCCATTTGATCCTTGAATTCAAGTTCATCTCATTCACACTTTGTGTCAGGACACAATTGTGGCGCTCAAGCCTTACGACCGATTGGTCTCAGCACAATTGTGCTTTCCCAATTTTCTTTTTCTTTCGTTTGAATTCAGGCTCAAATTCCTTGTCTTGATTTTGAATGATTCATTTCGCATCGAACTGCATTCCGCCCGAGCCTCAATAGAACGCCATGGTGCTCAACCTCCATTTCAACTTCCTTGGAAAAAGGGATTTGGAAGAAAGTTTTCAATCCTCATCCAACTCCACTTTCCTCAATTAGTCGTTCACTTCCTCTTCAATCTTCTTTCTCAACATCTTCATCTCTCTCTTCATCTTCTTTAAATTCTCTTCCAAATTTCAATTCAAATACTTCCCAATTATTTCCTCTGAACATTTCACACAGTGAGAAGAGTACAATTCTTGGACGAACCCCTTCAACTACAGCAGTGCCTTCAGTCGAATTTTGGTCGAAGTTCTTCAATCGTTCAGATCTTCAACAAGGACGTGTTGACGGTTTACGGCATCTCGCTATTTCAAGATTCATTTCGATGCTTGCAGCTTCCACTGGATCATCAATGTTCCTAAGCTCGTCGGACCCTTGGGACTTACATGCAAGTTTTTCAGCTGCAGTTTCAATGAAAGCAACCAGTACTTTGATCAAAAGATCTCTTGATCTATTACGCTTCAAGAACTGGTGCGATCTTCATGACAAACAATTTCTTCCTTTTTCTGAGTGCGTTTTGTGGCAATTCCTACGTGAACTCCAGCAGACAGCAAAACCTTCTGGGCCACAATCAATTTTACAGGCCATCAACTTTGCCATTCATGTCCTTGGATGTCACATGGCAGGGCCAACATTAGCGTCAGTTAGAATCAAAGGTCTTTGCTCTGGTCACAAGGCGATGGCTTTAACAATCAAACATGCACCTCCTTTACAGGTGAATCAAATTACACATCTCGAAAAATTATGTTGTTCTTCCGAAGATGCCTACTCCAAACTTTTATTTGGTTCCATCTTGATTACCTTATATGCCAGATCTCGATGGAAAGATTTACAAGGAGCTCATTCAATTGAATGTGACCCTGATGACTTCGCGCCTCAGTTCATCGAGCTGCCATCTCAGCACTTCAAGACAGCCTCCATGCTCGCAAAGAAACTACACTTTTTGCCAATTACAGCGTTGGTATTTTCCATTTCTGGCCAACCTTGGATTCATCATTACATTCAAGCACGGCGTGATTTGGGATTACAAATTTCTGGAAAGCTATCATTACCCTTCCTGCCATCAAGAGCTGATACTAGTCTTTCACATGAACCAGTGACATCCTCTCAAATTACCAAACTTCTTCGTGAAATTTTTGCCAGTGAGTCCCTCAGATCTCACTCTTTGAAGCATACATGCTTGAGCTTTGCTGCCAAACGTGGGTTTGATCCTCACATACGCAAATTATTGGGGTATCATCTTGATCATCACGAAGTGACTTTGGCTACTTACAGCAGAGATCTTCTTGCTGAACCTTTGCGCCAATTGAAATTTCTTCTCACTGAAATTCAGTCAGGTCATTTTATTCCAGATGCTACACGTTCTGGTTACCTACCTGAATCTTTACCTGTGCAGGATATGACATTGCAGTCCAATACAATTCAACCATTTCCGTTAGACGATCCTGCAGATGATGTTGAGCTCTTGGACAACTCGCATATAGACAAATTGCCTACCGATGATACATCTTTGGAATCTATCTCCAAGCCTATTGATGATGCTCCTTCGACAGCTCCAGTTGCGCCCAACAATGACTATGATGACAACGCCTCTTCTTCGACTTCATCTTCAGGCTCATCTTCATCTTCTATTTCTGACAACGAAGTTGACCTTGTACCAGATTTCCCCCAAAATATTGGAGGCAATTGCTTTCCTCACGTGGAGAAATTTCTCCCAGTTAAACATAGATTGACACATCGGCTACACCTATTGGTTGATGCCGAACATACAAGGCTCATTTGTGGCCGAGCATTGTCCCAAACGTATGAACGTTTGGATCGATTTCCTTCACATCCATTACCAACTTGTGTCCAGTGCTTTGCCAGCAAACTTGTTGGATCATTCGATGAATGCTGAGAAAAAGGGTGTGTGCTTTGTGCTCGAGTTTGCCTTTCTTTATCTTATGTTCCCATCTTCATTTCATTATATTCTGATACTCTTTAGGTTTTTATCTCAAGTGATAGCTTTCCCAACCTCGCATTGCGCATGGCGTTGTTGGACAGCAAAGCACAATACTTTGCCCGAGCCAAAGAAATCGGGTTGTCCACTCAATGTATGTCATCGCTCCAAAGTCATGCAATTGAGACTTTGGGAGCCTTAGCCTTCTCAGTCGGCACCACACCAGGAGAATGCTCTCCACAAGATTACCAGCAATTCGTGCTCGACAAACAAATTCAACTTGAGGGTTCAGATGAATTCTTGTTGAAACGTTTGATATTCGAAGCTCAGACACTTTTCATGACCTCAATTCAGAATCAAGTTTTGACAGCTGGTCTTCCAGCCGGTGCAGACTCTAATGCCAAGAAACTCCCTCCTGTTGAACGTCAAGCACGTATTGTCGAACAGAAGCAACGTTTAGTTGGAGTGATCATTCAAGGTGAGTCTGAGCCCTCATTTGAATTGATTGACCTTGCTTATTCTATGATTGAGTCCAAATCCATCAAGTTCATCCCTCCACATCGGTGCACCAAACGTGACACTGAATTGCTGGAGAACACGTCCAAGGACAAAGAAATCCTCACAATTGAACAAGGACGATTGACTACCAAGAAGTCATCATTGCCCAATGCCTCGACTTCGGATGCTTTGAAGTTATCGAATTGCTTTGTTCGTCGTGCTTTAGCTCTGGATTTGGCACAAGTTTCGACCTTTACGCAGATCAACAAGTACCACCAATTACTTCTTGCTCAACTTTCAGTCAAAGCACCTTCTGGTTACTCCCCAGCCTCTCTTCAACAGATTGTGCAGGCCGACAAGTTCTTTTGGGCCAAACTTGCGGAAAAAGTTGGCATTGACGTGTCACCGTCAACAGTGGATTCTTTTATTCAAGAAATCATGGTCAGTCCAGAATTTTCACTTCATCTTCTTCCACGCCCAGAAGCTCCTACCCCTGCCCCTTCAAAGCCGAACAACAATGCCTCAGCTGGGCAGGGTAAAGGATCCGATCGTCCTCGACATGATCGTGATGGGCCCTACAAAGGTAAGCCAAGCAAAGGAAAGGGAAAAGGCAAAACCAAGACACCGTCAGTGTCAATGCCTCTTCCTTTACGTGGCCTGAATCCACGTACAAAGGATAATCGTTCGAAATGTTTCGATTTCAATATGAGTCATGGCTGCTCCAACAAAGATGGGCAATGTCAGAAAGGCGATCATTCATGCATGTCTTGGTCGTATGGTGATGCCAAGCACTCCTATCAGACTTGTCACGCCAAGAATAAGAAGCCTACTCAAGGGAGCTCAGCTTGACTATCTCATGATGAAAGCCCACCAACATTGCATGACATACCTACGTCTACAATGATAGACAATGGTCCTACTTCGAATTCATCGCCTTCGAGACCCAATAGATCCATTAACGAGCTCCTCGTGATTGAAATCTTTTCTGGATCTTGTAATCTTTCTACAGCTTTTGTGAAACGTGGTTTCCAAGCTTTAGCTATTGACCATGTTCCATCTCACAAATTTCGTACATTGATTTTCGATCTTACTCTTCGAGATGATCAACTACTTCTTTTGGACATCATTCGCACTCAAAGACCCTTTTTGGTTTGGCTTGCGCCTCCATGTGGTACAGCCTCTCGTGCACGCAACATTCCTGTACAGAACAAGCATGGCAAATCATTTGCTGAACCTTTACGTTCAGACATCTTTCCAGATGGACTACCTTCACTCAAAAACATTGACTTGGATCGAGTTCTCGCTGCTAACACTTTGTATGAACTTTGTGAAAATGTTTGTCATCTTTGTGATAGCCTGCAGATTCAATGGATTATTGAAAATCCTTTTGACAGCTTTTTCTGGAATACATCGTGGATTTCACAACGCCATCGAGACTTCCCAAAAATTTTGTTTCACAATTGCATGTACGCTGGACTTCGACCCAAGAGAACTGGTCTCTTGGCTAATTTTGACATCTCTTCCTTGGCGATCCTTTGTGACAACCTTCATGAACACTTTCCATGGCGTTCTTCTACTGAGAATGACATTTACTTCCATACCAGTGAAGAGGCTGCGTATCCTCAATTATTCTGTGCCGCAGTTGCAGATTTGCTTGCGGAAATTGCTGTGTCTAGAGGTTTTTCCATGCCACCAATTGACTTATTCGATTCTCAAGCTACGAATCCTCTCCATGCCAAACATCTTCTTCGAGGTTCCGTTGGCATACAACCTCGTGGGCTTCAATTTTCATTTCTCCCATCCTCATTTCACGATGTTTGGATCACCCAAGACCAGCTGCCATCAATATGTTTGCCTTCGCAGAAGCTCCCATCTCCCTTCACCAAAGGCTCTGTATTTCCCCCTGAGCTCCAGTTTGATGATGGGTCCAGTTCGAGAGCTCAGTTCAATACCTCTATTGACGACAAGAGGAAGATGAAGGTGCTCGTACCAATATCACCCAAAGAATATTTGGAGAGATTAAGTGGTACTGACCACCCATGCCAATTGAGCTTTTCAGCGTGGGGATGGTACCCAACTGCAATTGATATTATGACTGAAAAGGCGCAACAAGAATATCTTCGTTTTCAAGCAAGAGTCTTGAATTCAATTCTCTCAAGAGCAAAAGAATTGGCCTCCGAAGAACGGAAAAGGCAATTCAATTGCGATGAAGTGGTCAAGAAAGTCAATGCAAAAAAGAGACTGTGCTTGCTCAGGGAACTACTTCGATCGATCGATCACCCTGACATTGAGATTGTGGACGATTTGGAAACTGGTTTTAAGCTCACTGGATGGCTTAGACCTTCGAATCTCTTTCCGAGATTGTCTTCTCCTCCGCAAATTTCTACGTCGACTTTGGAATCTATGGCACCACAATTGAATGCAGCTGCAATCTACAGGTGTGAGCACAACTCGTCTGATGAGAATGCGAAGACTCTTCTTGACATCACGATTGATGAAATGAATCGTGGCTGGATTGTGGAGGAAGTTGATGCATTCAATTTGGGGGAAGGAGTCATCCTTTCCCCGCGTTTCATTATCCAACAAGGAGAAAAATCGAGGGCAATAGATGATTTCACTTTTTCAAGTATCAATTCAACTGTTGGAACTTCAGAGAAGATCGTGCTGCAAGGTGTGGACGAGATTGCTTCCTTGATCAAACACCTTTTCATGGCAGGGGCAGACGATTTGGAAGGAAGAACATTTGACATGGAGGCAGCGTATCGCCAACTGGCGATCCTGCCTTCAGAGAGGTCAAAAGCTGTAATATGTGTGTTTGACCCTGGGCTCAACAAAGTCCGGGGGTTCACAATGGCGACCATGCCATTTGGAGCAATCTCTTCAGTTTACTCCTTTTTACGTACAGCAGCAGCGATTAACAACGTCGGATGTTCCTTGCTAGGACTGCCTATGTCGTCATACTTTGACGACTTCACTGTCGTCACGAGATCTGAATTTTCGAAAAGCGCAAAATTGGCAGTGACGACCCTGTTCGATGTACTTGGTTTAAACCTTAGTACTTCCGAACGAAAGAACCCGGATTTTGCAAAAGTATTCAACGCTTTGGGAGTTTCATTTGATTTGCACAAAGAGATTGGTGATTACTTTCGCATCCGGAACACAGATCAGAGGATCTGTGAGCTGTTGGGGAGAATTGATGAAGTCCTCACGGCAAACAAGATTAGCGGCAAGGAAGCCAAGTCGTTGAGAAGCCGATTGAGCTTCGCCTCGGCGCAAATTTATGGGCGAACAACGGCTTCAGTGCTCAAGGATCTGGGAAAATATGAATGGAACAAACACAGAGTCAGGTTGAATGGCAACACAAGATTGCTTGAGGATCATGAGGGGACACCTTGAAAGTGGCATGGCAAGACAGGTTTCCTTTGGGAAGGCAGAAGTTATTCACATCTTCACAGATGGATCCTTGGAAGGTGACGCTAACTCTGGAATCACCGCGGGGTTGGGCGCTGTTCTGGTTGATCAACATGGGAAGTGCCTCAAAGCTTTCTCCTACGAACCGACACAGGATGACGTGGAGGTAGTAGGGGGAAAGATTCATCAGTTGGAGATATTGCCGGTAATAATGTCATGCGTTGCTTTTGCTGATGATATTTCGTCTAAGTTCATCTACATTCATGTGGACAATGTCGCTGCCCAGAGTGCCTTGATAAACGCTGGATCTGTGAACCACTCATCGAGGTCACTTGTTTACTTGTTCCTGGACTTTGAGCAACGATTGAAGTTTGTCCCCTGGATATCAAGAGTTGCGAGTGCGTCCAACATAGCAGATGGTCCTTCAAGGAGTTCCATGGACGAAGTCGAGAGTCTTGGTGCCGAGTGCTTCACTTTTCCAAAAGAGGTCTTCAGATTCATAATTCAAGAATTCATCAAGAAATTGGAATCAATTTGACAGTCAAGTTCTGATGATGGGATGGTATTCGTTGACTGATCAAATAATCATCTTGAAAGAACAATTTATCCTTTACTCTTGTCATTTCCAATTCAACAAGATAAATTTTCGTTATGTCCCATCGACACGTTGGAACTTCATCATTTCATTTCAAGGACAATTGTCAACTTGAAACAATTCGATTCAACCAAAGTCGAATGTACCCATCGTGGTTTAAAAAGGAAGAGGAGAGCTGCCAATGCGTTTCGTCACATTTCCATTGCACTTATTTAGAATCGTTGGTTTGGATTTCGTGAGCCTTAAAAATTTTAAATAAGATCAATTTCTAACGTAGTTAGACATTTCTTTATTTAAAATTTTTGAGATCGGAAATTCTGTTTTTATTTCCGTTGCCATGGCTCAAGAAATTCTAACCAACCTGATTCTTCATTTGCACTCGTGCTTGTCATTTTTCTCCCCTCCCTCTCCCATTTTCATCATTTCATTCCCATTTGCCAGGCACAATGGATATCCTCGCTCAGACCGTGCGTGAGTGGCTTTCCATGTCCATTGACAATGGCGACAAACTCGTTCGTCTTCTTCATATCCTATATTTCATTCTCGAAAACATCTCAGACAGTTTTTGCGGCAGGCACTGGGCATTTATGTCTTCGCTAATTCACGCTGCATTTTCCGGCCATTTTGAACCGATTTCAAATTTCTTTGTCCCTCATCCTGCTACTTCTATCTTTCTGTTCTCTTCCTCTCTTTCAAACGTGGCTCTCGATCAACTGATTGACGATCTCTCGTTTGCAAATTGTTTGATCCGCGAGTTGATTTCTTTTCATCAATTTAAGGGAATCGGAACACCTGAACTGTTGAGTTCTGTGTTGTTTTCTGCTGCAGATTTTCTTTCTGTTTTGCTGTTGGTCAAGTTCATTCGAAATGTTCCACCCTTAATTCCCTTGGAACAAACTGTTGACAATCCAACTTTGTCGCCAGCTTTAAGTTTAATAACAGAGCTGGACCAACCAACTTCTGATTTCGACGCTCAAGATGATGTTGACGCTCATCTTTTACGTCAGCATGAGTTGGATCTCGAAGAGCAAAATGCTCAAGATGTTGAATCTTTCGATGCACATATGGCTGGATCAGGCTACAATGGCCTCTTTTGGCATGACATTGAACCCTAAGCATGTCGTTGTTTTTGCTACTTTCAATGTGTGATGGGATGGTATTCGTTGACTGATCAAATAATCATCTTGAAAGAACAATTTATCCTTTACTCTTGTCATTTCCAATTCAACAAGATAAATTTTCGTTATGTCCCATCGACACGTTGGAACTTCATCATTTCATTTCAAGGACAATTGTCAACTTGAAACAATTCGATTCAACCAAAGTCGAATGTACCCATCGTGGTTTAAAAAGGAAGAGGAGAGCTGCCGATGCGTTTCGTCACATTTCCATTGCACTTATTTAGAATCGTTGGTTTGAATTTCGTGAGCCTTAAAAATTTTAAATAATTTACAGTGTTTTTTTAACCAACGTCAAAAAACACTGCTATTTACGATGTTTTCATTCACACCGTAACATAAAACAGCGTAATTTACGAGGTTTTTGGAAGTTTTGAAGCTAGCCGTCAAGCATGCAGAAAACAGAAAAACACTGTAAAAACCAGTGTTTCTGCTATCACAAAACGACGAAAATCAGTCCGAAAACGGGTCCAAAAACTCAAAAATCCGCCTCCGGGCCAGGCCACCTGCGGAACCGCAAAAAAAGATGTTGCAAACCAAAAAAATGAGGTCAAAAAGTTGAAAAACACGGGTTTTTTTCACTTTTCGCTTGCCGATTTTGGACGGGCGCGTTCACGAACAGGTGTCTTCCGTACTGTTTTTTACAGTGTTTTTTGAAGGCGAGCGTCACGACCTATCAAAAACAGGAGGTTTTGGCCGAAAAATGCCCCCCCCCCAGGTAAACCTGTAACCTTTTACGAGTGCCGTCCGGACGATCACGCCCCAGCACCTTCGGTGCGGGCGGATTTAAAGGAACATCCGCCCGGACAACCCGCCTTTTGGCATCACGCACCTGTTTTCTTTCATTGGCCAAACGGCCAAAACGTGTGATGGCAGCCATGCCCATGTGCCTTGAGCCGCATCATACAGAATGCATTGAAGCGTTCTGCCAGGCTTACATGCAACGCGCGCTCCCCTTGATCGACGCTGCCAAACTAGAAGCCACCATCAAGCATTTCTGGCTAGATACGCTGACAGCATCCAATTCTCAAATGGTGCAGCATGCGCCGCTGATCCTTGAGTACAAGCGCATTGATACCGTCTTGCAGCTCTCTGATGTAGAGTTCAAATTGCTCCAGGTTGTTCCGGCAGGGGACAAAAGGACAGTGACGGTGTGGTTGGCACAGATGGCAGCGCCACAAATACAAAGTTGGGATGTATTTTCTCCATGTCGGGGCACTTGGAAGAAGCTTGCAAGGTGAGCCATCCTACCGAATCTACACAGGGCGTGCCCCAGGAGCTCAAACATGCTGCTATGGACCTTCTGAGTTGCGGGCATGTTGAAGCAGCAAAGCGCAGGTTGGATGTTCTGAAAGCTTGCGTTGCAAAGGCGCACGCGGCTTAACAGTGCGAAGGGAGGATGGAACGTGGTCTTTCTTTTTTAATCTGTGCGGTCCCACATGCTTGGGTGGCAGCATGCCATCACAGGAAGAAAAGCCGTGACTCTTTCTGAGTCCATGATTGTGCTGAGTGCTTCAAGGTCCAGAACAGACAGGGCCGGGCAGAACGCATCCTCAAGGTCCTAGAAGAGATCGGAGAAGAATGTTTGCTAAGAATCGGTCAACTGTGCTGATGGGCATGTTGAATTTGCAGGCCGTTTTGTTTTGGGGCGATCCCTAAAGTTCCCGATCCACAACTTGAGCAACCACGGGGCTTGGTGCACGAACGCGGCCATGGTCAAAACCTTTTGCGAAACACCGCTCATTGTTTCCAGCATGGGGCCGCGTGTCTTGCGGCCTGGGCCTTTTGAGCAGCGTGTTTTGGCCTACACGGATGGTGCGTTTGAGTCTGGTGTGGGCACCTGGGGAGCGGTGATGGTAGATTGTGCTGGTAATTCTCATTTTCTGCATCGCGGCAGGGTTCCACAAGCTGTCTTGGATTGCTGGCATGACAGAGTAGGAGACCAGGTAATTTGTCAAGTGGAGATTTATGCCTTCCTCATTTTTCTGTATCATTGCAAGGAATACTTTTTGCATAGACCAGTTATTGCATAGATAGGCAAGAAGTAACCAGAACAGTTCTGGCAAAAGGAAGCGCAGCGGGTCCTCTACAATGTTTTTCTAGCTGCCTGGCCAGTTAGTTCTTGGTATGAAATTTTAACTTTTACCGACGAAAAGTAACGTTGCCGACCTTCCGACGCGGAACCAGGCTCAGCTGGCCGCTCGTTTGATATGCGGCGAGGACCGGGGCGACATTGTGTTGAGTAAACCCATGTTTTTTGTTTGTACCACGCAGCCTTTCTATGGAGCGATCCTGCTAGAAAACAGGGGATGCGATTGCTGCAAGACACTTACGTTTTTTTCCCAGACGACTTCATGGGATGAGCAATGATGCGTTTGCTATATCTGACACACGATTCTATTCCCCAAACAGGTTTACCTGTATGGGGTTCTTACTCCTTTTAATGCTTGCAAAGGGTTGCATCCCTGGGCCGCATGATTTTGGCTCTGTCTCCGGGCTTGCATCCCACTCTGGGTGCCTTGGGCCGCATGAGTTTACACCTGTCTTCCACTTGTCTTTCACACTTGTCTGCCACTCTGGGTGCCTTGGGCCGCATGAGTTTGCAGTTTACACTTGTCTCCCACACTCGTCTCCTACACTTGTCTCCCACACATGTCTCCCACTCTGGTTGCCTTGAGCCGCATGAGTTTACACTTGTGTCCCACTTGTCTTTCGCACTTGTCTCGCACTCTGGGTGCCTTGGTCCGCATGAGTTTACACTTGTCTTCCACACTTGTCTCCCACACTTGTCTCCCACTCTGAGTGCCTTGGGCCGCATGAATTTACACTTGTCCCCCACTTGTCTCCAACACTTGTCTCCCACTCTGGGTGCCTTGGGCCGCATGAGTTTACACTCGTCTCCTACACTTGTCTCCCACTCTGGGTGCCTTGGGCCGCATGAGTTTACACTTGTCACCCACACTTGTCTCCCACACTTGTCTCCCACTCTGGGTGCCTTGGGCCGCATGAGTTTACACTTGTCTTCCACTTGTCCCACCCTTGTCTTTAATTCTGGGTGCCTTGGGCTGCATGATTTTACACTTATCTCCCACTTGTCTCCCACACTTGTCTCCCACTCTGGGTGCCTTGGGCCGCATGAGTTTACGCTTGTCTTCCACACTTGTCTTCCACACTTGTCTCCCACTCTGGTTGCCTTGGGCCGCATGCGTTTACACTTGTCTCCTACACTTGTCTCCCACACTTATCTCCCACACTTGTCTCCCACTCTGGGTGCCTTGGGCCGTATGAGTTTGCACTTGCCTCCCACTTGTTTCCCACTTGTCTCCCACTCTGGGTGCCTTGGGCTGCGTGAGTTTACACTTGTCTTCCACTTGTCCCCCACCCTTGTCTTTCATTCTGGGTGCCTTGGACTGCATGATTTTACACTTGTCTCCCACTTGTCTCCCACACTTGTCTCCCACTCTGGGTGCCTTGGGCTGCATGAGCTTTCACTTGTCTTCCACATTTGTCTTCCACACTTGTCTCCCACTCTGGTTGCCTTGGGCCGCATGCTTATCTCCCACACTTGTCTCCCACTCTGGGTGCCTTGGGCCGCATGAGTTTTCACTTGTCTTCCACTTGTCTCCCACACTTCTCCCACTCTGGGTGCCTTGGGCCGCATGAGTTTACACTTGTCTCCCACACTTGTCTCCCACTCTGGGTGCCTTGGGCCGCATGAGTTTACACTTGTCTCCTACACTTGTCTTCCACGCTTGTCTCCCACTCTGGGTGTCTTGGGCCGCATCATTTTACACTTGTGTCCCACTTGTCCCTCACACTTTGGTGCCTTGGCCCGCATGAGTTTACACTTGTCTCCCTCTTGTCTCCCACACTTGTCTTTCACTCTGGGTGTGTTGGGCCGCATGATTTTACACTTGTCTCCCACTTGTCTCCCACACTTGTCTCCCACTCTGGGTGCCTTGGGCCGCATGAGTTTGCACTTGTCTCCCACTTGTCTCCCACACATGTCTCCCACTCTGAGTGCCTTGGGTCGCATGAGTTTACACTTGTCCCTCACACTTGTCTTTGCACTTGTCTCCCACTCTGGGTGCCTTGGGCCGAATGATTTTACACTTGTCTCCCACTTGTCCCTCACACTTGGGTGCCTTGGGCCGCATGAGTTTACACTTGTGTTCCACTTGTCTCCCACACTTGTCTCCCACTCTGGGTGCCTTGGCCGTATGAGTTTGCACTTGTCTCCCACTTGTTTCCCACTTGTCTCCCACTCTGGGTGCCTTGGGCCGCGTGAGTTTACACTTGTCTCCTACACTTGTCTCCCACACATGTCTCCCACTCTGGTTGCCTTGAGCCGCATGAGTTTACACTTGTGTCCCACTTGTCTTTCGCACTTGTCTCGCACTCTGGGTGCCTTGGTCCGCATGAGTTTACACTTGTCTTCCACACTTGTCTCCCACACTTGTCTCCCACTCTGAGTGCCTTGGGTCGCATGAGTTTACACTTGTCCCCCACTTGTCTCCAACACTTGTCTCCCACTCTGGGTGCCTTGGGCCGCATGAGTTTACACTTGTCACCCACACTTGTCTCCCACACTTGTCTCCCACTCTGGGTGCCTTGGGCCGCATGAGTTTGCACTTGTCTCCCACTTGCCCCCCACACTTGTCTCCCACTCTGGTTGCCTGGGGCCGCATGAGTTGACACTTGTCTCCCACTTGTCTCCCACACTTGTCTCCCACTCTGGGTTCTTTGGGCTGCATGAGTGTACACTTGTCTCCCACACTTGTCTTCCACACTTGGCTCCCACTCTGGGTGCCTTGGGCCGCATGATTTTACACTTGTCTCCCACTTGTGCCTCACACTTGGGTGCCTTGGGCCGCATGAGTTTACACTTGTCTTCCACTTGTCTCCCACCCTTGTCTTTCATTCTGGGTGCCTTGGACTGCATGATTTTACCTTTGTCTCCCACTTGTCCCTCACACTTGTCTTCCACACTTGTCTCCCACTCTGGGTGCCTTGGGCTGCATGAGTTTACACTTGTCTCCCACTTGTCTCCCACACTTGTCTCCCACTCTGGGTGTCTCGGGCCGCATGATTTTACATCTGCCTCCCACTTGTCTCCCACACGTATCTCCCACTCTGGATGTCTGGGAGCGCATGAGTTTACACTTGTCTCCCACACTTGTCTCCCACACTTGTCTCCCACTCTGGGTTCCTTGTTTCGCATGTACAATATAATTGAAAATTTCCACTTCTGTTTGGGGTCAACGCTGGTATAATTGATTTTTCTTCCCCCGAACTGGATTTGCATGATCGCGGCATTGCGCCCCATGAACCATTGGCAACTTGAAAGTCCGTGCGAGATTTTTGCCGGTGTCGGCAGCGACAATTTGCGAGTGCGAGAAAGGTCACCGTGTGAGTGTGCACACATGAATTTTGGGTGGCAATCTGACATATCCCCTGACTTTGGCTACAAGGAAAAAAATCCGCTTGCCCGCCTTGCCCGACCTTGATTCAGAGTAGAATTGAGTTTCCGATTTTGGGAAACGGGATTTGATTGAATTGTCATTCGGTGCAGCTCTGTGTGTTCTTTCATACGTGACAAGCGCAACTGACACTGTTTTGCTTGGAGCTTGTTGTGATTTTAAGTCAAAATGGGCCTCATTCAAAAGGGGCGTACTGACATTCAAACGGTCATGTCATGATTGTGAGTTATGGCTTGAAAGAAGAAGCGTGTGCGATTCAGCAGGCTGGCTCGACGGTGTCGCTTGAACCATTGTGCATCATGTTTCCATGTGACATCTTTCAGTTGAGTTGAATACATTGTGAACAAGATTTCAGTAAGTCAACATATCCTTTTGTTTCTAGCGCTGCAAAGTTGCCCGGGGGTAGATGCCATGGATGACGCACCAGTGAGTGTGAGTGAGCCTCAGTTGAAAGGCTTGAGACGTAAATGGCAGAGGACGGCAGAATCTTCTTCAGTGGATGTGGACGCAAGTCAGACTGCATGTGATGAAAACTTTTTTGTTGAATCTCATGGCTGTGACTTTTCTACTCCCGTTTGTGACACTGCTCATGTAGACATACCTGCGATTACAGCCCCAGCTCCGATTGTACCTGGTTTCAGTGGCTCTGGCTACGACCTCAGTTTCAATGCAGCTGTTTCGGAGTATGAACCTTCTTCAGCATGTGCAAGTGAGTTACCATGCATGCCAGATGTGGGAGGCCGCAGTTCCTTCGTTGACGATTGTGCTGCAGTGTCAGATTTGTACATTCGTGGTGCTAGGGTTACAGGTGTCACCATGCCATGGGAAACCCCATTGATGAAGCAAATTTTTGGAGACCTTGGACCTAGTGTATCACTTTCCATGCCTTTAGACTGGGGTTCATCTGACTTACCATCTTCTGGAGTCCGTGCTGGCGACGTTGAGCAGCCTTTGATTCCCTCGCAGTGCAGGTGGTCTTGCGCTCAGTATGTGATTCACAAGACTGATGAGACTTACTTACAGCAGAAGGATAGGACAATGAATTCTGCGTTGGCAAAGTGGAAATTTTTGGTTTTGCTGGACCCTGCCTGCTCCGAAGTTGGCAGACAGATTGAACATGCAGATGACGACCAGGCGGCACTGGTCCTTTCCTCAGTGATGGGTGTGAAATCACCGAATACAGTGCTGAAGCGGGCAGGTGCACTGATGATGTATTATCGATGGAATGCAGTGCATGGTAGCTGTCCAATGCTGCCTTTTGCAGAGCATGACATTTGGTGCTACGTCATGCAGCAGTCAGCGACCACGAGCTCTGCGTCCCGGTCTCATTCACTGGTACAGTCGTTGAGGTTTGCACATTATGTCATGGGTTTTGATGGTGCTCTGGCTTGTGCAAATTCACGGCGTGTGTTGGGACAGTCACAGCTGCAGATGGCCGTGAAGGAACCGACACGTCAAGCCAGGCCATTGACTGTCTTGGAGGTCAAGAGGCTTCACAGTATAGCAGATGGGCATGAAGATTCAGCAGTTGACAAGTGCATTGCATCTGGTTTGCTTTTACTGCTGTATGGACGTTGCAGAGTTTCTGATGCCAATTACATCCATGAGGTGCTGCACGACGTTTCAGGAGAGACAGGCTTTTTGGAGGTCACGACACGCTTCCACAAGTCTGCAAGGACTGCTCAGCAGAAAGCACTGTTGCTCCCGATCTTGATGTCCAGTGCAGGCGTGGTGGACTTCCCTTGGGTGCACTCATGGATTGCGAACCGGAAAGCCTGTGGCCTAGCAACCTCTGGGCTGATACAGGGAGCTCTTTTGCCAGCGCCCATTTTGGGCGACCATGTCAGCTGGATGAAGCGCCCTCTGTCACCAGGAGAGGTGACAAGTATCCTGAAAGGATTCCTTGGCTGCGACGACGCTTTGTTGTCTAGCCACAGTCTCAAAGCCACGACGTTGAGCTGGGCGTCAAAAGCAGAGGTTCCTCGGGAGCAGAGACGCATTTTGGGGCGTCACTCTTCGGCAATTCAGTGCGCGGACTCATTCTACAGCCGTGACATGAGTGTTGGTCCTGTGAACTCGCTGCAGAAGGTCATTAGGTTGATCAAGGACGGGACATTTTGTCCTGATGCCACACGGGCCAACTATTTCCCAAACAGTGCAGCAGGTCAGTCCGTAGGGACACCAGCCCATGTGGTGATGCAACCGTTCACCCCTGCCTTTGTGGAACGAGGACAGCCTGGAACACCTGTGACGATGACCCCGCTGACAGCAGGTGGCAGGGGCAAGCAGCTTGACGAGAGCCAATCTGCAACTGCCGTGCAAGAGGTCAAATCGGAGTCCAGCTGGACTTTGTTGCCGCAAGGCAAGAATGCAGAAGTCATTGAACTGTCGTCAGACTCAGATTGCGACAGTTCTGAGAGTGCTAGCGTTGCAAACACGACAGACCAGGATGAAGCGATTGATCTTGATCCTGAAGGCAGCGATCTTGAGACACCTGCAGTGGAAACGGTGCCTTCGTTTGACGAGGTTGTGGCACGCAATGACAAGACTAAGATTGTCCACGAGTGCAGGGACAAGGTGATGTTTGCGATCGACACGCAGCAAATCTTCCAGGAGGTAATGAAAGGGACCTTGACAAAATGTGGCAGGGTCATCAATGAGAGCTACAAGCTCGTCAACGTAAGCTTCGACTGGACTGCTAAGTGCAGAGTTTGCTTCAAAGGACGCAGGGCACCATAAAACAGTTTCAATGCATGACCGTTTCATTCACTTGCTTTTCACGACTGCGTTGCAATGTGCACCAAGAGACAAAAAGAAGTGCTCCAGTTCTTTCACCCTCAGATCTCTGCATGTGCAGTGATGTTTTCTTTTCAGAATACCTATTTTCCAGACCCCTGGGGGTTGGGGGGGGCACCCAGGTCTGTAAATGGCCGCAGCAGTCATGTTTGGGCAGACATTGTGTTTCAATGCGATTCCAATTGATTTTGCACTTTTCTTGTTTGCACCAATGTGGTGCTGTTTGCATGTGCAAGAGTGATGTCACAGGTTGGAAATTTATTTTGTTTTGTTGTAGCGCCAATGTGGTGCAGTTGCATGTGCAACTAGTGCAATGTGCACTACCACAATGTGTGGTTCCGCAGCAATGTGCTGGCGCAACAGCTGGATGGCAGCATGTGCGCTGTCAAGTTTTTCACACGGCATGTTTGTAATGAAGTCTTGCAGTCACATGTCAACATGTTGTGTTCATCGCGAGCCTAACGATTGCTTTCAACGTCTTGAGGTTTGCACTGCCTTCATTTCTTGCAATTTCACTGACATGCCACTTCTCTGTTGTTGAAGGTTGTATTTCATTGCATTTGCTTCACATGTTACACTTTTTATTTGACCTGTCACCAGTCCTGTGACAGCGGTGCTGCTATGTCTTCAATAGTGGATTCGAAAGCACACTTTTTGAAAAGATGTGCAGACATGGGCATGACGGAACGGGCCATAGGCCAATTAGTGACTGGAAATTTGGATACGATGGGTAAGTTAGCTTTCTCCATTGGCCAGCCTGGCCACCCACTGGATGCCAACGAATTCAACAATTATGCCCAGAACACCCTGGGCGCAATGATCAATCAGGCCGATACGGCCGTTCTGAAGAGGCTGGTTTTCGAAGGACACACGCTTGTCCTCGGTCAGCTCCGTGAGTTGGTGTCTGACCCAAACGCAGCAGCATCTCGCAAATTACCAGCAGTGGAGCGAGAGCACCGCCTAGCTCAGTTACGTACTCGCTTGGTTGGTGTGGTGCTGGAGAGGCAGTTAGAGCCATCTCACGAGTTGCTTGAGGCAATGACTCAGCAGAAGGAGGCCAACCAATTGACAGTGGTGCAGCTGGAAAGGTGCACGTCGCGAGAGTGGGAGATCACAATGGGCAAGAACAAAAAGCAGATCTCACTTGATTCAGAGAAGCTTGTGGTCAGAGAGAAGGCCGACGTCCCAGATCAATTTCATAGCTCAGAACTTCAGGCCTTTGAGGCCCTGCGGCGCAGAGGGGTCGCAATGACCTTTGCAGACCTCATTTCCTGGGAGTGCCATGAACGTTACCTACAGCAACTGACGGGACACCTCCGGTCAGAACCGCCTCCCAACTATATGCGGCCGACTCTGCCCCAGGTCTTGAAAGCAGACAGGCAAGTGTTTTTGTATTTGATCCGTGCTGGAGTTGACCTCAAAAGGCAACCTGACAATTCCCTCCTCCTTGACTCCATGATCTTCACGGCCCTACAGTCCTACGAAGTCGGGTTCCACCTTCTACCTCTACCAAAGACTGGTTCCAAGCCTGATGGACCGGCCGCAACTGGCCAAGGCACATCATATGATGGCAAGGGCAAAAGCAGCGGTTGGCGTGACAGACCGGGCCCCTACAAAGGGAAAGGTGGTGGATCAAACCCAAAGGGCAAAAACAAAGGAAAGTCAGTGATGCCAAAGTTCCTCTTGGGACGTGACGATACAAACATGGACATGCATGGTCGCAGATTGTGCTTCAACTACCAGACTGGAAAGTGTACAGAAGCGCCAGACGGCGGGGAGTGCCCACGTGGTTGGCATTTGTGTTGCCGCCGCAACTGCTATGCACCTCACCCTGAACGTGACCATGACACAAAGAAGAAGTGACAATTTGGCCGCATCAGCACTCTTGCGCGTGCTGGTGCGAGCCTTGCAGAATGCCTTGTGGTGGAAATTTTTGCGGGCACTGGCCGCGTCACAGCATGTTTGAAACAACTGGGAATGTCCAGTTCGTTTGGGACAGATTGTGTACGACATAAGCAAGCCATGGCCCAGATAGTAGTAGCCGACCTGACAACGGAAGCTGGCATTGAGTTGTTGATGCAGTGGCTATCCAACCCTTACGTGGTCGGAATTTTTCTTGCGCCTCCATGTGGTTCCGCCAGCAGAGCGAGAAGCATACCGTTGAAGCGCAAACAACCTGGAGATCCTCCGGCCCCAAGGCCTTTGAGGACAAATGATCACCCAAACGGGTTACCCAATTTGCGTTTTCTCGACAGGTTGAAGATCTCCAAAGCTAACAAGCTGTACCATCTCACAGCTAAGCTGGTACGTTGGGCAGTTCAAGAAGGCTGTTTATTTTGTGTGGAAAATCCACAGTTCTCACTTTTTTGGCAGACGACATTTATGCAGGATGTTTTGACATTGATGCAGTTTACAACTTTTCAGGCTTGCAGATACGGCAGTACAAGGCCGAAGCGCACAATGTTGGCGTTTAACGCCGAAGAGTTTGCAACGTTGAATGAGATGTGTGATGGCGAGACTGCGTCTCACAAACATGACAAATGGGGCCTTGCAATGAATGGCACCACCTTTGCAACTTCTCTTGAGACTGCGTACCCCATGAAACTGGCACGCAACATTGCTCTGAAGTTTGTGGCTGCGCTGCAGCGGTTGGGGATTCAGATGCCACCAGAAACCCTTTCAGAGTTGTCAGCCACTGACGCAGCCATCTTGCCTGCGTTGAGGGCGCAGACAGGCCTTCAACCACGTGCGTCCAAGTTGCCGCCGTTGATTGCAACATATGGGGCCCGTATTGCACTTACAGGGTTTCAACCTGACCTCCCAGCAGTTGAAGTCAATCAGAAGTTGGATGCACCAACCATTGTGGCCACTGTGAACGCGCCCACTGCATTACCGAAGGGTTCAAAGCTATTGCAGGTTGTTCCTCCGTTGCTGCCCTCGACATGCTTGCAAAAGGGGGCGTGGGTGTCAAGCCAGCAACTGGCACAAGAGGAGGTGGATAGGATTGTCTCCAAGTGTGGTGACTTTGACGGTCACAGGTCTGGCGTTTGCAGCACACAAGTTTGGGGGGTGCCCTGGTCGGAGGAAGCCTTCGTGCAACAAATGGTGAAATTTGGGCACCCTGCCACACTCCAATCATGTTTGCCTGATGTCTTGAAGGAGGCTGTTGATAGGTATAACACCATGGATGCACAACAACGCATTTCTTACAGAGCTTGCAAACTTGGTTTTTGGCTGAAGCGTTTGGCTGAGTTGAGGAGCGACGAGAAGGCCTTGAAACAAAGCATGGATGCTGAAGTGGCAGCAGTTCTTGACAGCAAGAACATTCTCTTGTGGGAGTCCATGCTCAAGGCCGTTGACTACCCAGACCTTGGTGTTGTGGCTGAGCTCAGTCAGGGCTCTGAGTTGATAGGATGCGTGGAGCGAACTGGGTTGTGGCCATCAAAGTTCTCTCCAGCCACGGTCACTGTTGATGAACTGCACAAAGTGGCTTCTATGGAAAGGAGCGTGCTGCACCAGCAGTTTGCAGGTGCAGCCCCACACGGTGATGAGGTGTGGCGCAAAACTATGGAAGAAGTTGAAGCTGGCACACTGGTGGGTCCGATCAAGTTGTCTGACGTGCCTGAGAGCTATCCGTTGAGCAAACGCTTTGGGATCCAGCAAGGCCCAAAGCTGCGCTGCATCGATGACTTCACTCGCTCTGCAGTAAATTGCTGCGTCCAAGCTGGAGAAAGTCCGAAGCCACATACTTTGGACGTTTTTGGAGCTTTGTGCGTGATGGTCATGGGTTCGTCAGATGGGCGCCGACGTTGGAAAGGCAGGACGTTCGATCTGGTGGGTGCGTACAGACAGTGCGCGATTCGACCGTCATCTCGGCGGTATGCCCACATTGCCGTTCAACATCCAGCTTCTCGAGAAATTTTCGCATTCCGTATGCGAGCCCTGCCGTTTGGAGCCGTCAGATCAGTGCACTCTTTCTTGAGGGCTTCGTTCAGCTTGTGGTTCCTGCTGGTCAAGGAGTTTCTCGTCCTAGCCACTAACTACTTCGACGACTATGTCGTCCTTGCAACAGATGACGAGACCAATGCAATCACCTCCTGCATTCACATGTTCTTCAAACTGGTTGGCTGGGACTTTGCAGAGTCCGGAGCAAAGGCGCCTGACTTTGCAGAGGCGTTCCAAGCCCTTGGAGTGTTGGTCAACGTTGGTGCTTTGCATGGAGGTTTGGTGACGGTTGGTAACACGGATAGCAGGAGACGTGAGCTCATCCAGTGTCTGCTTGAAATACTCAAAGTGCGTCGTCTGACGCGACAAGAGGCTTTGAGGTTGCGTGGACGGTTACAGTTTGCTGCAGGGAGCATTTTTGGCAGAATAGCAAAGAGCGCTTTGTCAGTGGTTACTTTGCATGCTTATGGCAATGGTTCCCCAAGGCTTAATGAGAAAGCTGTCATGTCGTTGCACTTGCACCTCAAGCTCTTGGAATTAGGCAGACCACGTGAGCTACGTCCAACCTCAGACAATGTGTGGTTCCTTCAGACTGACGCGTCTTACGAACCGTCCTCAGACGGTGTCTTCTCAGGCATTGGGGCGGTGCTGTTTGACCCTACAGGTAGACCGGTGCGATTCTTCTCAAAGCAGTTAACTTGTGACATGGTGCAGTCCTTGAACCCTTCTGGCAAGAAGAATGCCATCTTTGAGTGTGAATTCTTCGCTCTCTTTTGCGCCTTTTATGTTTGGGGTGACGTCGTCTCAAATGCCTTAGTGATATATACTGACAACAACGCTGTCAGGGATGCACTGATCACAGGGCACACTAACAATGTGGTGGCAAAACGGATCTTGCTGGCCACTCTTGGTTTGGAGTGCGAGAAGCAGCTCACTCCTTGGTACGCCAGGGTACCCACTGATTCGAACACTGCAGATGGGCCATCAAGGCTGAGAGTCGAAAGTTTGTTAAAGCTTGGTGTACACAGTTGTGATTTCGATGTTTCTAGTTGCTGGGATGCGTTGCTGGCCCTGGCCGTCAAATGGGGAGAAGAACAGGCCAGCAGCGATATCCCAGCTTGAAAAAGGATGCTTGTGCATGCATCAGTTCACATTCTCAATGTCAGTTCACCTGGTGTGCATCTTCACAGCTTCAGCTTTCACTGCAGCCTGCGGTTCTAAGAGACATAATCAAACGGTCATGTCATGATTGTGAGTTACGGCTTGAAAGAAGAAGCGTGTGCGATTCAGCAGGCTGGCTCGACGGTGTCGCTTGAACCATTGTGCATCATGTTTCCATGTGACATCTTTCAGTTGAGTTGAATACATTGTGAACAAGATTTCAGTAAGTCAACATATCCTTTTGTTTCTAGCGCTAAAAAGTTGCCCCGCCCTCTTGCCACCCACACTGGCACTTTGCAGCGCTAGAGACTGTCGTCGTCCTCTTACATTTCCTGGCAGACATTGCCAAACCCAAAGCCTGAAGAACAGGCCAGCAGCGATATCCCAGCTTGAAAAAGGATGCTTGTGCATGCATCAGTTCACATTCTCAATGTCAGTTCGCCTGGTGTGCATCTTCACAGCTTCAGCTTTCACTGCAGCTTGCGGCTCTAAGAGACATAAATGACGTACCCATTGGCCAAAAAATCGGTCATTTTGATGAATGGTATCATTGTTACTTGTGCTTTACCATTGCTTTAGGAACCTTAGTTCTTATCATGTTGGTGTCATTATTTTGATCAGGTGCATGTTTTGAACCCTGGGAATGCTTGGGGATTGTGGCCGGTGGCGGGGCCCGGGTTGCCCCGGCCCGGCTTGGCCTTACCCAGCTTAGCCCAGCGTGGGTGAAAACGAGACGCAAACAATTCAGATTTGCCAGCAAAATGAACTGCAGTAATGCCCAAAAAACTGCCGATGAATGGTTTGGACCGTATGGTTTCTCCCGGCCATGTTTGTTTCGGCTCGGTTCGCTTTGCCATGTTGATGATAAAAAGGTATTTATCAAAAAAACCGTAGTTTCATTCAGATAGTGCTCAATTTTGTCATGGGCCATGATCAAACCGCATACCGTGCATTCAGGTTTTTAGGAATCCATTTTCAGGCAATTGGATGTCAGAATCACAATGGACAAACGGATGCGTTTTGGAAGGTGTGCATGGTGAGTGTTTTCACGCCAAACAAAATTGAACACAACTTTGTAAAGGTTGTACGCATGAATTCATCCGTTTTTCCGGCCAACGGAATTTTTCACGGCGCGCAATTGCAACCCTTCAGTCTGTTGCAATTCTTGCCCAGATCCAAATTGCATTGAACTTGTCCAACAAATCATGTACCAATTTGCAGCTATGATTCATGACTCATAACCATGATTCACGACCATAATTCATGACCGTGACACATGGGGCATGATGCATGAACATGGTACGATCCATAGCTCCATTTGAATACATGGATTGGACACACATATTTAAACAAACAATTTGGAATATTGCGAGAAAATCAGGACAACAAATGGCCAGTGGAAAAAAATTGTTGACAAACTCATCATGGCAGAAACTTCGGGCATCCCAAGCAGCCTGTCCAGAGGCATTCTGCAACCTCGAGTTGTTGCTGCGACATTACCGACTCCTGATGTGTTACAACGTGGGAACGGTAGCAGCACATCTTCAAGCGGTCGAAAAAAAACATCCACATGGAGAACATGGCCATCATCCAGTTTGGGTCACTTAGTGGGTTTATCGACCATTGGTTTGACCTCGAGGTATTTGTCCCGCAGAAGTTCAAAGAACACCTTAGGGCGCCAACCTGTTGCTTTGCGCGCAGGTGGTGCGCAATATGGAGATGAATTTGTGGGAGACGAAGTGGATGCAGATTTGGTTGATTCGCTAAAGCAGCGAACTCTGGAAGCTTTGGATTTGGATTTCATTCTGGAACGCTTGCAAGGGCTATGCTACACTGCGACCGCTGCAGAAATGGCAGTGGACCCACATGCCTTATTGGCACAAAGTCCAGAAGAAGCTCGTGCATTGTACGATACCGTCCTGGAACTTACTCAATTGGAAGATGCTGATCTCGATCTTGAAGCCAAACTTGACATCGCAGACGAGGCTTGTTTGGTCACAGTGCTTATGGTCAGTCGAATTGGATTCGTTCCAATCTAGTCAAGACACTGGCATTTGGACAAAAGGCCCTGTATCCCTACATATTCAGTGGAACGGTTATGCCTGTGTTTTGTAGGTGGACAAGTGCACTCACGGCTTGGTACTAGTGGATGCCTCAGCCCTTTTGGCAAAGGCGGCGCCAGGTTGTTTGTTTTGTCCCAAAAAAATCATGCCACAGACCAGCAAAGGAGGTTCGGTATTTCAACGGAACATGTGCGTTCATTTGTTTGCGTATCTAAGGAACCAAATCAGCTATTCAAAGTCTCGGAATCCATCGAGGCAATCACCTTGAAACTCTCAATCGCTGTTGTGGAATCATTTGCTCAAATTTAAACAAAAGGTTTGCTGCTGGACGCTATCACAAGTTAGTGACAAACATGTTTTTCACTGTTCACAGGCTTTGCTTCGATTGCGCAACGGTGCAATACTGAGATGCCTTGTTGAGACACAAGAGCCACCGGGAGCTTCAGGGCAAGGGTGGAGAGCAGATTCATTCGAATAGACTTATATAAGTGCCAGTGGTGCCAAGGGAAGAAAAAACAAAAATCAGAACAACAAATACAATTAGATGTTTCTATGATGCTTGGTATCTATGATATTCTATGATGCTAGTTTCATACAGTTTCTGGTTTCTTTGTACCGCACGAGGTCTGGAAGCGGCAAATACCCGTGGTGTGGAGATTCCGTCACTGCTGGCCTACTGCCAAGACATAGTCCTGTCCCAAGATATGCAAAGACTGTTGCCAAAGCTAGCAGATACATGCAATTTTGTGATATTTTGTGTCATTTTTGTGTCATCTCTGTTTAATTCTTGTGTGATCACGTGGATTGAAACAAAACCATCACGTTTGAGGACCTTCCTGATAGGCTCCTGGACATCATGCTTGAGGAGCGGAAACGAAAGAAACTGAAACACCCATCTGAAGCAGACTCGTCAATATATTACTGTAGTCAATGTTAATGAACTAATGAAGTTTTTCCGTGGTTTTCCTTTTTGCGAATTCATGCCGCACGACAGTCTTACTTGTTTGGGACAAGGTCGGACAAGGGAAGAGGTGGTCCGTGATGTGGGCACAGGCCTTTCAAGAGGATGGAGAGCTATCTCTCAAGAAATTTCCTGAATTGGCGCAGCTGCGCCAAGCTGTCAGGCCCTGCTATTCTGATTGGAACTATTTTGTCTCCATGGAATCTGAATCTTGACCTGTTTGGTGTTCATGGATTATTCATGGATTTATGGTCATTTGTGGTGGCTTAACTGTGATGTCCTATGATTTACGGTTGTTTCTGGTTGTTGAACAGCGTTGTTCCATGGCTGACCTGCAGGGAGTTGGAGGAGGCCTGCTCTCGCACCATGGCAGAGGTTCTTTCGAGCGGAAAGTGCCCGGGGCTCTTCACCTTGGTGGAGCAACTGGCGATTTTCAGATCATCCAAACAAAAAAACATAAAAAAACTATATATATATATATAAATAATATATATATTATATATATAATATGATATGATCTGATATGATATGATATATGATATGATATGATATATGATATATGATATATAATATAATATATAATATATAATGTATAATGTATAATATATAATATATAATATATAATATATAATATATAATATATAATATATAATATATAATATGATATGATATGATATGATATTTGATATATGATATTACATGATATGATATGATATGATATATGATATATGACATATGATATATAATATATAATATATAATATATAATATATAATATATAATATATAATATATAATATATAATATATAATATATAATATATAATATAATATAATATATAATATAATATATAATATAATATATAATATAATATATAATATATAATATAATATAATATAATATATACATAATTATATATATAATATGATATGATATGATATATGATATGATATATGATATGATATGATATATGATATGATATATAATATGATATATAATATAATATAATATAGTATAATATAATATGATATAATATAATACAATATAATATAATATAATACGATATAATATAATATAATATATAATATAATATATAATATAATATAATATAATATAACATAACATAATATAATATAATATAACATAATATAATATAATATAATATAATATGATATAATATAATATGATATAATATAATATGATATAATATAATATGACATGATATAATATAATACGATACGATATGATATGATATAATATATGTAGAACATAACATAACATAGCATAACATAACATAAGATAACACAAGACACATGTATATATATAGTTACAAACAACATTGAACAAGCCGGACTCGGACTTGGTTTCTTCTTTTTTTCCTGAAGTAAATTGATCGTTTGTCTTGTCCTGTCCAGAAGGGTCATAAACTTAAAAAAAAACTTCACCATCCTTCACCATCATTCGCAATGCATGCCATGGTCATTTAGTGTGTTTGCTTGCTTCATCCGCAGTAGTTTCAAGTCCGTTTTTTGTGAATTGCAATTTGTGCATTTCGACATACACAGCTGCGGCCTTAGTGCTGATTGTGATTCAGGAATTTTGAATCAATTTTGTATGCCTGAAAATTGGGTACACAGTAGCCCCGGAATGGCAAATCTATACATATCTTAACGGGGAAAATGACGATAAACCATGATAGACCATCACAAGTTTGGTTACCCGACTACTTTCAATCCCAGTTGATTTGCTTCAATTTGCATCGTTTCCACCTGCATGGGAATTTCTTGGCGAGGCATGAAGAAACTTGCTGAGTCCTCAGCACTGTAATCACGAAGAAAGTTGACAAAGCCGACTAAGTCATACTAAGGTCCGTTTGGGTCTTCATATATCATTGCCTTTCCTTTGCTGCATCCTGAAGGGCTGCCAGGGCGAAGCCTGCACCCCAGCGGATTTCAATGTTTGTTTGAACATTTTCAGCGTTTTTTTCCATCGCGTTTGCGGAGAGTCCTTTTGACCCAGGGTGATTCCTACTCGTGCCAGGCCAGGTCGGCCAGGTCGGCCAGGTCTGCCAGGTCCAATCTGCACAGGTGCAAAATTTGCAACGCGCAAACTGTCGCCACAGGCAACCGGCTTCACTTGTGATGGCCTCGATGAATTCTGCGCTGAAAAAGAGAGGCGAGCAACGGTTGCAAAAATGGCCTGTTGTTAAGTAGATGATTCCGGATGATAATTCATCTGATGGTAGTTGACATATAATGAAGCATCTCAACCGGTGGGGCAGGGTTTCCTCCAGCAACAGGATCATGATTCATCATGGATCTTGAACGCTCGTGGAAAGTTATATATACTTCATCATATTTGATCTCTCCTAAAGAAGTGTAGAATTTGAAACGTGGTAGGGTTCATGGCCGTGCAGTTCCAGGCAATGTGACGAGATGACATGGAAGTGCCTTGGTGCCGGCCTTTGGCGAAATCACAGACATCAAGATGCCTTCGGGATTTTGGGGTCTGTTGATGTAGATCCACCAAGTGCATTTTCCAGTTTGGAGTACCCACCGGCATTCCTGAACTAGAAACTTAAATGTCCCAGATGCCACACCAAGATGAATCAAGCAAGGAGTTGCGGAATGGCTGCATCTCTGGAGCATTTCAACGCACCACGAGTCGGAAGTCATTCTGAAGTCATCAAAAGGTCTGGCAGCAAAACCATTTCTTGCCATTCTCCTTGTTTTTCTTTCTGGTCAGATTTGGCCAAATTTCCACGCCAAGAGGGATAATTGTGGCCCGCAGCTTGTTCTGAGGTGGGAAGCTGGAATGTCACTCCGAGGATCAGGAGTGTTTTTGGTCACTGAAAAGCTTGGATGAAATGTGCAGAGTTTCTGCGTGCCTGTCATAAATAATCCTGGGACACGGCAAAATCACCAGACATGACCAGACATGGTTGCATGAGTTTCATGATCTCATCGCGAAGCACCTGTGATCAACTGGAGATTGACTGCTCCAAGGAGAAGGCATGCAGAGCAGCTGCTCTGAGGGTGTGGGGATTGTTGTGGCTGCAAACAACAAACGACTGCAGACCATACGGAAAATCCTGGGTTTTCTACATCAACGCAAGATGCAGTGTGAAGTTGACCTTTCTATCATGTAAAGATTATGGTACTCCAAGACATACCAAACACCTTTGGACAGCTGTTTCGGAGCAACTTCTATGATCCAAGAGTTGGCGACGCTTTCTTCGTGAGCCGAGGGGGTATGGTGGGGTATGGATGTCTTAGATAAACTCCAAGGTCAATGTTTGACTTGCTGCGTGATCAGTCGGGGATGACGTTGCTTGTCAGGACAGCTCCCTCAACAAGGCGAAGATGAAGCCTAGCTCCTTCATCCAGGCTCTGGTTGAAGATGTGCATGATCAATGACCAAAAACTGAACGGTGTGTGTGTGTGTAACAGTGTGGATCAGTCACTAAGCTCCCGTCACATGTTACTCTTGTCGTCAAAAAGAACAGATCAGTGAGCTGGAGTTGATTTTGATTAAGTGCTTCAGATTCGGCTGCATCGCAGCATGATTTCTGAGGAGGCTGTAGAAACTTCAGCAAGAACAGCCATTCACCGACATCGCCAGGTTCTCAGCTTCGCAGTGCACAGTTTGGGTCTGACGTGTAAACGGCTGAGGTAAGAAGCAGATGTCCTCCACGAGATCGTGGCTGAGTGAAGCTCATCTGTGAGGCCAAAGAGCTACTCAGAATCCGTCGATGTTTAACGATTCAGGTGCGAAAGACGCCAATCTCGGCAAGAAAAGGGGTGATGGGTGTTCACAGGAAGGAGTTGTGAAAGTAAAGAACGTAAAGAATTGTGCTTGCTGCAGACATCTTCAAGCCGCACGATATAAAAGCTTTATGTGCCAGAAGATGTCGGGGAAAGGTACTCTGCGTACTTGTCAGATGATGGCTACATGCAGTTTGGTGGGCATGACACTCAGAGCTGTTCTTGAGTTTGCCTAGCTGAGCAGTGTTCAAAACCCCTGTTGGCTTATGTTATTATACTGATAAAATCTGATAAATATGTTGGGATTATCACAACCCATGAACAATAGAATATATGGAATCCCTATGAAACAATATAATGGAATGGTTGTGCTAAGCCTCACGGCCTGTCAGTTGAGTCAGGCACTATGTGTTGGGAGTGAAGCCACGGTTCAAAGAGAAGGCGTGGGCACCAGCTCAACAACTTGGAATTAAGAGGTGAAAGATGGTGAACTGAAGCTGCGTTCATAGGGTGTTTTGGTGAATTTTAGACATGCATAGATCTTATGAGGATGTGTTATTCGGTTTTGAAGTACCATTTAGCCGGTGCAGGAATTTCTGGGATTGACAGAGTCAGAGTCCCTCTTCTGTTCTGAATTCTGAACTTAGTGTGCAGGTTGGCCGAATGTTTGATGAATCAAGAAGCGGCCGCACGGGGCTCAAAGGGAATGGGGTCAGGCTTTGTTTTAGCTTCAAGCAGGATGAATTCAGGCGTGTCTCCCAACAGCGCGTCCCAGCATACATATGGTCTCTGTCCTTTTTTGTAGATTTGCAGTTGCAGTATGTTCACGATTTCAAAGCATTTTTTCCATTGCGTTGGGGATCTAAGTTTTGTGTCCCGTTTCAGGAACTGCTTATGTGGAGCCGTTTGAAGTGATTGAATATGCGGATGGTCTGTCAAAATCCAAGAAGGCACATCACGGTCTGATTCAGTTTGGGGCAAACGGCCAGAAGACCGTCATTGAGATTTGAATCAGTTTTTGTTGCTCTCCATTTCTTTGTTAAAGGTTATATACTGGATTTCTGCCTTTTTCCAACACTAAGCAGATAAAAAAAGACCACCAGGTTTTGTGACTCGGACCGTTGGAATTTGCGTGGCGAATTTGCGAGCTGGGATGGTTTCGAAACCTCTGGATCCTGGGGTGTATTATGTGTATTGTACTCTTGTTGAATCTTTTGTGCGGCCGTGAAGGATTGGCTGAGACTTCCCGGAGTGCCCCTGGGTTGAGTACCAAGTCCCCCCTGCCAGGAGCTGGAACGTATGGTTCGGCGTATCTACGGGAGCGCTGGTGACGCTGGTGATGTGTGTGCTTTCATGGGCAACAGCTGCTGCTTTTTGGATTCTTTGGTGATTTGCACGGGAGACGATTCTTATTGTGTGCGAGGAACATGTCACTGGCCATCAGTTCTGCCTCGGAAGATATGAAGAGATGCTTAAAGGCGAAAAGATGGCACTTGCACCACTCCACTATATTATATATATACAGCAATACATATAGATTATAGAGGTACCCGTGCTTCATTTGCATCAAGAGGGGCATGGCTACGAGAATGCTATGAGTTTAGCCCTTCAAGATTCCGTCCATCTCCAATTTGCAGTCGCGCGCTCTGACTTCATCACCTGCGCTTTTTCTGCAGGCAGCTGCCCTCATAGACTTGGCGCGTGCTCGCCTATTCCTTGGGGAGGACATGGAAGGAGAGGCAAGGTCCTTTCGATGCGCTTTGCATCAATTTGGATCAAACAATCTTCAGCCAAATGCCCGCCTTGTCAAAGACCATGCTTTTTCCTTGGATGATTTCAGACAGGTGCCGAAGGTTGGGGATGATGGAATTATCCAGGTCAGACAGGCTGGGAAATCATGGACTTCTGGGTTTGTGGGTTGGCGAATTCTCACAGATCAATGGCTGTTGCACTTTTGGAACCAGTTCGATTGAAGGCTCGTAATCCATGCCTGGTGCTCCGTGGAGGGAAGAAGGCACGGCGACGGTAGGTGGACTGCCAAAATGGAACTTTGAAGCGTACGAAAGCTGTTTGACGTTTGTTAAATTCAGCCAGCCAGGTGGTCGGTTATCGACTTGAGTTTGGAGCTCAAGGTTTGGTAATGGCAACAAGCTTAGAATGTGGAGCCGTTTCTGACTTGTTTCTCCGAGGCTTGGAACAAGCAGTCAATGCCTTCTACTCACTGGTCCAAATGCTGGCGGAAAGACTGTCGTTCTCAAAACTCTAGGATTGCTGGCGCTCTTGGTGTGCAGCTCAGTTCTACAGCTGAGTGATGTTGAGATGTTCCACGATACTATATCTTCATGGTGCTTTCAGGCTCGCTGTGGAATTCCAATCCCCGGGGGAGAAGCACCCAGAGTCGACTTTTTTGAGGCAAGACTACTGGAACTGACTTTTGCTAAATCAAGGTTACTGTACTTTGAGCAAAGAATCATGGAGAGGTGTACTGCCATTCTCTTTGCAATTTCCCACCTCTGGCAGAAAATGTTGTGCAGCTGCTAAACTTTGTGCAAGGTGGTTCTGGCAGATGTTGGGGACATGCAAACAATTGCTTCAATCTCAGGGTGAGATTGTTCAATATCTAATGTTCAGCGCATTTTGGAGCTTGCAGCTCTCTTCCCCTTGCCTATCTCAATGCCTTTGACTCCTTCCCTCAGGTAGACGACTTGTCAACCTATTCTGCGCATTTGGTGGCGCAGGGCACTCAAAGGAAGTTCCATATTTTTTGGATGGCCATGGATGGCCATCTTGAATGTGAATCTCATGTCAGTCATGTCAGCAATGTCAGTCATGTCAGTCTCATGTCTTCTGACGACATTCTTATGGCATATCGGCAGAAGTCGTTGTTGCTTCAGGTCGCGGATCATGCTGAGCGCTGCAGAAGGAGTGGGACCTCGAGCCTTGGTCATGGTTGATGAGGCAGGACCTTTTGGATCCTTGACCTATTGATATGTAATAATATATGTATATATGATTGTATGTCGTTGGATCGTAGATCGCAACGCCACTGATAACGGTTCCCACCTGAATGGTTCAAGGTCCTCCTTGATCACCAGAAAGTAGTTGATGTTCAACCAAAGTAAAGTCGTTCCAACAGTGTTGTCCACAACACCAAAAATGTATATCTATCCAACCAAATCCCAAAAGAGTCCACTCTTCACTCTTCACCTTCCAACCAATCCTATGGCGGCACTCGAGATTTTTCCCCTATCTCGCTGAAATTGGCCTTGAGCCACGAGTCAAAAGGCACATAATGAATGTGCTTTCCCCTGACAGGAAACAATCGAAGGTGTACGCGGCAGCAGCAAGTTACGAAACTCACACTGGTCTCTTTTCTATGTTCGATTGTTTCACCCATGTGACACCATATTTTCGATTCGAGTTCTGTTTGAGGGTCATTTCTTCATCGTAGATTCTGAATCTTCCCAACTGCAAAACGGTGCGTAAGAAGGTTGAGTCCATGGACTTCGTTAGGCAGTCTGCCAACATGATAGCAGTGCTGATCCAGCGGCATTGGGTATGGTTAGCTGATTGTTCCTTCAGCAACATGACTTCTATGGTGGTACGCCACTCCTGGCAATTTGGCACTGCAGTCTTAGTGACTAAGTCATATAAGGATTTACAATCAGTGATCATTAACCCTGGTGGTTCTACACAAAGAGACTTTTCAGGTTTATGCCAAGCAAAAGAGGGATCCTTTATGTAACCCCACATGCATCTAATCCACGTTAACTTATCTAGTGAACTGGACATAGCGTATGCTTCGGCACTCAAAGTAGAACGAACCACCCTACCAATCTGTTTGGTATGCCATGCAACTGGAGAGAAGTCTGTCGTCTCATTGTTTGCTAGTTTCCGTGTGCATGCCATGATAAAAATCCCTTGCTGGGCTGACATCTGTTTGGCCGAAGCGAAGCTTGCATCACCAAAGCTTGCGAAACAGAGCTCCGTCATGGGGATCGGACGTACGATCCCAGAGGTGTTGGCAAACTCTTGGGTTTCTTTGAGTACTCGATTTGCATCTAGCAGAGTTTGCACGGTCGCCTTGGTAATACCCTTCTGCAGGTGCGCAACTTTTGCGGCCACATCGGGCCGGGAATGCACTGCGGCGTATTGTAGGCTCCCGCAAATCCCCCTTAGTTTATTTAACTCCTGTGGAGTGATAGGGCTATCAACTTCTGCTCTACGGAGTTTAGGGATGTCTATGGGAGTTATTCTTTGGACATATTTTTCTTGGCTAACTTTGATAGAAAAATCCGGCAACTGTTCTATTTCAAGTCCTGTGAAACGGAATTTGCGTTTTTCATGTGAGCCAAAAGGAAGCTTTTTCTGAAGTTGTTGTAGGGCATAGCTAAATTTGTGGTTACCTGCCCCCAAACCGTCATCCACATGAGTACCCACTATCCCATTGAGGATCTTTGGATCTTTGGGGTCTCTTAACAAGTACAAACAATTGTCCAAGGGATGTGCGGTGAAACCTACTTCTTCTAAGCATTTCCGAAATTCGCGATAGAATAACAAAGGGGCATCTACCCGTCCATAAGCATTTCCTTCTAGTAGGCAGATCTGATGTTTTTCCATTCCAAGCAGTTCTCTCAACTCCTTTGGGGGTTCCATTGCTAGTTGACGATCATCGGATTTCCCTCGTAGAAAGGCAGTAGTGATGTCAAAGCTTTCAATACACCATTTGTGGCTGGCAGCTGTCTGGAGTAATAACATCCTGCCATCTCGGGTGAGAGTGGGACTATCGGATGCTAATTCCCCAATGTCGGGGTCCTGAAAACCTTTTACCACAAGTCGTGCTTTTGGTTTCTTTCCATCTTCGCTATTTTCATCTTCCTTCCAAGTCAGTATCCATCTAGAGGCTAAAACTCTGGAGGGGTGAATTTTATCCCGAACTATGGTTCTTACCGTTTGAGTATCCAACCAACAATTCAATTCCTTCAACTTGGCTTGCTTGAACCTCTCTCTCTCTTGGGGTGTCAAGTCACTGTAAACAAGTTCTTTCCCAAACTTGCGGGCTGCGGCATTGACCTCTGGCAGGTGCTCTTTGGGAGATTTGAGGAACTTATGGAATTGTTGTTTTGGCATTTCAAACTCAAAAGACACACACGCTGCTTCGCAAGGGTCGGGCATTGACCAAAGAGCGCCATCGTCATGAACACAGTCTGTCGTCTCGGTATTCTTCTCGATGATAACAGCATTATACACAGGTTCCATGTTACTCGGAGTTTCATTTTCCGACTGATCTGTGTCCAATGATGCAGTGTCAGGAGCAGATTGTGCCAGGCTCGGGCTTGGAACCATTGATTCAGGGCTTTCTTCACTATTGGAAGAAAACGGGGAGTCTGGAACAGGCGTTTCGACCGCAGGGTCGTGCATGGTTTCGTCAGGAATTTCGATCTCACCTCGTTGGCGTCTGATTGGTTCTTCCTCTGGTTGTCGAGAGGTCGAAAGTTCGCTATTGCCATCGTTTGCCTCTTCTTCTGTTGGAGGATTCACCTCAGATAAATCGGAGTATTGAAACATGCCACTCTTTTCTTTCAACTGTGTCTGTAAACGTTGTGCCATTTGTTTCAATTCTTCTTGGGTATTTGAAGTTGTAAAAGTGGAGTGTCTTTGAAATTCACGCATGGAAACTGGTCTGAGATTTTCATGGGCACATCTTAACAACCGATTCATGTGAGTGATCCATATGATTGTTCTTGATTCCTGGCAAACTACCTGTGCTGGACCACACCATCGTCCTTTCTCCAATATGTTCGGGGCTTTTCGTTTATCCCAAAACATGCACAACTGTCCACACAGCCATTCATGTATCACACCTCGTGACCTATGAAGGGCTGCTCTGCGAATTGCAGCATGATTGTCAGCATGCCAGAAAGCTGCTCTTGCGGCTGTCCGCAATTCAAGACTTCGCTTAAACTGCTCGGATGCTGGGTCGGGTGAAAGGCACATGTGATGAGCAGTTGATTCTTCGTCTGAGAGTAGTGACCCAGGAAGTTTAGAGGCCTTACCTAGTACAGCTTGTTCTGGACTATATCCGTTATTCACTATCATAGAATTTTTCGCTCGGAAACACTGGTTAAGAGCCTCATCTATTTCAGCTAGACTGGTGAAGTTCTGTGCATGGTCCATTCTTTCAAGCATTTCCTTGATCACACCTCCATGTCTCTCGATACGACCACGTTGCCACGGAGCGGCAGTGAGCACTGGCTGAATGCTGTGGGCTTGCAAAAAATCTTTCCATGGCTGGGATACAAACTCTCCACCTTGATCATGTAGTATTTCCTGTGGGGATCCTGCCCATTGAATCCACATCTGTTTCGTTGTACGGATGGAGGCTTGGGTATCCCGGGTTATCCTTTGACCTAAATGGAAACGGGTAGCATCATCTAGGATATGGAACACATAGATTTGAATACCCCTTTTACTACACCAGTCAAAACCATCCAAAAGAATTCTTTCATTAAAATCCTTCGGGTCTTTGAGTTGGCCGGGAGTAGTCTTTTGTGGTGGGTGTCTTGTCTCTCAGCGCATGACGGACACACAAAGTCGGCAGCACCTTCCACCAGGTATTCATGTGCTTTGGATTCCTTTAGATGTCGGGCCAGTCTTTCGGCTGTGGGGTGTCCTAGATTATTATGAATCTTGCGCAACATGGACTGTTGCTCTCGAGTAAGTTTCAGGAAATTTGGGCCTGAAACAGTGGCACTTAAAGGAGTCCAGCTGGGCACATCTACCTGCACTGGTGGACTGGCTGTTGATTCAGCGGCTTTTGTCTCAATTGATCCATTGGCGGGATCGGCTGCTGGCATTATAGGTGTATCAGGTCGGCTGTCATCTCTGGAAAACAAACACAACATGATATGGCTTGGCACCTCTTTTCGACAAGCCCTTTTCCGAGTTAATTCACTCCAAACTTCAAGTCCTAGGTCAATTATTTCATGAGTGAATCTTTTCTGTACTATGCTATGTCTTTTCGGCAGCTGATCTCTCCAAGCCTCTTCGCCCAACAAAAGACGATCTAGGCCTTTTCCTGCTTTGACTGCACCAATGTTCTCATGTGGAAACAGTTTCTGAATTTCCTGGAAGACTTCATCTTGCGGGTCTTCCCAAGTGACAACACCTGATTTGGGAAGTTTTCTCTGTAGAAATTCAAACATTGGTTTCCACACGTTCGCGGTGTCGTGTGGTGCAGAGGCTTCACCAGAGTTGGTACGTGCCCTTTTGGCAGGTGGCTCTATTTCATCTACATGGCAAATTGGCGCCTCATAGGGGCCTTGGGATGTTTGCATGATTCCACGGACAATGGTCAGCGCAAGCTTGCGTGGATAGAAGCAGCAAACCTGGACACGGAAATGCTATGACCCTTCCACTGACATCTTCCTGCTATGGTACTATGACTATGTTCACGATTGCAAACACGGCAGTCCAAAACGGAAAACATCTCAACTGAGGTGGTTTGTATGCGAGTGGATTTTCTCATCAACTGATTTTCACTCGGATGTCTCAGGCCAAAAGCACATTGGTCCAGCTGGGCCGGAATGGAACGCTTCAAAAACGGCTGTATCTCCTGCTGCTTCCAAACGCCGGAGGTTTTGGGACTTTCGAGATGGGTGTGTCTACCTTCATCATGCTGAATCTGAGCTACCACATTACACAACACCAGGTGTTCTTTGGCAAGACGTTGTTGGTGCATGACTTGTTCAAAACTTGATAGGCTTCGCATGGAGTTAAAACGGTTCCAGGCACACCAAGGACCACATTCCGGTGCAAGCCAAATATGTTTTGGTCTCTGTGTCTTGATGATGTGAAATAAGGCTCTTCTTCCAGTAGGTGTTGATAAATCCCCATCCTCATATGTAAACCTCCTTGCTCGCAAACCATGTTCTTGCGCCACGGTGGTCAACATGCTGTTCGGGAACGCATACACTTCTAGGATGTCCAACTGTTCTGACTTGTGAGAACTACTTTCTGAGTCAGGCTGTCGCATTTCATTCCACAGTTGTCTTTCTTTGAAGCTAGATTTATGTGACATCCTAGAATCTTGAAATTCCTCCCAATTGCCTCTCATGGAACCGGGTTGTTGGCCAATTGCTCCAGTTGATTGCGAGCTCGAGCATAGCTTGCGAAATCTGCCACATCCTCGGAAAGGTTGTCGGCTCTGGCCAGAATCCACTTGACGTAACCTGGGTCGGACTCGTACACATGGGCGTAACGAGACCTCAGATGCTTTTTGCCAAAGCCCACGATCTTGTTTCCCCAGCTTTCGAGGGATGCTTGAGTCACCATCAATTGGCTTCCAATCTCGGAAGCTGCGTAGGACGATCCTGGGCTTCCCATCATTGCAGCTGGTGGTCGGGCACTTGGTGTCATTGACACATGCGGCATGGGCTGTCTCACTGGCATTGGAGGAGGCTGATTGTTGGGAACTCTGACATTCATCATCACAGCAGACATCGATTGGGAAGAATTTGGCACCGTTGATGCAGCTTGGCCTTGTGATGGCACCATCTCGGCTTCCCATTCGAAATCTTCTGATCCTGGAACATGGTTCACCGGGCTCACGGTAGGTCCTGGACATGTGGGTGGCTTCTGTTGGAACTGAGCTTGAATCAGATTCCCCAACTGATCGATTGTCCGACGTTGTTGGGCCACTTCGTGAATCAGCTGATTCACCGGATTCATCTGGAGCTCCGTGGCTTCCTGGTTCGGGTCGATCGCACTGGTCATGGTGAACACAATGGTCATCAGGAGCTTCAGACTGGCTAACACTTCCTCTGCCACTGTGCGAAGAGCATCGAGCACTTCCTGGCGTGTCGGCATGACTGACAGGAATCTCACTTTCCAGACCTGGAGGCGGGGCACAGACACTTGATGCGACAAAAGCTGCTGCATTGGACTTGACATCAGGTTGACAAAGATCGGACATGTCAATCATGAACAACCCATTCTTGTTTTCTTTCAAATACAGTGACCTTTGCAGTGTCTTGAGGAAACATGTATTTTGTCCTAGGTCTATCATGGCTCCTAAACTCTTCATGGTCTTAATAGACAGCAGGAAAGGTGTGGCCTTCGGCACTACTTCAATTAGCAACCAGATTCGGATTCTCTTGTGGACCAGTGGTATGCGCAGCTGTTTGTAGCTATATGCAACTTGGTTATTTCCAAAACGGAATCCTACTCTACTGGGCTTTTCCACGACTTGGTCACGGACACTGGCTGGCAGTTTTTGGAGCATCGCGGGGACATGGTCTTGTCCGATCACACTGCGACTGGCACCTGTGTCCAGTATGGCCATTCCTTGACTTTGCATGGCATCTGAGTGATTCTGGCTGACAAAACCATCGGCTCTATTGGTTGGTCTCGGATGCATCTTCCTGGCGGCATGGGTGTGGAGTGCTGTGGTCACCACTTCTGGTTTCAGAACATTCTCCGGACCACAATTCTTTGTTACCCCATTATACCCAATAACCCCTTTATTACCCCGCTTATACCCCGGCTTATCCAGTTTCTTACCCCAAAAGGCTTTCACGTCTTCAACATTTTGTTTGCACAAAACTGAATTTCGGTGGCATGAGGCAACGAAACAGGTTTCACAACGGATGCACTCCTGTTCACTCAACGCTTCAAAGACCACTTGGTTGGTCTCCTCTTCGGCATCGGATGCTTCGGATGGCATGGAGAAGGCAACGTTGGCTGACTCACGGGTTTCTTTCCTCTGAGGGCATTCTGCACGCCAATGCCCAAGGGCACCGCAAAGCTTGCAATGCGTTTTCGCAATGCGAGCCAGCAACTCTTCTTTTCCAGACTTTCCACCACCTTTGCGGTATGGCCGGGATCCATCTTTGAACCCACCTTTCCCTTTTCCTTTTCCAGTGGGCCAAAACCCTCGGCTACGACGGCGATCATTGATCCTCTGCCTAGCCTCATTGTATGAGACCATTGCTTGTTGCATATCAGGAATCTCTTGCAGCATCTCTTCGAAATCACGCTCAAACTGTTGCACTACGTTGGCATCCTCATCTCCCTGAGACACTAGGTATTCCAGATGCTCGGTTGTCAAAACATCCTCTTCCTCATGGTATGCAACGTAAGTGCTCTGAACCGGAAGGCTTTCATCAGATTGGGCAGGTGGCTCTTCCACCTCTGTGAAATTGATTGGGTAAATCTTTTTCTTGGTTTCACCAGGGCCCATCAACACACGTGTGGACAACGACCTCATGGCTTGGTCAACTGCGGTCAGATCCAGCTTACCACCTGTCATCGTCAGGATTTTCTTTTTGTCTTCAGACGACAAACCTGACTGTCTCGACATCACGAAGGCTTGCATTTGTTTGACAGTGACATCATCACCTATCTCATTGAATGCAGCTTGAAGGCGAAGTGAGAAACTATGGGAGGCCTCATCAGACTTCTGTACTACCTTGTAGAGTGCTCGTTCAAACAGTTCATACGTTTTCATCTCTGATGTTTCTTCCCAAGCTGACAAAGCGGCCAACAAGTATTCAACACCTGAGTCGGCCTTGGTGAGCTTCTTCGGATCTAACTGACGCACCTGGGACCAAGCTGTCCCTTTACACAACATAGCTAACCTGGGAGCTAAGTTGGGCTTGTCCTTCTCGGGCATGACACCGTGGATGAACCTGGCTTTCTGTGAAAACTCTCGTATGTCATCTTCACTCGGGTCAAAACTGGGCAGCAAATTCCAAAAATTGGAACCCTGCTGGGAGTCACCGTTCCCATCAGTTGAGGCAGACTCTTTAGGAGGCATTGCTCACTATCCAGAAGCCACAAAACTAGCGGGCCGGCTTTGCGTGCAAGTAGCACGAGCCTCTAGGCTCCGCTACCAGTGTCGTTGGATCGTAGATCGCAACGCCACTGATAACGGTTCCCACCTGAATGGTTCAAGGTCCTCCTTGATCACCAGAAAGTAGTTGATGTTCAACCAAAGTAAAGTCGTTCCAACAGTGTTGTCCACAACACCAAAAATGTATATCTATCCAACCAAATCCCAAAAGAGTCCACTCTTCACCTTCCAACCAATCCTATGGCGGCACTCGAGATTTTTCCCCTATCTCGCTGAAATTGGCCTTGAGCCACGAGTCAAAAGGCACATAATGAATGTGCTTTCCCCTGACAGGAAACAATCGAAGGTGTACGCGGCAGCAGCAAGTTACGAAACTCACAATTGTATATGTATATGTATATGTATTCTATATGTATTCTATATATATATATATATGTTCATTTCTGCACCATTGAGGATATTGAGGACCAGTCTCCATCCATATTCATAAGATTCAATTGAATTTGATGCATTCTTTTGCGAATCGGGAATTGAACCAGAATCGGTTAGCAGAGCTCCTGTCAAGGTCACACTGTCGCCCTAGAAATCTGGAGACCTGAAAAGAGTGTGCCAACGACATCTTTATGGCCAATGTAGCCATCTAGCATCATTTGCTGCTTTACGCTTTGGCCCCCGAGCAACTTTGCTTTGCGACCAGAAAAGCAATTGCAGGAGGTAAACATATTCACAATATGTCCACAAAGTGCGCTAGCCGCGAGAGTGTAGGTCCATTGTTAATCAAATAATCACATGCGCTACACATTGCTCCACCAGCTGTCTTTCCTGCGCAGGCTGCCACCGGAACTGACCCTCAACAAGGAGCTGCGCTGGCAAGGGCAATGCTGGAGTCCTTCTTGGAGATGGGCGCTAGAGTTGTGACGACGACGTCCGAAGCTCGGAAGTCTCAGCTTGGCAAGTTCGAAGGTTCCGAAGGTTTCGAAGGTTTCGGAGGCTTGCAGGATCTTGCCGGTGCGGAAATCTACTCCAGGATCTTTCTTTGCGTTATGCTTTTTGGGCTCCTTTTCTGTTCAGAAGGATTCTTCACACAAAAAAATCTTCCTTGTCTTCTGATGCGGGGTGGCTGCAAGACGAGAACTTGAACCGTGGCCATTGTTTGTGCTGATCTCAACTATTAGGCACAGCAACCAGTTGAAGGATTGGGCGTTCCAGGCTGGGAATGCGAGAAAGAAGTGTAGTGAACTCTTGATCTATGCAGCTTGATGACGCAAAGCAACTTTTGGAAAGCTGCAGCAACAATGCTGTTGTGACAAAGTTTGGAATCTTCACAGCTGCATCCATTTGCATCCACGACTCAACAAAGCTTGGCTCAAAAGAGATGCTGTACTAAGAAGGTGACTTCAAATCACTGCTATCCATGCCTTGCAAAAAAGGGAAACAGACAACTGATGACCAGAAATCGGGCATATACAACTGACAGCCGCGCAGTGCTTGGCAAGCAACTTGAACTAGCTCAGGTGTTTGGCACTTTCTTTGAGACAGACTTGGTGATTCCATTTATGGCATTCTGTGGAAAGGGTCTATGTTCACAAATGTGATGGACGTTTCAGAAGTTCAGTGCGCAGCTCAGTGGGTCCATGGCCATCCAAATTGCAATTACCTCATGGCCTCATGGCATGGCGGTACCGTTTTTGGCTCAGGTTGCAGGAAATCCAGGAAGCCAAGAAGGGCTGGCCGAGACTCCTTACAGAGGACGAGGTGGTACAATGATTCAGAATCCACTTGGGGTTGGCGCACTTTAGTTGGAGAGTTTTCGTCGACCTGTAAAGTGTGACGTTGAGAGTCGGAACTCATAGCAGCCAAGAAGTGGAAGGTGGTGCTCAGCAAAGCTTCAATACGCTTTGCTTCAACGGCCAATTTCCTGCCATTTGATTTTTGGAAGGTGAAGAAAATCCTTGAGGTTCCTGGCAATGATGTATGTCCTTGCCTCATAGCTCCAGGAGCAGTAGCAAAGCCATCCTTTTTTTGCCTTCAGAAATATTCACACTGTAGATTTAGCAATAAATCAACAACCTTCCGTTCATCCATGGAGTCAGGTGCTGATTGCGTTGGACAGCAACCATCATGGGCATCCGTGACCTTTGGAGCTGTGCTGTGCTCTCATGCAGCAGGAGCTGTGGACATTGTAGTAGAAAGAAGGTTGACTCCGGACCGAGCAATTCCAACAATCGGCAACGATGCTTTCCTGAGCACTTGTCTTGAACCACGAATCCTTTGGATTTGTGGGAGCCAATGTCAACATGAACGTTAATGTAAACCCCCCCACCCCGCATCCGACCTCCTCCTCCTCCTCCTCCTCCTCCTCCCGCAGTCTCATTCGACTGTGACTCGAAGTTCGCAAGCGGCAACGCCCCAACCTCCATACAGAACCTCTGATGCTATAGCGTCAACTGCCACTGGACATTGCAAAGCAAATCGACGAACAAGTTGTCATTACAGCGAGACATAGAAAATATGGTCGTTTTTGGTCCATGGAGGAAGGTTCCTTAAATGGCCTCCCACGAATGCCTGGACAAGCCATCATACAGTTGGCTACATATGCCATCCCTGAAGGAAGACATCGTAGTCTGGGTACTCACATCAGCCGGGTGTTCTCCTTGACCCTGGACAAGTGGGAGTTTGCTGACTATGAATCCTGGCATATCCTGGCCAGGTTCGATAGTTTGTCACAGTTTGTCATGTTTTGATGTGATCTGCTTTGTTTGAAGGATGATTCCAGAACAGTCATTTGGTCTCAAGAGCACAGACTTGTCGCGCTTAGTAGCCACTGATTTGTGGTGTCGAAAGAGACTGAGGAGAGGATGCTCAAGACTGGCAACAATGCAGTGTGTTAGCTGATTTCAGTCATGATTTGTTTGCAGTGAATCATGACCATTGGAGACATCTATGTGGCGGCATATTAAGACATGAGACGACACTTTCCTATGTTTTCCAGCATTTCCTTCCACCAAGGTGAATGCAGAATTGGAAGTCAATTTGCCTGAAGGTTACACGAAACCGAAAGAGACAAGCGACAATTACGCACCTTGACTTCGTAATTGTCGTAATTCTTATTCTGGGGCATTCTAAGGCCGCACAGATGGCAGTCAAAACTTGGCTGGAACTGGAGAATCTTCTCTAGAATTTGACTGAGAATTGCAGGTTGCATCAGTTGCATCTATGATTTGCAGAGGAACATGTTTGCACCGCCTGCACCTTGCTGAGTTGTGAGCTTCAGGCAGAGTTCGTTCTTGCTCTGGACAAGTTTGTCAGCAGCTTGCTCCGGTTTTGGCGTGTGCCAGGTGGCATTAGGTGTCCGGTTGCCATACATTTGGCTTCATAGCCCACTGGATCCCGCACTTGGGGCGGCAGAATTTGTACTGTAAGTCATTTTTTTCAACTTTGCACAAGCAACGGACTTCCATGCATAGCAAGGCTTTGTCTCCAAATCCGTGTAGTGTTTCAGTTTTGAGACACTTTCGCCAAGGATCCAAATACCAAGAGAGGGCCTTCACAAAGACTGGCACTGGCAAGCTGGTTGAGTCTGCCAGCCGCAAGCAGCTGCAGGGGTTGTTTTGGTGTTTCAAGAGATGTGCTGTGTATGTGGGTGCACCAGGGTGCACCAGTACCATTTGATATTTCCCTGGCCCTCAATCCAGAGATGACTCAGGACGGCTCAGACGAGATCCCAGGTGACGGTAGCTTCGATTCAGTTTTGTGTCTTGGCATTCTTCTTTGGTTTGAGACTGCGAAATACTGTGAAATATTTTGCTCCTTTTTTTGAAGAACAAACAGCAACTTGAACCAACCGATGCACCTGAAAGTTCGATGATGACTGCAACAGACTAAATTCCTGGAACTGCTGTCCGCTTGGCTGGAAAGAGGTGGAATCCTTTTGGTGAAAGTTCTATCTGTGACCTGGCTTGATACAATGGCTGTTTGTCTTTTTTGGCATTGGTGGGAAGGATTGTCGGGTGGCCTTTCTGTAACTATTCAGGGACGATACGATTGTTTTGCCCGTGCTTGAATGGAAAGTCAAGCCTGGCCAGCGAGGCTTGCCAATTGATTTCTTTAGATGTGACAAGTGAAAGCGACCCATACGTCATGGCTGATCCTTTGCTGCAATTTGGCCATGGACTTCAAGGGAGCCATTTCAGAGCGCATTGGCCCGCTTTGATCGGTTTGTTTGTCGATATAGGTCAAGATAGTTATAATATGTCATGTGAAATAGCGGTAGGGCATCCCTCTTATCACACTTATCATCCCTTGTATCTGGCTTGTTTTTCCAGTTGTGAAGAACTCATTTTGGCATTGCCACCTTTACATTTGGCTGAAGCACTGCGGTAAAAGTCACTTGCCGTTGTTGCTTGCGTTTGGTGTCGTAAACCCCCTACTTGGCTGTGGTAGGTGGGTTTAACGGTTAACAGCCTCAGCCTAGGCCATCCATATTTGCTAGCTCTAGGACTTGAGCCTTGCTTGCTCCACCGCCACTGTTCTGTTAAACTTATACCCAGCACCAAAAACGAGTTGAAGGTCCGTGGTATTTGAACTTGACATTCCAGTGTGATCCCATTGCACGCTCATGGAGGATTGCCCCATTGTTCGCTCCTTGAGTCAGATTGTCAGTTCTGGTAAACCTTTCGTTTGGCTTCCTAATGAGTTACCCTACTTGGCAATGTCATCAGATGATGTTCACATTTCTGCTGACAAGCGTAAGCTTCATTCTGCAGATCGGGTTGATGATTTTGTTCCAATTTTCAATCAGCAGTTGCGATTTTTAAAGGGCCTTGCCGGTCAAGTTGCGGATCCAGTACCGTTTGCACACCCTTTGGAGCGGCCAGCACAGGTTGATCCAGATGTTCCAGATCATTCATCGGATGGTGATGACGAAGGTGAGGAACCCGTTGATCGCATGCGTAGGCTTGTAGCCGATGCAAAGTCATCGCAGCACAAATTTCCGCATTTTCCGAAGAATGCAGCGTGCCCGATCTGCAATCGATCTTGCATGTATCAAGAAGGTGAGAAAGTTTAGACGTGACATGATCCTTTAGAGGACAGGGGGGCTCTTGACCCGACTACCCAGTTCGGTCAGCGGATCGCCACAGACTTCATCATTGTGCAAAAGCTCAGCAGTGGAAAAGAGCACGGTGTTCAGGTCATCAGGGATGAATACAGTGGATGGGTGCGTGCATATCCAATGTTCAATAGAGACGCTGCAAACGTCACCGGCAACATCCTTTCATTCCTTGGACCCGTATACGATAATCCCTTTGTCATGGTAAAGTCAGACCAAGCCGCCGAACCGAAACTTGCATGTAAGCAACTGGCCTGTGCATTTGAAGGAAGCTTGGAAAACAGATTCCTTCATAATGCTGTCTTAGAACGGGACATTCGAACACTGCAGGGTGTCACCTCCAAACAGGTTTCGACATTAGTGCCAGATCTTTGGATTTATTCTGTTGAGTTTGCAGCAAAGGTTGAATGCAAAGCACATCGCGTCCGGAAATACTGAAACACGCCATAAGCTAGCAACCGGTTCTGAGTTCAATGGCAGAGAATTGCTCTTGGGACAGTTGGTGCATTACAGGGTTGACCCACTCCAAAGGGGAAAGTTCGATGCATCATCAAAACCTGGTTTGTTTTGTGGTTGGCGTTATGATTCTGGACCCAGACCTTTCAAGAATGTATTACGTTTTGGATGACAATAAGGTCAAGAATCAAGAGAGTGGTTACACCAACGCAATTGCTGTCCCAGCAGAGGAACTCTTCGTCGAAGAAAAGGAACCCGTGTTACCTTTGAAGTCTGCGTCCGAGACTGCCTTGGCCAGCTTTGGTGATGCAAAGCTTGAGGACATGGCCCCGTTGGATATCCCATTTTCTAGCATAACCCAAGAATCAAAGAGTCCAAGAAATGAGTACATAACCCTTGATAGAATCATTAAGTATGGAGCAACACCCGGTTGTAGAGCATGTGCCTGTTCGTCCGAACATACTGTTCACAATCTCATTTGCCGTGCATGCTTCAATGCGTTGATTCGCGCAGATAGGATAGCTTCAAGGACCAAGACTCCCGTGAGTCCAAGACCTATTGCACCGCAAACACCTTTGCCAGTAACGGATGTTGCCAGTGCTGGGGTTGAAGAAAGAATTAGTGATCATGAGAGAGAAGCAACAGATGAGCCTGTTCAAGACGCTGATGCGCAGCTGCCATTCAGTGCCGGTATCCCGCCCGGTGAATCCGAGCCAGCATTGATCAACCGTGTTGCATCCACCATCGATGAAGCATTCGTGTGATCGAGTTTCGAACGCGCAAAGCACAGACGCATGAACACACTGGTCAGAAACGATACACTCTTCGAATTTGCATGTTCAGATTCAATCATGGGGGACAAGCTGAAGCTGTTGGGGTTTCGTGCATCAAGTTGAGCTGTTCTACATTGGACTTGTGTAACCAGAACATGTACAACAAGCCATTGGTCAACTTGAAGCACTGCCAGGTGCTGATGCATGGGCATCCGTGATGTGCACGCATCATTCACCTATACAGAACGTGAACATACACATGCATGGGAAACCATACCACAAGAAACTCAGAAAGAAACAAAAGGAGTCGGAACAATTGCTTCAGTATGCCATTCAATTCCTTGAGAGAGCTTTAGAGCTTGGAGGTCGTGCCGCATTCGAGCCGCCGGCAGAGAATGCGCTATGGAAGAATCAGCACTTGGTTGCTTTTGAAGAAAGGGCTGGTATGAAACGTGTTTACTTCCATGGTTGTCCACTGACCTTAAAGGAAAAGGTAAAGGTAAACATGTAAAGAAGCCATGGTGTGTATCGACCAGTGACCTGAAATTGATCCAATTCCTTTCGCAACATGTCTGCAATGGAGACCATGATCATGAAGAGGCCTTAGGTAAGAATACTGCCCAATCAGCATACTACACGCCTGAGTTTGCCAATGCACTTCTAGAAGCTTGGTATCCTCAAAAATGGCACAAAACCTTGCCAAAGCTAGATTCACCATCAGCCCTAGTGACACTGAACTTGTCGCGGTCAGCATGGCTGCAGGATGAGAAAGGTGTTCAAGCCGTGCTCAAAAAGGCACAAGGGTTGAGAGACAATGGGACATGGGATGATGACTCCTGAGAAGATCAAGATCGCTGAAGTGTTGACACTATGTGGCATCAAACATCATGAAATGTCTGCTGAGCATCATCGCTACAAAGGGCGAATAGTTTACCGTGGAGATGCGATCCGCGATGAACACCACCAGTATGTCCTTTTCGAAGACACTGCAACCACGCCAACTGCACTCGCTGGGCTCAGCCCCACCCTGTGGGTGGGATGTATGACAGCGCTGTCCTGTGCAGACTGCATCCAGGCTTATCTGCAATGTGACTTGGATGGCAAGACGTGGGTGATCTTGCCTAACGAACTGTGGTTAGATGCATGAAAACAAAAATATGATAAAGAAACAAAGCTTGCTGTCAGACTCGTTTGCAGCCTTTACGCGTGCCCACAAGCGGGTCATGTGTGGCAGCAACACCTTGAGAAACAATTGAAGTGTATGGGCGGGCAACAAATTTCCGTCATATCCTAGTAACTTTGTGTTCAGGAGAGGTGACAACGGTCAACACACTTTGCTGTTAAACGTGTACGTCGACGACTGCACCTTGGCTGGTGGCAGCATTGTCATCCAACGTGAATTCTGGCAAGAATTCAGACAGAAAGTGCGTTTGGAACCTGAGGAATATATCTCTGAGAAACGAACCAAAATTCTAGGAAGACTTCATTCTGTATCAAGAACCCCCAAGCAAATAACCATGACCATGACCTATGATATGAGATCGTACGCCCAGGGTATCATAGATCTATACTGTGAGTTATCCGGAACCCTCCAAGAAAAGTTGAAGTCAGCGCCGCCAACTCCGTGCTTGCCTGAATTGTCAATGTCAGATGCAGGCTTCATGCGAGAAGGGGTATTGCATAAGCACGCTGCTCGCATTCTCATGAGGTGCTTGTGGTTGTCACGGATGGCGAGACCAAACATCAGTTTTGCTGTTGGACGGTTAACAACAAGGGTTTCTAAATGGACAGCTTGGGAGGACAGGCAAACCTTGCGTTTGATTTGTTATCTCACTTCCACTCGGAATCATGTTTTTCGGGCATCTGTAGATCCCAACGAGAAACCTGAGCTGCTGGTTTTCGCAGATTCAGACTTTGCATCGTGTCCACATACATGCAGAAGCACGTCTGGGGTAATCTATGTTATCAGAACGGGAGAAGCGTACTTCCCAATCCTCTGGTCATCAAGAAAACCAGGTTCGACCGCTCATTCAACCACAGAAGCTGAGTTGATCGCATTTGCAAGTGCGCTGTTCGGAGAAGCTCTGAATCTCCATGCGATGGCCGAGTACATCACCGACATGGCAGTCCCTGTTAGATTTGAAAGCTGCAATCACAGTCACTCGATCTGGATACAGCGCAAAACTGCGCCATCTTGTTAGAGTGCAAAAGGTCAATATCCAAAGTGTGAGCGAGCAACTTGAGAACAACACGTTCAATCTGGAATACTGTTACACCTGGCGAATGGATTCACGAAGATCATCCCTAACGGAGTTGAATGGCAAACCACCCTGCAACAACTATGCATTCAACTAGCCTCGTAGATTTACATCCTTGAAATCTGTGCTGACTGCAAAGCAAGAACACGCGGGAATTGAATGTAGGGCTGCTAGCCGGGATGAGGGGGGAGTTATGATATGTCATGTGAACTAGCCGTAGGGCATCCCTCTTATCATCCCTTGTAGCTACTTTGTATTTCCAGTTGTGAAGAACTCATTTTGGCATTGCCACCTTTACATGTGGCTGAAGCACTGCGGTAAAAGTCACTTGCCGTTGCTGCTTGCGTTTGGTGTCGTAAACCTCCTACTTGGCTGTGGTAGGTGGGTTTAACTAAGGTGTCATATATACAGCACACACACAGATATATGATATTATATATATATATACACATACAGTCACATACATGACATACTGCATCGTTGACTAGACTGATGGGATGATTTTTCAGGCGCTGCACATATGGAACAGATGGAACTTGTGTCTTGTTTTGCTGGAACTTCCTGGGGGATGCTGGATCTTGCACCAGGAATTGCAGGGAGGGCAGCAGAAGATGCGAACAAAGTCCATCAAGGATTGTGCAAATCCAGTTTGGGTCCGGGCCCAAGTGAAGGTCTTTTACAGAGACTAAAAAACTTTCAGTCTTTAGTTTCAGGTCAAATCTTTCTGTAGGAAGCTTTGCGAGAGAGTTGTCGTGCAGCATTTTGTTGTGTTTGTACCAGCAGGGATCTCTGATGGAAATAAATCCTAGATGACCAGTCATGGCCCTTCTGCGGACGCTGAGGACGAAGTCTTAATGCTGAATGTGCGAAATCCTCGAGCAGATGTCCTACAGCTTCGTGTTTGGGATGCAGACACCATCAGCAAGGAACGGTTGACAAAATGTTCCACCTTTGTTGAACGCGTGCCCGAAGCATGGCAGGATGATGACATTGGACATGTTGCCCACACCTCAGTCACTTCAGTCACTGCAGTTTTGCATAGGTTTGCTGTACTGATTCTGATTGTTTGCGTCTTGACCCTGCCAGCTTTCAGGAGATTCCTTTGCGCCAGCTCTTGCGCAGGGGCAGTGGCAGTGACTGTGAAAAAACAACTTCAGCAGAAACTGTGCGTTTTGAAGATTTGCACCTTGGCATATCTTGGTATTTGGAAGTTTGCTGCAACTCAGCATCAACTACAGTATGTCGATCTTGATAGACACTGTCTTGCCATGCGTTTCGCTCGACAACGTAGGTTCACCTTGTTGCAGACATGGCAAAACATCCAATGACATCTATACTGTCTATACTCAGTAAGTTGCGATTTTCAGATGATGCTCAGGATATTGACCGGCGGTGACCTTCATCCATGCTTTTGCGTGCGGTTTTTCCAAAGGAACAAACCGCGCGGATTTCTGAGCGTTGAACTCACCTATCAGCCTCTAGAATGAGGCAGAAATTGAGGAGTTTATGGATAAGTGCTTTACTTTAATCACTTTAATCTTTATATTCCTTTGTGCTTTTGAATAATGCACAACTTGCAGTCGATCCATTTGCATTAATCCGATTGCTCCAATCTTGACCGCCGTTTCGTTACACCACATCCTCTCCGTGAGGTTTCCTGCCAGGGAAAACATATATCGTGTTCTTGGGCCCCCACTGGATCGACTGATGGCTAATGCTTTGGGTCTGAGATGACCTAGAGAAAGGGTGTTGTTTTGCACCCTGGGCGGAAAAAGAAGCGCCACTGTGCAGAGATTGGTCGCAAAGTGCCAAATATAGTACATTGATCGAAATTGATCGAAATTGAAAGACTGGATTTGACTGGATCGCCAGGATGAACGAACCATGACTGCGGCCATGGAGTACAAGTTGGGCCGTCCCACCTACAGATTAACAACCAATGCGGCAGCTGCCTCAGCAACTGAGAAGGGACGTTTTGGGGAGGGATGGTTGTATACCCTCCACTGCTCATGTGTGAGTATTTATATACGTATGCAAAAACACACATATATATAATATAAACAAATGTAATATATATATATCATTTAATAAGTAATATATATAATATATATATATTTTATATATTATATATATTATATATTATATATTATATTTTATTTATTATATATTATATATTATATATTTTATATTATATTTTATTTATTATATATTATATATTATATATTATATATTATATATTATGTATTATATATATTATATATATTATATATATTATATATTATATATATTATATATATTATATATATTATATATATTATATATATTATATATATTACATATTATATAAATTATATATATTATATATATTATATATATTATATATATTATATATATTATATATATTATATATCTTATATATCTTATATATCTTATATATATTATATATATTATATATTATATATATATTATATATATTATATATATTATATATATTATATATATATTATATATTTTATATATTATATATATTATATATATTATATATATTATATATATATTATATATATTATGTTGAATTTCACGAGGTCTTGGGGTTTTGGGATTTTTAGGGTATATTGGGTTTCAAAGTCAAAATGCATCATTTCGAGCAACCTGCGCGCAGAAGGGTCGTCAGGAAAAGTGTTGAATGTTGTGATTTTTGTTGAATCAGTGGTCCACAGGTCCAACTGGCATTCCAGAAACAGAAACAGTCGGAAACAGTCGGAAACAGTCGGGAGCGGCCCGGCGTGATCATGCCAAAATTGTCAATCCGCCATTTTTTTTGCAAAAAAAACTTTTCCGCACAATCCCATTTTTTTTTTGAAAGTGCAACGGGAAACAGTTGGAAACAGTTGGGGCTCGTACCTTTGACTCGGCAAAAAAAGAGCTATTTAAAACCAGTTTTAAGGTTCATTTTCTTTATAAACTGGTTTTAAATAGCTCTTTTTTGCCGAGTCAAAGGTACGAGCCCCAACTGTTTCCAACTGTTTCCCGTTGCACTTTCAAAAAAAAAATGGGATTGCGCGGAAAAGTTTTTTTTTTGCAAAAAAATGGCGGATTGACAATTTTGGCATGATCACGCCGGGCCGCTCCGACTGTTTCCGACTGTTTCCGACTGTTTCAGTTTCTCTGGAACGCCAGTTGGACCTGTGGACCACTGATTCAACAAAAATCACAACATTCAACACTTTTCCTGACGACCCTTCTGCGCGCAGGTTGCTCGAAATGATGCATTTTGACTTTGAAACCCAATATACCCTAAAAATCCCAAAACCCCAAGACCTCGTGAAATTCAATAATATATTATATATATTAGATATATAATATATATTATATATATTATATATATTATATATTATACATATATATATTATATTTATTATATATTATATATTATATATTTATTATATATTATATATATTATATATTATATATATTAGATATATTATATATATTATATTAGATATACTATATATATTATATATATATATTATATTATACATATCCATATCTTGTTATCAAACCGCTTTGCATACTTAGGTGGGAGAGTCTCATGCCATTGAGACTGCTCAGCGTCTTGGTTTGCCGACTTCCATCGTTCTCCTCTCAGTTTCGTGTAAGTAGGTAAGGCGTGAGAATTGCAAACAAGATGAACCACGAATGAGTCACGAATAGGTTTTCAAAACTCTGAGGGTCTCCAGAACATAGATACACAGCTGGCAGTTGCCCACAGCTGCAAGGTTCAGAGAGCTGAGCAGTTGCTGAGTGATGACCAAAGACAACTGCTGGCCCTTCAGCGACAGGCTACGGGAATTCTAGTTGCCAAACAGACAGTTGTGATTCATGGCCACAAAGATGTCTTGGAGTTTTGGAAAACCTGGGAATGATACAGCAATGAAAGCTAGATATTCCAGAATCTGCTAATCTCCAGTGAATCTCCCGTGTCTTCAGGTTTGTGAGTACATGAGCTGGTAATAGCTGGTACATATTTGCCCCTCTCAGCTTGTGCTGCAAGTTTGCCAGGCATCCGCGGCAGAACAGGCTGGAGAATTGGGTACCCCAAACTGGGACGGCTTGCCATTTTTCAAAGAACTTGTGATGTGCTAAATTTTGAGTGCTAAATTTTGATGAATACCAGAACCCGGGGATTTTTTTGTCGCCTGGCTGTGTGAGGATTATGTTGCTGCCAAATTGGAAGCAGAGGAACGGGAGGAAATTGCAAAGAAAGCCATAGGAGATGCTGCAGCCAAGGCTGGGATTTCTATTTTTAGATAGTCGATGCGAGTCGATGCCCTGTCATATTTTTTGAACGTCACTTGCTGTATCTTGATGAGTTGATGAGTTGTTGATGGAACAGGAAAGCGACTTGGCATATCGCGAGAAGGAAATTGCAAAGATGGAGGCTGTTGGGCTGTTGGGCCAGTATCAAAGTAGAATCAAATGCAATGGTAAAAACCTGGGAAAGTTCACTTATTACGCACTTGGCATGCACTTTGGCCACAGGCTGGAAGCCAAACCTCAGTTTGAGTGGCGCCGTTGAAAGTGCATCCCAAAACAATGTCTCTTTTTTCCCGAGCGAAACAGCACGAAACAGCGGAAGGTGAGCTTGAAGCAACGGATGGAAGCCTTGCAAAGGCAGATGCAAGCAGAACTGAAGGTGTGGCGGGAGTGGTTTGGCGCTTTGGCTATCGCAAAATTCTGAGCTTTCAAATCTTTCAACATGCATCAGACGGTTCAACAGCATGGCAGATCCTGGAGCCAGGCCAGGGTGGAAGTGAAGGAGAGGCAGTTCCAGGCCTAGGGACAGCAATTGCAGCTGTCAATGGGTGGTGCTTGCGTCTCGACTTCAAAACTCTGCTTTGGATGTTGTGACAGAGAGTTTGCAACCAGCCTTGAATCATATGCTTGCCAGAGTTCAAGCATGTTCTAACAATTTGTATTTTCCCGAATGCGTAGCAAGGGTTCCCGTTTCACTCTGGGGGTCTGGGGGTTGAAGGTGTGTTCGCTCGACGTTGCGTTTGTGGTCGCAACCGTCCGCAACCGTCCGCAACCGTTCGCAACCGTTCGCAACCGTCCGTACGAACTCCGTATGGCCGTGCCTATGGGAAGTTTTGCAGAGGTGGTCATTTTTGGAGGTTTCCAATGTGTCGTTGCTTCGTTTCGCGTGGCAGGCGTGGCACTTCGTGACATTCAGACGTGTTCTGCAACGTGTCGAAAGTCGTTTTGCGTGGCAAGCGCAATACTTTTGCGACGTTTTCAGAAGATGTGTTGCAGTTTTCGTGGCAGGCGCAGCACTTCAGACGTGTCGTGTTGTGTGTTTTTGCAAATTGCATTGGCAGGGCTGCGTTAAATGGCGACAAGGTGCTAATTCCGTGGCAGGCGTGGCATTTTGTGACATGTGCTGAAAATTGACGGAAGCTTCGCACGAAACATCGATTTTGAGGTAGCAAAATTTAGAGGTTCCTAGGAAAACTTGTAGGAAAACGTCGATTTTGAAGCTACAAAGTGCGAAAATTGGAAGAAGTCTCGCAGAAAATGCTCGTTTTGGTGCTCCCACGTGTCTCGTCTCGAGTCTCTGGTTTTCTGGTGGCGTCGCCGTGTCTATGGGGGGAGCTGCAAAACTTGTCCTTTCAGCATTTTTCAAACTGTGAAAATTGGAGGAAGTCTCGCACGAAATGCTGGTTTTGATGTTCCTACGTGTCTTGTCTCGAGTCTCTGGTTTTCCTGTGGCTTCGCCGTGTCTATGGGGGAAGCTGCAAAACCTCTCCTTTTCGAATGTTTCCAAGCAGGTTGTCATGTTGTTTTGCGTGGCAGACGTGGCACTTTCTGACATTCCAACCTGTTTGATGATGTTCACAAATTTCAAAATTGGAGGAAGTCTCGTAGGAAATGCTGTTTTTTCTGCATCCACGTGTCTTGTCGCGAGTCTCTCGTTTTCCTGTGGCGTCGCCGTGTCTATGGGGGAAGCTGGAAAAACATGCAAGACTGCGATGATCAAAGGGTTGCTGAGATGTTGTAGATTCATGCAGATTCGTGTATTTACGGTTCTGCGTCGGCTAACATTTTGGCTGTGCTCAGTTGCCAGAGGCCATCAAGCATTCACGGTTAATGACATGGCGTTGATAGAGACAGTGCAAGACCGATGTTCGAAGGTTACTGACAGAGACCCAAGCAAATTTCGCATGGACGGGAGTGTTGCCGATTCAGGCATGAAGTTTGTCAGCAATGTTGAAAGAGTTGCTGAGATGTTATAATTATAGTTGTCTATTTTCAACATTTTCAGCAAATTGGACAGATCTTGGCTGGGCTCAGCTCAGACAGACTTCGCACACATTGTTGCCAGGTATTTGAATGCTATTTGTGTGTAGAGATGTGATTGTTATTCAAACATGTGCTGGATGTGTCTTGCATGCGTTTTTTTAAGATGGCGGGTCGCCGGCCTGCGCTGCAATGGCGTAAGCTTGCGCGGCAGAACTGCTTGCGAGGGCGCGCCACGCGCTATGTTGCTGCCGCGGTGCTCCGGCTTGTCGCGGCTTGCGGCTGCTGCTTCGCGATGCTGCTGCCGCTGTCTACGCTGCTTGGTGTTCTTGCTGCGGTGCTGCTGCCGAGCTTCCTGCGTTGTGTGCAGCTGAGACATGTCCGTGGTTTGCTGCGGCAAGAGGCGTTGCTACTGGAGTTTGTACAACGCGTGCCATACTGCAGTGTGGGAATCGAAAACCGCATGGACATTGCAGTGCCTTGGCTTTGTGCAAGACAGCGATGGTTGAGCATTTGGAATGAATTGCTTGGAATTTCGGGTCTGCGTGCTATGCAGAGACAGTCTATGCCAGTTATCTTGGCTATCATTTTGAGTTGTGTCGTAGTGGTTCAGACATGCATGTTTGTGTTTCTGTTGCATTGTTTGTTTTGCCTCAGCACTCCTGAACACCTCAGGTGTTATATGGTCTGGTACTTCTTTTTAATATACGATTTGTGTTTTTTCTACACAACAAGTTCACTGCTGGTATCCCGGTTTTGCTTCCCAGGGAGTGACTGATTCTGTCGAAGCTTCTGCTGGCTTTAAATGAATTTTGGCTGCAGTTTGCGCGCCGCGTTTGCAGAGTGGAAGCTTATTTGCGGTCATTGCAAAAATATTCTATATTGTAGCCAGAATCGTGTCGGCCTCTTTGCGACCTCCCTTCATTGCTGCCTTTTGCGACTTCACTGCCACCCCTTTGCGGTTTCATTGACCCACCTTTGCGGCTTCATTGACACCCTTCTTCTCGCGGCTTCATTACCACCCGTTTTGAGCTTTGTTGTGCTTATTGTTCGGATCTAGAATGATAACCAAACACATGACGCAAAGGGCCAGCTGACGGGGAAATGGTTAACTGAACTATCCGGTTATTCTTTCAATCCTTCCAGCGAAATAGCATGGTGAATGGTTCCTTGAGGATTTTTGAACTTTAGTGTCCTTAGCGGTGTCGCCGCAAAATGCTCAGTCAGCTGAGGCGATTTCTCAAAAGGTTGCAGTCCAGAGTGACTCGTTGTTCGGCTGCGGGGACAGCGTCTGAGTGGGTTAGCTTGTCAAACCTTGAACTACAAACACGTGTGCCCAACATTGATGTCGCTTCACTCGGTTGTTCCTATACTGCAAGAATTGGTGATCTGTTTAAGATCAGATGAGTAATTTCCGGACGAATCAATGCTAATTGCCACGCTACCAATCACCATATGCAACCATGGAAACGAGTAGATCGAAGCCACTGGAGTTTAACCCTTCTATGAAATTCTAAATGCCAGTAAATCATGTGTGGATACCCCTGATAAGCCCTGATATCAGGTTTTCTTAGATGAACATTTGCACCTTGCCGCCCCGCAGCTTGATTGCCACCCCCACCCGCGGCTTCATTGCCACCCCGCGGCTTGATTGCCACCCCGCGGCTTGATTGCCACCCCCACCCGTGGCTTCACTGCCACCTCGCGGCTTAACTGCCACCCCGCGACTTGATTGCCACGGCTTCATTGCCACCCCGCGGCTTGATTGGCACCCCCACCCGTGGCTTCACTGCCACCTCGCGGCTTGACTGCCACCTTGCGGCTTGATTGCCACCCCGCGGCTTGACTGCCACCCCGCGGCTTGATTGCCACCCCCCGGCTTCACTGACCCCGCGGCTTAACTGCCACCCTGCGGCTTGATTGCCCCCCGCGGCTTGATTGCCACCCCGCGGCTTGATTGCCCCCCCGCGGCTGATTGCCACCCCACCCGCGGCTTCACGCCACCCCGCGGCTTGATTGCCACCCCCTGCGGCTTGATTGCCATCTGCGGCTTGACTGCCACCCCGCGGCTTGATTGCCACCCCCACCCGCGGCTTGATTGGCACCCCCACCCGTGGCTTCACTGCCACCTCGCGGCTTGATTGCCACCCCGCGACTTGATTGCCACGGCTTCATTGCCACCCCGCGGCTTGATTGGCACCCCCACCCGTGGCTTCACTGCCACCTCGCGGCTTGACTGCCACCTTGCGGCTTGATTGCCACCCCGCGGCTTGACTGCCACCCCGCGGCTTGATTGCCACCCCCCACCCGCAGCTTGACTGCCACCCCGCGGCTTGGGCTTCACTGCCACCTCGCGGCTTCACTGCCACCCTGCGGCTTGATTGCCACCCCGCGGCTTGACTGCCACCCCGCGGCTTGATTGCCACCCCCACCCGCGGCTTCACTGCCACCCCGCGGCTTGATTGCCACCCCCCCGTGGCTTCACTGCCACCCGCGGCTTGATTTGCCACCCCCACCCGCGGTTCACTGCCACCCCGCGGCTTGATTGCCCCACCACCTGCGGCTTCATTTTGCCACCCCGGGCTTGATTGCCACCCCCAACACGGGTACTTTTCACTGACCACCCCCCCGCGACTGATTACCTCCACCCGGGTTCACTGCCACCCCGCGGCTTGATTGCCACCCTCACCCGTGGCTTGACTGCACCTCGCGGCTTGACTGCCACCCTGCGGCTGATTGCACCCCGCGGCTTGACTGCCACCCCGCGGCTTGATTGCCACCCTGCGGCTTGATTGCTGATTTGGCTGGCAGCCGCGGATCTTCAACTGCTACGCATGCAAGAGACAATGTCGGTATACATGCGAGAAAGTATGCCAGAATAAATGCCACATAATGCCAGACACGATCTCAGAATACAAGCTAGAAAGAATGTCAGCTAGAGCTGATATATATATATATGTATACTATTTCCACATATAGCTGATTTGGCTTGGCAGCCGCGGATCTCAACTGCGAGCGCATGCAAGAGACAATGTCGGTATACATGCGAGAAAGTATGCCAGAATAAATGCCACATAATGCCAGACACGATCTCAGAATACAAGCTAGAAAGAATGTCAGCTAGAGCTGATATATATATATATATATGTATATTATTTCCACATATACCCCCACATGGTATGTCAGAAACTTTGTCAAAACATCGACTACAACTACCCTACGCTGCACCACACGACACCGCAGCTCGCATGCCAAATCAACCAAAAATTGACATCAGGGTATTCAATCGATTTGGAGATTTTTTTTTTCGACTTCTTGCAGATGAGTGGAGAAACTTGAACGCTTTGCCTCTGTCCCCTCCAAATGGATCGGGGGAAGTTGTGGGTTGATGGCAGTGGTTCACAAGTTGTGGGTTGATGGCAGTGTTCCAAAACACATTTGGGCATCACAAGTTATTGCTGGAATGCGTACACTTTTTGTAACAAATTTCCAGATGAAGAAACTAGCAAGCACACATGTGGAGCAGGGTTGCAGCTTTCCATTGTTTCCCAGGTTCAGAAGCATGAGCTGCCTGATGATTTGCGCTCAGAGGCTGATTGTCGCCTGGCCGCGTGTAATGAGCCGAGCTGCCATTCCACTCAGCAGTCTCAGAGTTTCAGCCGCCGGATTTTTCCAAAAACTCGCCTGTTCTTTTTTTGTGTTGCCAACTTCCAGACCGTATGCATATTTCGGTGTCAAAGTTTGCTGTCTGTAAAAGCCGTGCTTCCGCCTGAGATGATGCATAGCTACTACATCTGAATCTGTTCTGAGTGCATCGCTTCAAGCCGTTGCTTCAAGCGCAGGGGGTCGCAGATGTTTTTTACCAGGTCATTTTGCTCGCCACTGTTTTATATTCAATCATATATATATATATAGAGATTGTATTTATTTATTTACTGCATATCATCCCGACATTATATGTTATTTCTAAATGATATTCACTGAAGGTAAGATACCCCAAGTACACTCCACACTCCTTACTTTACACTCCACACTCTACACTTTACACTCCACACTCCGGACTCCACACTTTACACTCCAAACTCTGCACTTGACACTCTGCACTCCACACTTTACACTTTACATTTTACACTCCTCACTCCTCACTCCACACTTAGCACGCCACCTTCTTCAATATTCCACAGTCTACGGTGCACTGGTATGGTAACAGGGGAAAAATGTACAAGACTGTTCGAATAAACCGTTTCAGAAAAGTGTTCCGCGTGACTGCGTATCCATGTGTTTCGACATCGGTACCATTAACATACGTGTGAGCATTCGGGTTCGTGGGCTGCATCTTGTTTCATATTTTTCCCAGTCTGGTTGTAGCATGCCGTAGCCGAAAAGATCAACCCACAAAATGGATGTTCAAGAAGTTTGGTCAATATGACCAAGTCAGGGGCATGCAACACAAGCAACCAACTTCGTGTTGCTTTTTGGGAGTCAAAGAAAAAATTTTCAAGGTTTGCAAAGCAGATTGCCAGGATGCAGTTCTGCGCCTGAAGACGGAGCTTCTTGGGGCTCTGGGGCCATGTCCTTCCTGAGATATCCTACGCAGAGCCTTCACAACTCAAACACTCCTCGAGATTCAATTCAAACTCAGATTCAATTCGTTCTTCCACTTCCTACTCGTAGTTGACATACAGTCATATAAGATCACATAAGCTAGATTGGATCAAGGTAGTCCACAAGGTAACCTTGCAGCCAGAGTTTAAATGCACATGCCAAAAGTCTTCAACGGAGCCATGCAGAATTGGCAAGCAAACGTATAAGCAGAAATCTGGTGGTTAATTCGCAAGGCGTCTTTTTTGCGTGTCAACCTGAGAAAATGCTTTCTCTTTTTGGGCAAGAGGAGCTAGAAGTTGCATACTTGGATTTCTGACTTTCTGATGACATTTCCTGATATATGATTTATTCATATTCATATTTATTCAATTTATTCATCTCTTTCTCATGTTAAAATGTCCGAAGGAGGCCCAGAAGGGTGGTTCCCGGCTTCGAATTGTGGGCGATGCATTGGAGGCAGGGAATTGGTGTTGGAGCGTTCAGGACCTGGATCTACGTCATACGAATAGAGCAGTGCATAAAATGTGGCAGTTGGCCAGCGTCCAACTCATGGCTGACTTCTGTGATCGAAATTTGCAAAGGATACTGAATGATTTCGACTGCGGCTTTCAGCATTTCAGTGCATTTGTAGTATTCTTCCAAGCCAGAAAGTGCCAGGATTTGCGAGTTGAATTCAAAGCGCCCACGGACTGATGTCGGTGCACAGGGGGGACATCGCAACCTCCAGGGTTTAAATTTGCCATGATACGTACCACACGCATTTTCAAAATTGAGGTTGTGTCACGACAATCCAAGATGATAAAGAACTAGTAACAACGACACTAGACTGGGACAAACAAAGAATTAGATCCACTTAGCAGGATTCTCAGACAACTATACGTACAATTACCATAAAACGGCCGTAAAATGGCGCAGGACCAGGAGAGAGCAGAGGAAAAGTCTCTCTGGCTGATTACGTGGTGGAGAGACCTTTTGGATGTGTCTGGAATAATCAGTTTTGTGTACATAACTATATATCATCTCATATATACTTATTGTATGTATTTGTATGTTGTTGTTACAATTGAATATACTTTATATTATAGTATTTGATAGTTATAGTCTGTAAATATAGCTATTCTTCCCAGGGGTGGCAGTCATTTCGCATCTCATGGCTGTGTGGGGCCAGTTGTGCCAGGTCGAGTATCCCAGGGACGACGGGAGCTTAGTTTCTTACGAAACGGGTCGTGGCCCAGTGGCAGTGCAGCGAAACAAGCGTTGGGCGTGTCCACGTCTGTCCACGTCCAAGGATGGGTATCCGAGATCCTCTCAGCAAAGCCATCCTGTTTATCCTTCAAAACCTGTTTGATCTGCAATTGATCTTTTTATCCTGTTTCTCCATGGGGATTCAACAGAGGTCATTGGCCTGCCAAGAATTTTTGGGGTTATGTCTTGGGCGGGCGAATCTTAATCAGCCATCATTGGGGTCAGCCCTGGGGTCGGTTAAATCCCCATGACAACCAATGGTGATCTGCAGTTTTCGACAAGTGTCAATTTTCTTCAAAACCTTTCTACCTTGAAAGCCATTTCGGAATGAATTTGCGAAGCCTTGTCCTTGAACAACCATAGCAACTCCAGGTTCTCTTGATCTCCATGCAGAAACTCATTATTTTTCCTGTAGCTTTCCAAGTACACTCTTGATTTCTGACCAAACTTTGAAGCATGCACCGCTCTGTGACACAAGCTGTTGCCAGATGTTGGTGACTGGGTCGTGGTTCTTGCAGATCCTCCATGGTCTGGGCCTTAGCAATCTGCAGCCCGTGGTTGCCACATGATTCACATCATGCCTGGGCTGACAGGCACGGTCTCAAGGCGCGGGACATTTGCACATGTGGCCGCCGGATGAGTCTCGGACTTCGGTCGAAAAAAGGGGATGCCATTAAGCGGTATAAAATTTTCATCAATTTTCCATAAATGTCCCATGTTTTACCCATGTTTTACCCTTGATTTCGGAGAATCTCGCAGCTTTCATGGCACAATTTCCTGGTTTTTTTCATGGCTCGCATGGCCCGCATGGCTCATCATGGCTCGCAGGGTCAGGTCGAAAAACTTCACCTCGCAGCCAGTGGAAGAGCCCCCCAGGTCTCAGTGAGAATTGGAGCGTCGGGCACCTTGGTCGTTGATGGTCGTTGCTGGTCCATCTGAAAATGAGAACACCGGAATCCCAGATATCCCAGGCTTTTTCAAGGCTGATCATCATTTTCCAAGAAAATTGCCATACATTTATCGATTAAATTGATGAAATATCCATGAACTATCCATTCAATGTTGAAAGTTGCCATGGTATCCCTTATTCTTGGATAAACGAGATCAGTTGAAATCTGGATTTGGAGCCATTTGGCTGGCCAAGGACTGGGAAGCTGAAGGAGTTCTACAAGACGGAGCTGAAAAGGACCAATAATGAACATCCATATCAGAATATTTACAAGATTTCAGGCACTATTTTGATATATTTTGATCTTCACCACAGTACGTTCTGGTTCTGACCCTCTTTGCATTTACCGAAACGTTTCCTTGCGCAGAACTCAAGCGCCACCACAAAGTGCTCGGAAGTTGAAAAAGCCGAAGCAAGAGGCTGGACATGCCTTTTCTGACAAGAATCCACGATTGAAGTTTTGAGAATCATGGGATTTGTGCATGATGTTTTTGCAGAGATTCTGTGAGGTTTGCAGCCTCATGTTTTTTCATATCTCACTTTCATTCTTTTTCAAGTTTTGACCGAGTGGTTTAGACTGGCACTCCAATGTGATTGGTTTGGCCTTTATCAGGCAGCGGCGCCGACACGCAACTACAGCCTAAGCCTTGGTTCAATTGTGTAAAAACTGCCTTTTGGAAATGCCAGATTGTTTGTAATTGAGGCAACATGATGTTCTAATGGTTTGGATGAGCCACTTTCCGGAGAAGTCTTTGCTGGATGAAGTGAGAGTCAATAGAGTCAGAGGCAGACCGTTTCTTGGTGACTCTAGAACATGGAGCTGCTAAAGCAAAATTGGCAGAATCAACGTTTTCTGCGGCTGCCAAAGCAGCCTTGCACAGCTTTTAAATTCAGCCAAGTTCCATCCAAGCTTGCTTCTTTCACAACCGGCTGAACTTTCCAATTTCAGTTCGATCAAATGTTTAAATTTTCAGTTTCTCCCAAAGAGGGAATGTCTGCACACAGTCACCTATCTAGATGGTCGACATTCAGTTGGGCCAAAGGACAGTGACTGACCTAAAAAGGGTGCTTAGTGGCCTGTAGCTCCGCAGCGGCGCACCTAGCTCTTGTATTGATGTATGTGAATGTCATTCGCAATTCATATGAACCCCAGACTTTTTGATCAAGGGCCAGTCTTTGCTTCGCTGCTGTCAGCAAGAGATAGCCATGGCCCGTGTCCTGCTTGCCGCAGCGCTTCTGGCCATCCCGACCTCCGCCTACGTGGCCCCCAGAGCAGGTGCAGCCTCGCCACAGAGCGTACAGCTGCCCGCATCTCAGGTGCAGCTTGAGCAGCTGGACTTGGAGGAGCCTAGCCAGTCGGAGGGCGTCTTCAGCATCTTGACTGCTGGCTTTGGCGTTGGTGCAGTGCTGGGATGGCTGAACTCGCGTAAGCAGCAGATTGCCTCCGTGGCAGCAGCCTCTGCTGTTGCTATGGCCCCAGCAGCAAACGCCATGGTTGACTATGACATCATCCAGTACCTGGGTGGAAGCGACAAGGTGGACATCAACAATGCCAACATCCAGGCCTACAGGCAATTCCCGGGAATGTTCCCGACCATTGCTGGTATGATTGGCACTCATGGCCCCTACAAGCAGGTCTCTGACATTTACAACATCCCAGGCATGGAGGACAAGCTGAAGAACATCGTGAAGAAGTACGAGGGCAACTTGGTTTGCCTGCCAGCCAACCCTGCGTACTTCATTGACCGCATCAACAACGGCAACTACCGATGAAACTCTTTTCTAAATCAACAGACTGGAGATGCCTCAGGCTCTCGTGAGCAAGGCAGAAACCAGTTCAAAAAGGCACGTTGTTGGGGCATGATGCTGGCAGCCATTCATTGTTCGCAAGGCATTGGCGAACTCATGTGTTGTCTTCAAAGTGGCTAACAGACCTTGGTTCCTTAATACCAGTTGCTGGATGAGAAACGCAGACGAAACTTTAGCAGAGTATCTTTCGTACGATTACAAATCCAAATATGTGGTATACATACACACTTGATCACACTTAGATTGTGCTTTGCACAATCTGGGCATACACATGCTCACATCCTACACATTCCACTGTAAATACTGCACTATTGTTTTGGGTTTGAAGAGTTCAAAGACTTCCAGAAGCAAAACGTGCAGAGACCTATGCGTAGACTGCACCATTGGGGTCAATTTGTACGCGCATACACACACACAACCACGCACATTCACACACACACACATACATCCATGTAGACATACCCACACAACAAATATTGAATTGTCTTGACATTGTTGTCATTCATTCACCCCACCAAAATGGGGATACAATCTATCAGCTTGTCCCAATGTTTGCATTTCACAGACCTGCCTTGACCTATCAAATCTTGCTGCTTCGCATGCTCAATCAGTTGCTGCTGTGTGCCATCAGCAAGAGATAGCCATGGCTCGTGTCCTGCTTGCCGCAGCGCTTCTGGCCATCCCGGCCTCCGCCTACGTGGCCCCCAGAGCAGGTGCAGCCTCGCCACAGAGCGTACAGCTGCCCGCATCTCAGGTGCAGCTTGAGCAGCTGGACTTGGAGGAGCCTAGCCAGTCGGAGGGCGTCTTCAGCATCTTGACTGCTGGCTTTGGCGTTGGTGCAGTGCTGGGATGGCTGAACTCGCGTAAGCAGCAGATTGCCTCCGTGGCAGCAGCCTCTGCTGTTGCCATGGCCCCAGCAGCAAACGCCATGGTTGACTATGACAACATCCAGTACCTGGGTGGAAGCGACAAGGTGGACATCAACAATGCCAACATCCAGGCCTACAGGCAATTCCCGGGAATGTTCCCGACCATTGCTGGTATGATTGGCACTCATGGCCCTTACAAGCAGGTCTCTGACATTTACAACATCCCAGGCATGGAGGACAAGCTGAAGAACATTGTGAAGAAGTACGAAGGCAACTTGGTTTGCCTGCCAGCCAACCCTGCGTACTTCATTGACCGCATCAACAACGGCAACTACCGATGAGATGCCGTCCAAACAGTTTTTTCAAACTAAATTGGGACGCGTGCGCAGGAAAATATGTTGTTTCTACGGACTCTGGCGTCCATTTTCGAGTGCTAGGTTGGCACAAGTATAGAAGGTTGTCAATTGAAAGAAGAGTTGATAAAACTGACTCAGACGACTTCACATTTTGCATTTCCGTATGTATATGTATATAATATTACATAATACATAATATAATAATATATATAATATATATACATACTCATAATAGACATATAATTGCTGCAGTTGGATGTGCACAAGATAAGATGGAGTTCACAGCATCCGTGCGCATGCTGCGGCACGGTGTGAACAGAGCGTGTGAATACACCAACTTCGTGACTGATGATTTTTTTCCGCTGCTAATTCTTTCCGTTGGTTGTTTGTCGGCTTGATTGCCCGGTTGTCTTCTCGCTTGCTTCGCATTGCGTTGTTATCTTTGCGATTGCCGTTTTTGGATTCGCCTTTGTTGCTGTGGTTCCTGTGCCTCTTCTTGTTGCTGTTGCCGCCGCCGCTGTTGTTGAGTTATTCCTGTCATATGGTTCCTATTGCACACTTTATCATCCCTTTTATTCCTCAACAACCCATGGTTTCTAGATGTTTCTAGACATGTGGAGCTTCCTGTAAGAATGGAAGATTGTATTGAAAGTTCGAAGGACTCCTTTGCCATGAAAGGGCTCATTTTAGCGTCTCTCCCATGACTCCCATGGGAATCACTGCGAAACTTCTGATTTGATTCTTCACCTGGGATTTGATCAAACAACCAAAGCTTTTTTGGTGCAAGCCCGAAGTTGCACGTCCTACCCTGTTGTCATGGCTCGTGTCCTGCTTGCCGCTGCGCTTCTGGCCATCCCGGCCTCCGCCTACGTGGCCCCCAGAGCAGGTGCAGCCTCGCCACAGAGCGTACAGCTGCCCGCATCTCAGGTGCAGCTTGAGCAGCTGGACTTGGAGGAGCCTAGCCAGTCGGAGGGCGTCTTCAGCATCTTGACTGCTGGCTTTGGCGTTGGTGCAGTGCTGGGATGGCTGAACTCGCGTAAGCAGCAGATTGCCTCCGTGGCAGCAGCCTCTGCTGTTGCCATGGCCCCAGCAGCAAACGCCATGGTTGACTATGACAACATCCAGTACCTGGGTGGAAGCGACAAGGTGGACATCAACAATGCCAACATCCAGGCCTACAGGCAATTCCCGGGAATGTTCCCGACCATTGCTGGTATGATTGGCACTCATGGCCCTTACAAGCAGGTCTCTGACATCTACAACATCCCAGGCATGGAGGACAAGCTGAAGAACATTGTGAAGAAGTACGAGGGCAACTTGGTTTGCCTGCCAGCCAACCCTGCGTACTTCATTGACCGCATCAACAACGGCAACTACCGATGAAGCTTTTTAATCTTGGGTTGTCCAAACCTAAAGACTTCACTCAGCGCTTGCAGAACCAGCTTCGGTTCAAAATACTCTGTCTGGCAAGCTGATGTTGCTGATTTGATGAGGCTAAGAGCAGCTTTTTGTTTGGTATTGAAGTCAAATGGCAGCAAGGGACACTGCATTCTTTAGTATTAGTATAATTGAAGAGATTGAACCGGGATTTAATCGATTTTCGTGAACCCAGGCATGAATCATACCTTTCACAGTGGCTTTCCATGTTTAATCTGTTAATGATAGTGCATCCAGTGGAATCAAACATTGTGATACATTTTCCCAAAGACTTTTTGATCAAGAGCAGTTGTGTGCTCATCTGTGTGCCATCAGCAAGAGATAGCCATGGCCCGTGTCCTGCTTGCCGCTGCGCTTCTGGCCATCCCGGCCTCCGCCTACGTGGCCCCCAGAGCGGGTGCAGCCTCGCCACAGAGCGTACAGCTGCCTGCATCTCAGGTGCAACTTGAGCAGCTGGACTTGGAGGAGCCTAGCCAGTCGGAGGGCGTCTTCAGCATCTTGACTGCTGGCTTTGGCGTTGGTGCAGTGCTGGGATGGCTGAACTCGCGTAAGCAGCAGATTGCCTCCGTGGCAGCAGCCTCTGCTGTTGCCATGGCCCCAGCAGCAAACGCCATGGTTGACTATGACAACATCCAGTACCTGGGTGGAAGCGACAAGGTGGACATCAACAATGCCAACATCCAGGCCTACAGGCAATTCCCGGGAATGTTCCCGACCATTGCTGGTATGATTGGCACTCATGGCCCTTACAAGCAGGTCTCTGACATCTACAACATCCCAGGCATGGAGGACAAGCTGAAGAACATCGTGAAGAAGTACGAGGGCAACTTGGTTTGCCTGCCAGCCAACCCTGCATACTTCATTGACCGCATCAACAACGGCAACTACCGATGAGAGTGGCAGCTTGACTGTTTTCCATGCCCGTGAGGCAGCTGCAAAAAGGGAAGAAGGAGCGAATGGGAAATCACTGGATAGCATTTGTATCACTTGTTTATATTTGTCTTCTTTTGAGAGGAAACATCTTGGGCGCAGTAAATTGAAAGCGGGCGGCCTTCATGGAACTGGGAACAAAACTGGCTCTTTCTCAAGGTGCAACAGTTGCAGGTCACATATTCTCTTACACTCGTAACAAGGCACCCCAGTGACTCTAAGCTCCATCATTACTTTTTCCTCACAGCCTCACAGAACATTAGTTTCTTTCACATAGTGGTCACGCAACCTGTTGAATTGTTGTCCGGGAAGCTTTGGATGGATGACTCTCTTCACCGCCCTGCGAGCCGTATTTGAGCACAGCCAACGCCAGAGAAAGCCTTGTCAGCTGCCCAGTCAATTTGCAGAAGGCAATCTAGGTCTAGGTATGCAGATTGTGAGGAGCCAGCTAGAACATTCTCAGAGCTTTGGATTTTGGAGCCTTCTCCGAGGCAGCAGCACCGACTTTCTGGATTACGTGAAAGCTCACTTTGAGGACGTCTGTGATGATGTGGTGGAATCTACAATCCTTGACCAAAACAATCAGGCACGGAGAGGTTCCAGACCTTTGTTAGAATCAACTTCAATATAGCAGCATGTAGCAGATAAGTTCTCATTTGGTGGAAATGTGGCTAATATTTGTAAAGCCAGCCTTGCAGGTTCTAAGTTGTCCAAGCAGCATTGTGGTCCTTCACAATGCCTCGGGCTTCTCCAAGAAGATTCTCCACCTGAATCGCCACAGCTGCTTGACCCGCAGCGTCGGCGTCGATTTTTTGGCAGCAGAGATGTACTTCGCCGAAAAACCGAGGTGACCTAATCGCGCACGTGAAGGCCAGCTGTGCAGAACTTGAGAAGGCCAAACTAGATGATATCCTGGATGCTTGGCTCAAAGCATGACTCGACTCATGAAACCCAGGATCCAACAGGCATTTGTTTAGCAGAAAGGGTGTGGGTGTGGTTCCTGTCTCTTGAGAATCTGCAATCAGCTTTCAACCCGCTGAAACTCGCTTGCCCAAACGGGGCCCAAGCTGTGCTCCAGGACATTATGTGGTCTTCTGGCCATTGGCCTTCGCCAAGCAAGAGCCTGCATCCCACTTGCTTGATGTGTGGTCGCCTGGTTTGCGGCCCCCACAAGCAAATGGTACAGCAAGTGCTCTCAGACCGTCCCCTCCAAAGCCTTGCAGATGGGGAAAGATGTTTGAAATTGAATCCGGAAAGGCTTTGCCGACGGATCAGTGACCCTTGGATGTTGGAAAGTGTACAAATATCTCTGTGCTGTCCGTGGGAAGCGTGTGAGACAGAAGCCCTGGTGATGATGGTCAAGAAGGTGGGTTACCTTGGCTGGGATGCAGTCAAGGAGCATCTCGAAGAGCGAGGTATCATTCGTACCTCGGACCAGTGCCAGCATCACTAGCGAGAAATCTATCAAACGGAGGCGAACCAAGAGTCTTCGATGCGAACACTGGTGAATCGCAGTCTAGGTGACAGATGGAGGAAACGTGATGAATCCATTGCCGCAGAGTTTGAAGCAGTGCTGAGTGAGAGGGATGAGGGTTCAGATGTTGCGGCTGTTGGGGTACATGAACTGGGAGGTGGATTGATCATGTGGGCGCCTTTGTTGGCATGTTACCTTTCACCAAGACAGACGTTGGCCCGGCCTCCGGCGAGTTTGCTGCCTGAAATGATCCAAGAAGATTTCCTCATCGGCCTTTCGGCCTTTTTTCGCACGCCGCTGATCGACCGCACTGGTGTGCTGAACCAGGACCAGTTGTGGGTTGCTCTTGATAGAGCAAACTTCCAGTCTCTTTTGGTGACTTGCTGTCAGCCGGCCACATAATCCAAGGAAAGCCTTTCGATCGCTTGCGGTCTTTGTTTGTCAGTCCAGGTGGTCAAATTGCAACACTGAGCCGCTGAGAGTTGAGATTTCCTTTGATCATCTTTGATCATCTTAGTTCTTTTCAGGAAGACATCAAGACGCAGTTTTTTTTTCCAGCTTCGCGAGGATTGCTGCCTCGGCCTTGCGGTCCTGGATCCTCTTCCAAAGAAAGATCCTTCATTTTGTAAAGATTTGGCCACGGCAACTCAGCTGCCATTGGGCCCGGCTCTGTGGTTGGGAGACATCGCAACGGGCACACCACAAAATAAGTCCAGTGAGAGGATTCGGAAGTCCAGAATAGCACATGGTGTCGCGGATTTTCGGAGTAGCAATAAGAATAACAAGAATAATGAGACAACATTTGCAATGCCCTCAGATCATGGACGAGCGGGCGCATTCGCTTCTTGCCTTGGCGCGCTCCAGCAATTGCAAGTTGGAGGTTCTCTGGAGCGAGGCCACCGGGGAGTATTGCAATGGGGGGGCAACCGCCATTTGAAAATTTGGCAGGTTTGCAGTTGTTTGAAAGTCATCGAAGCTGGACCTCCCTCAGTTCCAGGAATCGATTCAACCTCGCTTCTGATTGCACTTTTGCAAGCACTACACCCTCACTGGAGCCCACTCCGAGAGAGTGCCTTGGAGCAAGGACGGGAGTTGGTAGATCTCACGAGTCACGAGTTTTAATGTGGGTCATCCATTTTTGCCATCTGTTCGTGGATGCGCTTGTCTTGTTTTTGACCCTCCGCAAATGCAAAAGCAGGAGCCAACGAATTGATTGTGCGCTGCAGTGCAGACTCCATCGCGGAGTATCCCTGGCGCTGACCTAAGACAGTGACTGTTGGGAATCTCTGGCGGGAGTGGCGGTTTCTTGTTGGCCTCGAAAACCCAGCACTTTAGAACCCAACCTGCTGTTGACACAGCTAACATCAGCTAAGGTATTTTTTTTAAATGTCTCTTTCATGTCATTCATAGGTTCCACGAGAATGTCTTGCTGAAGTTGGCGGAACTGGGTGGCATATGTCTGGAGCCCCTCGCTGATTCGGAGGAGATATTGTGTTTGAGAGGTGATCGATATTGATCGATATCGATTCATAAGATCAATTCTCATCATCCTCATCCTTTCATCCTTGTCTTGAATGGTCTCCGGATCAATTGTCATAGCTTGTGGCCTCGCGGTGCAGGGGGGGCCGGTCAGATTGGAGATTTCAGTTTTCTGATGTTTTTCTGACCTGGTTCCGATGGTTCAGGTCTGGTTTGTCACATGTTTGAGAAATTGCGCCAGGAAGTGACTGCGCTATGGGAGGGACCAGCATCTCGCTTGACCGTCACAGGAGAATGTGGCGATCAAATCTTTGGATCGCAGCTTTTAGAGGCTGTGCAACACGTATGAGTGATGTGGATGGTTCATGGCATGCTACTTCCGGCTTACCTCCTTTAAAGAAATCGATTTTGCCATATTTTGCCTCACTGCTTGACTTAGAAGCCATTTACCAGTGTGTTTGCAGAGGACTCATACTGTTGCGCTTTTTGTGTTGCACGAAGCTTGCGACCGGATGCGCAATTCCCTCATTCATAGGCTTTCAATAGCCAGGCGGGAATCTTTCTGCCCGCTTGGTGCCAGGCTGCCTTTGTGAAATCTGAGCTTCGTGCCATCTTTGAGTTGGGTTTGGATGCTCCATGGCAGGACGGTTTGTAGCCCTGCTTGATGCATTGACTCAGAGTTGGGCTGCAGTGCTCCAGGACACACTCTTGCCGTGTCTCCTGGACATGGGTGTCATCAGGCAATTGGATGCAATGGGAATATGGTGTGTTTGTGTGCGCTCGGATCGAAGCATGCCACGCATCCAGGCCAGAGCTCAAAGAATACTGGCTCGCTTGGTTCTTGTTGCTTGGTAGCACCTTGAATTTCTTCTGTGCTAGTGAATCTCATGATCAAAGCCGGTGCAGCTTTGTGCATAAAACATCATAGAACTATTTGGAAATTCAATTCAGATTTGAAGAGAAAACCCTTGGGCTTCGTTGCCACATGCGTTTAGCGCACCAATTGGACCAAGGCCCTTTGTGGAGCGGTGTCCACTCCCTGTTGTGACGACCTTTGATTTGTTCCTTGACTGCAGGATTACCCTCCAAGCCAGAAAGCACCACAGCCGATGTGAGGCTTTGGTGGCTCAATGTGGCATGCAAATGGCAGACGGTGTGTTTGAGGCGTGTTGGCGAGTCTGCACGGAACTATCGCAGACTTGGATCCCTAGAGGGCAAACCCTTCTCTTAATTTTCCTGTTGGGAGAACGGAGGAGGTCGCCCGCTCGCTGTAGTTTCTCAACAGCTACACATGAATCCTGCAATTTTACCTCCGAACACAGTACGGACGCCAGGGACTCCCAACATGTACTGTACTGTACCCAACTATTGAATGACTGTAAAGCTTTTGGGGAAAGCTTTGGGTAATTGAGACTGCATTCCGCCAAAGAAGTTGGACTACTTACTTATCAGTTCAGGGAAGTTGGCGTACTTTGTCTAGATACCGTTTCTTGATCCGAGATGAAGATTAACTTGCATGTGCTGCTACTCAGATATGAAGGCAAACCCGCAGAGAGATTCTTTCCTTTCCCGCTGTTGGAATCCCCTTGCGGCGAGTGTAGAACACTGTTTGAAGGCAACATCGCAGCGAATTCGAGCCCGAGACATGATAAAGAAATAGACATCTTGTCGACACTTGATAGGCTCTTCCAGAGAAGACCCTCCTTGTCTTGGTCTGACCTGAAGAGGATCCTTCACTTTTTTCAGACTGAGGAGCTGCAGAATTTTGAGCAAAAAATCAACCAAGATTCCGCTACTTCCTTACTTGGCTTACTTGGTGTTGCTGCTCCTGGCAGGAGTTTCAACAGTGGTCCTTTGTGCCGGAGAACCATGCGGCAAAAATGGCAGACCACGCCATTTGGTGAGTCACCCAGAACGAACTGGAGCTTCTCCCCCCGAACTCTGCAGCCTGCTCTGCTGAAGCAGCACGTGGGAGGTCATCCTACAAGCAGCCCTTGAAAGAGTACATCTTCAACTACACCCAGGCACGTCGGACATGGCAAAGGGCACATGTGGTCATCATGAACAAGAGAGAGACTGTCGCCTAGCTTTATTACTATTTTTTTCATTTTTTTTTCTCTTGGGGGCTATAGGAGTTGACAAAATCCCACACTCACATTGCTATCTGATGATGTGCGTGTCCACTTCCTATGTTTCCATCTCAAAGTGCTATCAAAAACAGGACCGCAGCTACTTCGAACACAAGCTCAAAGCTGGGTCTCTGTGTCAGGCTCGCATTGGTAGGGGTTCGTTTGGTTCCTTGGATCTTGGGATATCTTGGGAGAAATAGGTGCGAATGGGATAGCAAAGCCCCGCAAAGTCCAGGTAAATGATGCAAGCCAGTACGTCATCATGGGCATTGACGACAAGCTGAACATTCTCAGATTCGGACAAACTTGCCATGGCCCCAGTCCCTGTCCATGCAGCACACCGCCTTGGGATCCAAGTACCTCCAAGTACCGAGGCTTGAGCAAGCGACAAATGGATCAAAGGTATCCAAACGATGGCTTGCGCAGAGCATTTTGGAAAAAATGCGCTGTCTGCTGGGTTGCTGGAAGATATCACGAAAGAAACGTTGTCGACACCATATGTTGGGGAAGTAAAAGGACGTTGGGAAGCGTGTCCTACGAAAGCATCGAACCCAGATTCCCAGCAAGATCAAAGACATAAACATGCGCACACAGGCACCGCAAAGTCTTAAAAAAAAAAGGCCACTGCTAGTATGAGAAAACAACTTGGCAAAATGGCACAATGGCAAAGTGGCAAAACCTCAAGGATGGCACAGACCCAACATCGTGGCCCTAGTGGCCCTAGTGGCCCTAGTGGCCCTAGTGGCCCTAGTGGCACGGAGATGAGACCCACAACCTCCAGCTCGGACGGAAAGCCCAAAGGACTGGTCTTGAGGATGTCTAAGCCGCTCGGTGAAGTGACCGGTTTCTTTCTTTATTTCTGCAACAGAAAACCACGTTCAACGGGGGGGCCGTGAAACAACCCACTTGCAATTTGGTATGCAATCGCAAACTTGTCCAACAGCAGCGTATCGCAGCCCTGTGTCTTTGCAATCTGAGGTGTTCAAGGTGTGGTTCGTCTGGCGGGTATTCTCACGCGTCCAATGTTCAAATTCACCGCTTAAGGATGGCGGCTGAAGAAACCTATGCTAGTGATGGTAGAGTGAAGACACGATCTTGGAGCGGAGAACCAGTAGTGTTGGAACATTCAGGAGAAGATCCTGGAACGTAGCATCCGTGACATTAAAACATTGCAGAAAAGATCTTGGAGCGTAGCACTCATGACAGTAGAACGTTTACAAGTTGAAGAGTAGATTTTGGAACATAGCATCAACCATATTAGCAATTTGAAAACAAACCCTGCCTATCATCAGTGATTGCGGAAATTTGAAAGGAAAATCTTAAAATCCTCAAACGTAGACATCATGATGTTGGAAAATTGACGGCACGACCATAGAGTTCTGCATCAATGATGTTTGAAAAACAGAAGAGAAGATCTTGGAACATAGCATCAATGATAAAAAAAGGACGTAGCAACATCCATGAGGCTGGAATTTTTTAGTCAAGATCTTAAAGGGTAGCAACAATGATGGTAGAACGGTGGTAAGTGAAACAAAAGATCCAAGGCAATCTCAAGGCGTTGCATCAATGGTGGTAAAACGTTAGCAAACTGAAGAGAAGATCTTGGAATGTTCGAGGATTGAGGAGAAGATTGTGGAGCGTAGCAGCGATGAGGGTAGAACGTTTGAAAGCTCCTGCATGCCCGGAGGCGGCCCCTTTGGGCGCAGGCAAACAAAAAGTACATGCAAGAAACCTGGGCACTAATGTCTCACTCAGCCAGTAATATTGCAAAACATAACAAAACCCTCTGTAAGTCGCAGCCAGGTTTTGCCTTGTGAAACTACATCTTTTTAGTTGCCCAGTTGTTTGCGCCGGGAAAAATTCCCGGACCACGGCGGCCAAGTAGGCACCAACACAGAACACACAGAACACGACGGACCCAGGTCGACAGACCTGCAATGTATAAGCCAAGGTTTCAATATTGTCTCAAACATTGGCGGGACCCAATATCCAAATCATTCTGTCTTCTTATTGTTTCAAATGTCTCGTTTCATATACAGATATATAATGATATATAATTTCATGCCAGGGACGGGTCCGAATCATTTTCCGAACTAGCTTTCGAAATGCACGATCCATGCTTTGCAAAGCATGTTGATGGATTGTCCGGCACCCAGCTCGGAAAAGTCAAATGGTGTCACCACAGCATCGAAAAATCGCAAGCGATCTGTGACACGTACAGCAAAAAATGCCCGCCCGGCTGCCTGCAAATGGAACTCGGCATCCAAGGATGTTCCATGGAAGCGACCGACGCTTAGGATGCAGCCCAGCCACCTATGACTCAATGACCATATTCACCATACTCCACCTGAATGACTTGCTCATTGGAAAGAACAAACTGTGAAGGGGACCGCGCTTCGTTTTGTGAGAGTAACAGTTTTGATCAGTTTTGCGCGCATTGAAAAGCACACTTGATGCTGCCAAATCTTGCGCGAGTAAGTCAAGCAAAACGGTTGCTTCATGAACGCTGGACGTAAAGAAAATCATCTGCAAATCTTAAAACTTAAAACTAAAAGGTCTAGCCATACCAACATGCAAGGGAAGAGGCTGAATGCTCAAGTATCAACTTGAGAGTTAATCTATTTAACTCTCGTCTTCACTCCTTTTCGCATGCAAGTTGATACCGAAATCAAAAACTGTAGCCGGTCGTCGCCAATTCGAGGACGTAAACTGTGTCCGACCACCCTGTGGGCCGGTCAAAGCTAGCCTCTCCCGCCAAAAGCAGGGGATGGCGGGTGTCACGGTGTTCTGCCGGGCCTCATCGCTTTCCCTGCTCGATGGGTTAGCAAGATTGCCCCCGTGTTGATGGACCGCCCTCAGGGAAAGGGAGAAACTGCCCAAATCATGGATGTCGTATTGCGGAGTGTGCAATGTGCTCTCGAATATAGGCGTTGCTGCCCAAACCAAATGTTGTGAGATGCCATGGTCACGGAACGATCGCCACTACGTTCGAAGGACTCTGATGGGTCCAAACTCACAATCCAAATACGCGTGTTGATCCTTAACAACTTGTCGGTGACAACATTTGCGGTGGTTAAGTGTTCCTCCAGCCTGTAATGCGCTAGAATTCCGTGTTGTTCTTCCGGCTGTTGGTTGACAAAAATCGGGTCCAGCATGGGAACTAGTCACATGAAAACATAAATTTTGTAGAAAACACGAGTGGAAACAATAGGACGAAAGTCGGTCACCGTTTTCGATTTTTTCCCGAATGCGTAGCGAAGGGTTCCCGTTTATAGTTGGGGGTCTGGGGGTTGGACCTTTGTTCGCCGCCAATTGGTCGGCGCGTCGTTATTCGCGTCGTTTTCGCGACGTTTTTCGCGTCCTTTTCGCGTCGTTTTTCGCGTCGTTTTTCGCGTCGTTAATTCGGTGTCTATAGGGGAAACTGCAAAACCTCGTGTCTTTTGCGACGTAGATGTCGCAGTGTCTATAGGGGAAGCTGCAAAACCTCGTGTTTTTTGCTACGTAGATGTCGCAGTGTCTATAGGGGGAAACTGCAAAACCTCGTGTTTTTTGCTACGTGGATGTGGCAGTGTCTATAGGGGAAACTGCAAAACCTCGTGTCTTTTGCGACGTAGATGTCGCAGTGTCTATAGGGGAAACTGCAAAACCTCGTGTTTTTTGCTTACGTAGATGTCGCAGTGTTTATAGGGGAAGCTGCAAAACCTCGTATCTTTGGAAGGTAGATGTTGCCGTCCGTGGCTATAGGGGAAGCTGCAACACCTCGTGTTTTTTGCTACGTGGATGTCGCAGTGTCTATAGGGGAAGCCTCGTGTTTTTTGCCACGTAGATGTCGCAGTGTCTATAGGGGAAGCTGCAACACCGCGTGTCTTTTGCGACGTCGATGTCGCAGTGTTTATAGGGGAAGCTGCAAAACCTCGTGTTTATAGGGGAAGCTGCAAAACCTCGTGTTTTTTGCGACGTAGATGTCGCAGTGTCTATAGGGGAAACTGCAAAACCTCGTGTTTTTTGCGACGTAGATGTCGCAGTGTCTATAGGGGAAGTTGCAACACCTCGTGTTTTTTGCTACGTAGATGTCGCAGTGTCTATAGGGGAAGCTGCAAAACCTCGTGTTTTTTGCTACGTGGATGTGGCAGTGTCTATAGGGGAAGCTGCAAAACCTCGTGTTTTTTGCTACGTGGATGTCGCAGTGTCTATAGGGGAAAAACCTCGTGTTTTTTGCCACGTAGATGTCGCAGTGTCTATAGGGGAAACTGCAAAACTCATGTCTTTTGCGACGTAGATGTCGCAGTGTCTATAGGGGAAACTGCAAAACCTCGTGTTTTTTGCTACGTAGATGTCGCAGTGTCTTTAGGGGAACTGCAAAACCTCGTGTTTTTTGCTACGTAGATGTCGCAGTGTCTATAAGGGAAGCTGCAACACCTCGTGTTTTTTGCTACGTAGATGTCGCAGTGTCTATAGGGGAAACTGCAACACCTCGTGTTTTTTGCTACGTAGATGTCGCAGTGTTTATAGGGGAAACTGCAAAACATCGAGTCTTTTGCTACGTGGACGTCGCCCTGTCTATAGGGGAAACTGCAAAAATTTCATGCTTTTTGCGACGGAAATGTCGCAGTGTCTATCGGGGAAGTTGCAAAACCTCGTATCTTTTTTGCGTGGACGTCGCCGTGTCTATAGGGGAAGCTGCAAAACATCGTGCTTTTTGCTACGTGGACGTTGTTATGTCTATAGGGGAAGCTGCAAAACCTCGTGTTTTGTTGCTACGTAGATGTCGCAGTGTCTATAGGGGAAGCTGCAACACCTCGTGTTTTTTGCCACGTAGATGTCGCAGTGTCTATAGGGGAAGCTGCAAAACCCTCGTCCTTTTTGCCACGTGGACGTCGCAGTGTCTATAGGGGAAACTGCAACACCTCGCGTTTTTTGCCACGTGGGTGTCGCAGTGTCTACAGGGGAAGTAGTGTGTGTGAGCGTTGTAGTACACAGTAGTACTGGAACGTGTTTGTGCATGTGTAGTACACGTACTGGGAAGTTTCTTTGTGCAAGCTTTGTAGTACACAGTAGTACTACACGTACACAGTAGTACTGGGAAGTAGTTTGTGGGAAGTTACTGGGAACGACTTTGTGCAAGCTTTGTAGTACACAGTAGTACTGGGAACGGCTTTGTGCAAGCTGTGTAGTACACAGTAGTACTGGGAAGTAGTTTGTGCGAGCTACTGGGAACGACTTTGTGCAAGCTTTGTAGTACACAGTAGTACTGGGAACGTTTTTGTGCGAACTTTGTAGTACACAGTAGTACTTGGAAGTGGTTTGTGCGAACTTTGTAGTACACAGTAGTACTGGGAACGACTTTGTGCAAGCTTAGTAGTACAAAGTACTGGGAAGTAGTTTGTGCGAACTTTGTAGTACACAGTAGTACTGGGAACGACTTTGTGCAAACTTTGTAGTACACAGTAGTACTGGGAGGTAGTTTGTGCGAGCTTTGTAGTACACAGTAGTACTGGGAACGACTTTGTGCAAGCTTTGTAGTACACAGTAGTACTGGAACGTGTTTGTGCATTTGTAGTACACAGTAGCACTGGGAACGACTTTGTGCAAACTTTGTAGTACACAGTGGTACTGGGACGTGCTTTGTGCAAGCTTTGTAGTACGCAGTAGTACTGGGAACGACTTTGTGCAAGGTTTGTTGTCCACAGTAGTACTGGGAACGGCTTTGTGCAAGCTTTGTAGTACACAGTAGTACTGGGAAGTAGTTTGTGCGAGCTTTGTGGTACACAGTAGTACTGGAACGACTTTGTGCGAGCTTTGTAGTACACAGTAGTAGTGGGAAGTAGTTTGTGCAAGCTTTGTAGTACAAAGTAGTACTGGGAAGTGCTTCGTGCAAGCTTTGTAGTACACAGTAGTACTGGGAAGTACTTTGTGCAAGCTTTGTAGTACACAGTAGTACTGGGAAATACTGGGAACGTGTTTGTGCGAGCTTTGTAGTACACAGTAGTAGTTGAAAGTAGTTTGTGCGAGCTTTGTAGTACACAGTAGTACTGGGAACGTGCAGCTGCAAGCTTTGTAGTGCACAGTAGTACTGGGAACGACTTTGCAAGCCTCGTAGTGCAAAGTAGTACTGGGAAGTGCTTTGTGCAAGCTTTGTAGTACACAGTAGTACTGGGAAGACTTTGCGCAAGCTTTGCAGTGAAAGTAGTACTGGGAAGTAGTTTGTGCAAGCTTTGTAGTACACAGTAGTACTGGGAAGACTTTGTGCAAACTTTGTAGTACAAGTAGTACTGGGAAGTGCTTTGTGCAAGCTTTGTAGTACACAGTAGTACTGGGAAGTGCTTTGTGCAAGGTTTGTAGTACACAGTAGTACTGGGAAGTGCCCTGTGCGAGCTTTTGTAGTACACAGTAGTATTGGGAAGTAGTTTGTGCGAGCTTTGTAGTGCAAAGTAGTAGTGGGAAGTAGTTTGTGCAAGCTTTGTAGTACAAAGTAGTACTGGGAAGTGCTTCGTGCAAGCTTTGTAGTACACAGTTGTACTGGGAAGTACTTTGTGCAAGCTTTGTAGTACACAGTAGTACTGGGAACGACTTTGTGCAAGCTTTGTAGTACACAGTAGTACTGGGAACGTTTTTGTGCGAACTTTGTAGTACACAGTAGTACTTGGAAGTGGTTTGTGCGAGCTTTGTAGTACACAGTAGTACTGGGAACGACTTTGTGCAAGCTTTGTAGTACAAAGTAGTACTGGGAAGTAGTTGTTGCAAACTTTGTAGTACACAGTAGTACTGGGAACGACTTTGTGCAAGCTTCGTAGTACACAGTAGTACTGGGAACGTGTTTGTGCAAGCTTTGTAGTACACAGTAGTACTGGGAAGTAGTTTGTGCGAACTTTGTAGTACACAGTAGTACTGGGAACGACTTTGTGCAAACTTTGTAGTACACAGTAGTACTGGGAGGTAGTTTGTGCGAGCTTTGTAGTACACAGTAGTACTGGGAACGACTTTGTGCAAGCTTTGTAGTACACAGTAGTACTGTAGTACACAGTAGTACTGGGAACGTGCAGCTGCAAGCTTTGTAGTGCACAGTAGTACTGGGAACGACTTTGCAAGCCTCGTAGTGCAAAGTAGTACTGGGAAGTGCTTTGTGCAAGCTTTGTAGTACACAGTAGTACTGGGAACGACTTTGCGCAAGCTTTGCAGTAGAAAGTAGTACTGGGAAGTAGTTGTTGCAAGCTTTGTAGTACACAGTAGTACTGGGAACGACTTTGTGCAAACTTTGTAGTACACAGTAGTACTGGGAAGTGCTTTGTGCAAGCTTTGTAGTACACAGTAGTACTGGGAAGTGCTTTGTGCAAGGTTTGTAGTACACAGTAGTACTGGGAAGTGCCCTGTGCGAGCTTTGTAGTACACAGTAGTATTGGGAAGTAGTTTGTGCGAGCTTTGTAGTACACAGTAGTAGTGGGAAGTAGTTTGTGCAAGCTTTGTAGTACAAAGTAGTACTGGGAAGTGCTTCGTGCAAGCTTTGTAGTACACAGTAGTACTGGGAAGTGCTTTGTGCAAGCTTTGTAGTACAAAGTAGTACTGGGAACGACTTTGTGCAAACTTTGTAGTACACAGTAGTACTGGGAACGACTTTGTGCAAACTTTGTAGTGCACAGTAGTACTGGGACGTGCTTTGTGCAAGCTTTGTAGTACACGGTAGTACTGGGAAGTGCTTTGTGCAAGGTTTGTAGTACACAGTAGTACTGGGAAGTAGTTTGTGCAAGCTTTGTAGTGCAAAGTAGTACTGGGAAGTGCTTGGTGCGAGCTTTGTAGTACACAGTAGTACTGGGAACGACTTCGCGCAAGCTTTGCAGTAGAAAGTAGTACTGGGAAGTAGTTGTTGCAAGCTTTGTAGTACACAGTAGTACTGGGAACGACTTCGTGCAAACTTTGTAGTACACAGTCGTACTGGGAAGTGCTTTGTGCAAGCTTTGTAGTACACAGTAGTACTGGGAAGTGCTTTGTGCAAGGTTTGTAGTACACAGTAGTACTGGGAAGTGCCCTGTGCGAGCTTTGTAGTACACAGTAGTATTGGGAAGTAGTTTGTGCGAGCTTTGTAGTACACAGTAGTAGTGGGAAGTAGTTTGTGCAAGCTTTGTAGTACAAAGTAGTACTGGAACGTGTTTGTGCATTTGTAGTACACAGTAGTACTGGGAACGACTTTGTGTAAGCTTTGTAGTACAAAGTAGTACTGAGAACGACTTTGCGCAAGCTTTGCAGTAGAAAGTAGTACTGGGAAGTAGTTGTTGCAAGCTTTGTAGTACACAGTAGTACTGGGAACGACTTTGCAAGCTTTGTAGTACAAAGTAATACTGGGAAGTGTTTTGTGCAAACTTTGTAATACACAGTAGTACTGGGAACGGTTTCGTGCAAGCTTTGTAGTACAAAGTGGTACTGGGAAGTGCTTCGTGCAAGCTTTGTAGTACAAAGTGGAACTGGGAAGTAGTTTGTGCAAGCTGTGTAGTACACAGTAGTACTGGGAAGTGCTTTGTGCAAGCTGTGTAGTACAAAGTACTGGGAAGTAGTTTTGCAGTACAAAGTAGTACTGGGAAGTGCTTTGTATAGTGTGGAGTGGGGAGTGTAGAGCGTGTAGAGTGTGGAATGTGTAGTGTAGATTGTAAAAAGTAAGAGTGTAAAGTGTAGAGTGTGGAGTGTGGAGTGTAAAGTATGGCGTGTGGAGTGTAAAGTGTGGAGTATGGAGTGAGGAGTGTGGCGTGTGTAGAGTGTAGAATGTGGTGGGGTGTGGCGTGTGGAGTGTGGAGTGTGGAGTGTAGTGTGTGGAGTGAGGAGTGAGGAGTGTGGAGTGTAAAGTGTTGAGTGTGGAGTGAGGAGTGTAAAGTGTAAAGTGTGGAGTGTAAACTGTAGAGTGTCGAGTGTGGAGTGGAAAGTGGCGAGTGTGGAGTGTAAAGTGTGGCGTGTGGAATGTAAAGTGTGGAGTGTGGAGTGAGGAGTGTGGTGGTTGTAGAGTGTTGAGTGGTGGAGTGTGGAGTGTAGAGCGTAGAGCGTGGAGTGAGGAGTGAGGAGTGTAAAGTGTAAAGTGTGGAGCCTGGAGTATAAAGTGTAGAGTGTGGAGTGCGGAGCGGAAAGTGTCGAGTGTGAAGTGTAGAGTGTCAAGTTAAGTGTAGAGTGTAAAGCGTAGAGTGTAGAGTGTAGAGTGTGGAGTGTGGAGTGTAAAGTGTAGTGTGCGGAGTGTGGAGTGTAAAGTGTGGAGTGTGGAGTGTGCAGTGGGTAAAGTGTGGAGTGTGGCAGGTGGTGGTGATCTCGTTGTGCTGATGATGTTGCTGTGCTGGTGATGCTGTTGTGTTGGTGATTTTGTTCTGATTACATTGCGCTGGTGATATTGTTGTGCTGGTTGTGATTTCATTGTGCTTGTGGTGATGTTGTTGTGCTGGTTAGTTGTCTCTTTGTGAACCGCACGATGCATGCAAACAAAGGTTCGTTTTCCTTTTGCAGAGGTTTGCACTCGTAGTCCAAGAACGTGAATACATTCGGGTTCGTGGCTTCCATCTTGTTTTTTTTTGCAATCAATTTTCAACCGTCCCAGCGTGTATTTCGACTCTTGCATTGTAAAGGGCGGTTCGCTCACCAATATCTGAGGCCCGGTGGCGCGACAGCACCGCAGAACAAATTCTCCCACATGTCTGCAAAATGTTGCGTCAAACTATGCCCGTGTAATGTCGCAACCTTTGAGACGGGTCGGACAATTTCAAAAACAACTGCTGGGATTTCCAATTCCCAATTTCTCGTTGTTGCAACTTGCGAAAACGAGGGCCAAACTGTTTGCGCTGTTCGAGGGCCAAAGTGTTCCGGCGGATTTGCTGACAACCTGAACTTGGGAAGAAAAATTGCCCGCCTCCTTCCTGCTGAACCTGCGTGCGACAATGAGGATAAAAATTAGCAGACGAAATCTTTGTGCATTTCGCGATGTTCGATATTTGAGCAAAAGATCATAAAGTTCCGCATCAACGATGTGGAAAAAAATACTGGAACAAATCATCAATGATATAAAAAAGGATAGAGTAGCATCCATGACGTTAGGAAGGGCCAGAGAAGATTTTAGAGGTAGGGGCAAAGATGGTAGAACTTTTGACAATTGAAGAAAAAACACTGCGGCGTAGCATCAACGGTGGACAACATTTGACAACTAAGGAGGAAACTTAGCCGTAGCAATCTGAGGAGAAGATCAGAAGACAATTGAGCAGAAAATCCTAAATTTCCGCATCGCAAAATGTCTTGTGAGACCCAAGCGAGACAAATGCTGAAAGTGTAAATCGTGAAAGGCGTGTGCAAGCGAATGAAATCGAAGTAAAACCGTAAATTGGTAAATTCATGTTCTGCGTGCATAGCATGGGCAAGAAAAGGTGGTAAAACCGTGAAAACGTAAAACCATAAAAGAGGTGTGGAAGCGAAGGAAACTAAATTAAAATCTGTACATTGGTAAATTTATATGTTTTTCACGGGCTGCGTGAACAGGAGAAAACAGCAAAACGTAAAATAGTACATACGTAAAGTATCAATGTACTACAGCGTGTGGAGGAAGAGGCGGTAAAACTGTAAAAAAGTGAATTCGTGTAAAATTGTATCATGACACTACGTGGTTAAAAATTCCAGATGCATCAATTTACCGAATGTAGCTGTCCCGAACACCGCCAAATTTACCAGTTTACCGTTTACCGATTTACCTTACCCGGGCCCAAAGAGCGGTGAAATTTACCAATTTACTTAACTTACCGTTGCCCGGAGAGCGTTCTCTCCTTGGCATCGTGCCTTACACAGTGACGGCTTAGCTTTGAAGGATCTCCCAAAAAGATTTTTTAGACATTTTTTTTTGGGGGTTTAGGACACTCTAGGATGGGGGCCTTGATTAGGTGTAGCTTTGATGCACCCGGGGGGTTCTGATGCTATAGAAATCATTTTCCGGAAACAACTCGGGCTTTATGATTTTAGAAGTTTTGATATTATTATTGTCACCTTTTCATTTTCTAGAGAATCAACATTGTGAGATTGCCGATGGACAGAACCACTTAGCGTTACTCAACTATAGTTTCAACTGGTTGAACTTAATCCACATTAAAAATGACCTGACTCCAGGGAGGATAGATTTCCTCATCAAAAAAAAAGAGAGTGAGACGTTGTGAGGGCCCGTGTTTTTCAGTGTTGTTTGGTGTTTTTCATATGTTGTGTGTTTTTTTGTCACTTACCGCATACCTTTAGTGTGATATTTATTAAGTTCATAGGATTTGTCAATTGGTACTACCTAGGTATACAGCTAGATTCATTATGTCAGTTGGTACTTCATGTATGTATTGAAATATAGGTGCTACCTAGGTATACAGCTATTGCAAAGATGGTATTTATTTATATATATATATATACATAGCACTTGGTATTTGCATTGGTGGTCTTTGCTATTGGACTGCCAGGTCGGCTTTTGGTTGACACGACAGTTCCAGTGGAACTCTTTTAGCATATGAAAGTGCAAATTCCAATCTACTGTCCCTGCTCAAGTAGTTGCAATATGTTTTTGGCATACTTCATGGTAACTTTCTGCATCGATGCACAAAACAAGGCTGCCATTCTATAGATACAATTGTTTGGCAAGGTTGCATAGGTGTTTCTTTTACTTACTTATGTGCCCTTTTAAATACCATGATAAACTTATACTGGCATAATTTAAGTTTTACCCACAGTCATGAGCACATTTACGATACTAAAATGTATGCCGTTATATTTGCAGTGACACAGCAAATTACCATGGAATATGCAGGAAAACTTCTTTTCTGAAGCAAGGGGGAAATGGAAGTGCCCTTGGAACCTGCCAACTCTTGTGATCAACTAATATTTTAAACACAGAGCTGTTACGGCATTAAAACGTAGAAGAGCACCATTGCATATGCAGGAAACATGTACAAAAATTTGTGCCTTTAAGGGCATAGGTGACTTACATGCCACCCATTCCATAACTGTATGTACTATAAAAGAAAAATGTATATATAAAATAGTTGCATCCAAAGTGCGTATGCAGCTTGGATGTGTTGACACAGCAAATGGCTTTGGTATCTGCACAAAAATGTATTGTTTTTATCACAAGAAACCCTCTAGATTTCAGTGCGTGTTTGAAGCTGCTATTTCTACTGTATATCTACTGCGCAGTTGTGGCAATGCGCTTGCATACTGGTTGAAGCCATTCACCCACTTAAGCACAAACAACACCTGAAACATTTCATACAGTATGTAGATCAAAGAGCTAAGAGCGGGAGTGAGTATTGATCAAAAGGATGGAGAAGGGACCCCTTTCCATAGGAATGCATTCTGGGAGATGTTACTTCCTAGTCTAATGTGTTGTGTCATAGCTGTTTTCTGTCCAGTTTTATAAACAGTCTTAATTCTTTTGGGTGTTGCTCATCCTGTCATAAAAGCACAGCCAAACAATTATGGTCACAAGGTATCTGCAGAGATGTGCAGTGGCATAGCAAATTATTGTGAAATATGCACGAAAAAAACCGTATGTTTGGAGAAGGGGTAGGTTGGAGTTGCCCTTGCCATCCGCCACCTCCTATGATCAAAATCAGTTGCAACCAAAGAGTCTTTATTGCAGTGAACCCTAGAAGAATTCCATTGCATATGCAACTTACATGTGGGAAATGTCTGTATGTATTGGCATGCACTACTGATTTGCACCATTCATATCATAGATGCATACAGTGGTACTACCAAGGACAATGCAAGTTCATCAGTATATATGGCTACGGTGACATTCTAAACACTTATGCGCCTTGGGTGTACTGACACAGCATATGGCTATGGCATATGCAACATCCATGGTGCCTATCTCACAAGGAGCTCTTGAGACATCAATATCTACTTGAAGATTGCTATCTTGTATTGTACTAGTACCATGCTAGATAGCAACTCTTTTCTGATCGGTCAGCCTCGTTTAGTTACAGCCGTCATTATTTACAGAACAGTGCCGTTCCTGCTCACCAGCCCAGGGGAGGGATAGCAACAAATATAATATATAGGGGGGGTCAAGCAAAAAAATAAAAATAAATAAATAAATATATATATATATATTTCGTTCTTTTTTCTCGACCCCCCATTTTTTTCTCGACCCCGCGCCCTGGAGTAGCGTCACTGAAACACATGCTTGTATAAATCCCTCAGGGGAAATGGAATAGATACGTGTATTTGATGAAATGTATACACATATACATATCCTTCCAATAGAATTCATGGAGAACAGCAAGAACATAAAGAAAATAACTAAAATTCCGCAAAATTGCAAGTATGTGATTTGTGGGCCCTGGTGGCGTCCCTTTCTGAAAAAAAAAACGCAACATTATATTTGTCTCACTGCAGTGCGTGCACCTTTTGAGGGGCAGCAATCCGAGAAAATCAATACGGAAACATAGCGCTAGAGTGCCAGGAATGAAAAGGTTCAAAATCTGATTTGCAGTGAGGACCAAATCTTCAATAATTAACCCCTTAAGAACTTGAGGGCACCTTCGCTCACAATCCTCATTGTGTTTCACATGAAGCACCTGAGAACCGCGAGGTATGCTGGACAATGCCCTATATGGTTATTATTCAATTCCACAAGCCAAAGATGGATGAACATACATCCGATTTTTTTTCATGATCCGACCCGTCATGCTTGAAGAATAATGAACACACAAAAACATATCATAACAATATCATAGTATGTGTATGACAAAAAATTGTGCTCTTACCCATACGGCATGTGTCACCTCCTCGCTATTTGCTTGTCGACATACATATTCTTGGTCATTATTCACCAGGTGTGATTTAATTATTTGTTGTAATTTTGGTTCAGCTATCGTTCCCTCGTTGATGCCTAATGTCACGATCATCTCCTTATGATTGACGTTGCGATGGCTCACGGACCTATGCTACACCTTTGACGACTCCTTTTACATCGACTCCGCTTCGACCACCATTGAGTCCCACCGATGACTTTTCTTTAAATGCATATTTCCCGCCCTACCCGCGCAGTACCACATGCAGAAACCGTCCACTCCATTTTCATCAAGAAGGTTTCCTACCCATGGTTTCTCCGACCGGATGAACTATGGATTGTTGAATTCAACTCCGAATGAAACTTGGAACTTGGCGCTCCATTGAATCCTTCTTGGCAACCCTGCGCTTGACGGACCAGGATCAAACTAGTCGCCACGTTGCAAACCAATGGCGGCATTATTACGAAGTTCCTGCACTTCATCGCTCTGTACCTCTACATGATATGACACCTGTTCTACCCCAACCCAGGCACTCCAACATCTCCTTTGGTCAACCGGTCTCGGTGATCTTGGACCACACCGGCATTTTTCAAACTTGCTGGGGCAGATCCGCTTTTCGACATTCTCAAGGTGATCTTTCGTCCTCATTGGCATTTTGGCCGTCAGGGGCTACACCGCCTGACGCTTCTTGTTTGAGACCCTCATCTTCGACTTCTTTCCCACCTACCCCACCTTTCTCCAACGACTTTCTGGCCCGCCAACCTCCAACTCTTAGTATGGAGATTTTTTTTTGATTCGAACCTGTAGTTTACCCATGCTCGGTTCCTGTTTCGACGAGTGAAAATGATTTCGAGGGTGTTTCCTTGTATTTAGTTCATGCAGCTGCCCCTTACCTTATTTCTTCCTTACATGGTCCTATTCCTTCAGCTTTCGCGTCAAACCAAAACATTTTTCCCTTCGCTTCGTGGTATTTCCCATGGCCCCATGTCCTAATCCTCGACGTCTTCACACAGTACTTTGGCTCACCACGACTGCGCAGCCTTGTTGAAACCCCACCACCAGATCGGAATATTCTTTTCCTCCTGGGCTTTCAATTCAAGATTGACAGGATCTAGCCAACCTTCGCCATCCTGACCACCAAGAGTGCAGTCCTATTCGATCAACCTTCTTCCCCAACCCCACTGGAATTGAAGAACAAGCACTCTTCTTGTGGGCACAACAGTACACACCCGCTTTTGCCCGGGCCCAAACGCTGGTGGGCTTTTGCCAGGTTTTCCCTTCGACTGTGGGCACAATGGGGTCTTGACATGCACGAGGACTGGTTAGGGATTCGCCATCAAGACTTGTATGGAGATACGTTCCAGGTGAACCCCTCTAGCACTGTGATGGGTTTGCTTGAGACCTATCGACCTGAGTGGCGTACCAAACAGTCGGACTTCATGTGCGCCCAAATCCTCCTTGCTGACGTTCGCCATCCTTTTATGCTGCGCCTTTCTTTCCATGTACGTCAACCGGGAGTTATTCTTCCCTAGTTGTTGCGAAACGTGATCCTCCATATTCTGTTAAAAATGAACCTCATTGCGGCCTATTGCGGAATTCTTTTGATGTACATTCACTTTTAACCTCTCACGACATGTTCTTTCGGCTTGAATCATGACTCCTTTGTGACCTTTCTTCGTGTTTAGGTTATTTTACCTGTTTGTCCACCACTTCTTCGATAAACATTACGCTGCCACTTCCTATGGTGATCGATTTTCCTCGGTGCTCCTGCAGCTAAACTTTGCGCTTCAGCATCACGTCCGGCGTCAAACCTGATTCAGCCATGGCGAATTTATCCTGGCCAGCCTCCTCCAAGCGACCGTCAACCGCGAATACTATGGAATCGGGCACACATATGGAACCTACATCGGGGGACGTCTCCTATACTACGAGCTATGCTCTCCCTTGGGCAGAACTGGTCACTCCACCGTGCATGACTGAAGGCACAGCGGCTCTGCCCAATCAGATTGATTTCTATCATCGCAGACCATGCTACACAGAGCAAACAGTCCATACGATTACCTTCAATAGCTACACTTGCAACGGAGATCGCCGCGAACTTTGGGTCAACGAAGTGAACAACGTCATTTTTCGGCTCACCGGAAATCATACCATGGTTCTTTCGCTATCTGATTATTGGCACTTGAGATGGAGGATCTCCTTTTGCCGACTTCCCTGAAAATCAATTTCCAGTGGATACAGTTTCTCCTACCCCAACTGTTCCTGCATTCCCTGCATTGGGCACCGGCGTCCCAGTTGATTCAATTTTTTTTTTTGCCAATTGGAGTCAGGTACTACCCCTTCTGCTCCTGCTTCCGCGATCACCAATGGCATTCCTGCAAACCAGCCACGGGCTCTTGCTCAGGGACTTCAGAGTTTGGCATCCTGGCGTCCTACTGATTCTGGTGCTTCTGAGGCAGCTTCATAGATCTCCGTGAAACAGCCATGCTACTGGTATCTTCCAACAAAGACAAAAAAACTCTGCTGGGCAGGGTGGGTGTGTGTGTGTGGAACATCTGAACAGATGTAAAACTTCTATCTCTTTATACTGTCAGTAGATGCAGGGGGGCAGTGCACGACTGACAGACGCTGCCCAACGAAGACATTGTCAGCTCGTGATGATATGGAATCTGATTAACTCGCCCTGCGAATCACTTTTTTTCCACTGGGAATGGCAAGCGGCCAAGCCAAGAACCGCAAAGCTGGATTCTATTTCAACACGGTTGTCGCGCATCTTTTCCAACTTTATCTGCACGGTATTTTTTAACGGACATGGCAAACGGCGAAGGTATTTTTTTTTTATTTTGGGGACTTTGTGGACCTGCTTCTGTTCGTGATCTTGTGTACTTGGAACTTTACGGTCAAGTTTCTGTTCATGATTTCAATTATTGGAACTTTACCTTAAAGGTTGCATACTGCCACATGGAGATCTACCTTACATGATTCATCTGGTGTAATTGCACGTTTACGGGATTCAGTTCCCAACGGATCACTCCAATGATCCAGTTCTGTTCTAGTGTGTACGTTTCTGTCTAAAAACGTCTGTGTGTAATGGTTTTTTTCGCGAGCAACGTGGTTCGTTGGGAATAAGGGATTTCTAGAACACAAGGTATGACCCTGACCCCGTCCTTGTTGGTAGCAGCTGGGAAGGAACTTTGGCATTCAGGCGCTGTGTGTCGCTTTGTGGTAGGTTAAGGCTGGTCAGGAAAAAACCAGAGATCAGTTTCTGATATGACCCAGGAACGGAGTTCGCCAGAGTTCGTCGGAGTTCGTCGGGGTTCGTCGCGGCCGAATTTGCTACGTGAAAATGGCGTTGCCAAAGTGGAAAACTGGTTATAAAAATGCGATTTTACTTTCTGCGTGCTGTTTTTCCATGCGTTTTAGGGGCGAAAATGTCAAAACACACGTAGGAAATGTTTGGACATCTTTGCGCGCAAGGTTAAGTTCATCGGAGTTTGTCGGGCTTAAAGTTTTACAGACTGCGTAAAGATCTTTACCAAAAGTGTCACGCATATTCTTTCCAAGGCCAGATTGAAACTGGAAATTCTTATTGTTCTGCTGGTCCACCTGGTTCAGTCTTATGCATTTCGGCAGACCTTATTCCCTACGAACCCGCAAGCTCGCGAAAAAACCCAGTGTGTAAAAGTGTTTGTGTGTAAAAGTGTCTGTGTGTAAAAACGTCTGTGTATAAAAACGTCTGTGTGTAAAAGTGTCATGTGTGTAAAAACGTTTGTATGTGAAAGCGTCTGTGTGTAAAGGAGCCTGTGTGTAAATGCGTGTGTGTGTGTGTAAAAGCGTCTGTGTATAAAAGCGTGTGTGTGTCTAAATGCGTCTGTGTGTGAAAAGGATGTAAAGTATCTGCGTGTCAAAATGTTTGATGTAGAAACCTGAATTTTGTACATCTTTTATATGTTGTCCCATAATATCTTGTCTTGATACTTTTCTTCTCGCCTGCTGGTACGTCCTTAATATATTGTCTTGTAATTGTAATATACTGTCTTGATATTTTAACACTAGAAGAAATTGTTCCTCCAGCTCTCGGGCCATCCGTCGTCTAGTTTTACGCCCACCACCGCTCCCCTACAAAACAATACGTTGATAGTAAAAACAAATGTCATGTTATGCTACATTAAGTTTGTTAAGCCGCCCCTCCTCTACAAAACGCTACGTTGATACCGTGAGGAGAGTCGACATGGTAAGTTATGTTAAGTGAAATTTATTTTTTTGCCTGCCACCGTATAAAATCATACGTTGGTAGTATGAGGAAGGTTGACATGGTAATTTAATTTAAGTGAAGTAGTTTTTTTTTTACGCCCCCCCCCTCCGCGAAACGCTACTTTGATAGTGCGACGAAAGTTGACATCGTAAGTTGAGATAAGTGAAGTTGATTGAATTTCCGGCCAGCCAACCCTAAAAAATAATACCGGCCCGCCGGGCCACTAGCCCACCGGTTGACCGAGCGGTCCACCTGCCACCGGCCCACCAGTCCTGCCACCGGCCAATGGGTAATCGGCCCAACCGCTCAGCGACCAACACCACTAGCACTATCGGGCCAGTGGCCGGGCCATTGGGCCGGTGGCCGGTCCGGCGAGGTGGCCGGTGGACTTGCCCGCTGCCTCCGGTGGGTCGGCCGGCCACTGCCCGCCGGCCGGCCACTGGCCTCCGCAAAAAAAAGTATACCTTTGTGTGGTCCGGAGCTAGGGAGCTAGGTATAGACACAAAGGCACACCTTTCTAGATCGAAAGGCGCACCTGGACAGGAGATCAAAATTCAAAGGTAACCCAGTGTAGAATCAAAGGGAATGTCCTTTGGAGTCCATAGTGGGGACATCAACAAAGTCAACAAAAGTAACCCTTTGTAGAAGCAAGGCTACGTAATTTTCCCGGGATTTTTCTCAGATTCCGATTTTTTTTCAGAAATTTATTGAAGATATTGCGGCAGGAAGCCAGCAAGCAAGCAATCCAGCCAGCCAGTCAGCAAGAGAGGAAGGGAGGACAGCCAGCCAGCCAGCAACCAAGCAAGCAAGCAAGCAACCAAGGGAGGACAGCCAGCCAGCAAGCAAGCAAGAAAGGGAGGGACCAGTCTGACAGATTTGTCCAGCCGTATCCACTTCGAAACTACCACGCCTCGGCACCCTATCTAGTGTGTCTAACCTATCTACTCTGTCCAATCAATCTAACCTACCTAATCTAACCAACCTACCTCATCTTTGTAATCTATCTAATCTATCTAGTCTACTATCTAATTTTTCTAGTCTACTATCTAATGTATCTAATCGATCTAATCAATCTAATTTATCTAATCTATCTATAAAATCTATCTATCTATCTAATCTAATCTAATCTAATCTTATCTTATCTTATCTTATCCTATCTATCTATCTATCTATCTATCTAGTTTACCTGGTCCATCCTTGACCCCTACTAACCTATATATATATAATTATATATATATCTTTAAATATATATATATATATCTATTAATCTATCTGCCTACCTTCCTTCCTTTCTTGCTTTCTTTCTTTCTACAAATGTATCCACTAGTTTATCTATCTATCTATCTATCTATCTGTCTGTCTGTCTGTCTGTCTGTCTGTCTAGCTGCCTATCTCTCTTTCCATCTCTTTCCATCTCTTTCCATCTCTTTCCCTCCCTCCCTCCCTCGCTCTCGCTCTCGCTCTCGCTCTCGCTCTCGCTCTCGCTCTCGCTCTCGCTCTCGCTCTCGCTCTCGCTCTCGCTCTCTCGCTCTCTCGCTCTCTCGCTCTCTCGCTCTCTCGCTCTCTCGCTCTCTCGCTCTCTCGCTCTCTCGCTCTCGCGCTCTCTCGCTCTCTCGCTCTCGCGCTCTCGCTCTCTCTCTCTCTCTGTCTCTGTCTCTGTCTCTCTCTCTCTCTCTCTCCATACCAACCTGTCTATTGATCTATCGATCTATCGATCTATTTATCGATATATCTATCGATCGATCTATTTATCTTTTATCTATCTATATATCTACCTACCTACGTACTAACCTATCTGTCTATTCATCTACTAATTTGTCTATCTACTAATTTGCCTATCTGCTACCCTGTGTATCTACTATTCTATCATTCTATCTATCTCTTGATGCGATTCGAGTCTATTCTATTCTTTTCTTTTCTATTCTATTCGATTCGATTCGGTTCGATTCTGTTCTATTCTATATTCTTTTGTTTTTTCTATTTGGTCTAGTCTAGTCTATTGTATTCTAGTCTAGCCTATTCTATTCTGTTCTGTTCCGTTCTAATTTGTTCTAGCCTATTCTAGTCTACTCTAGTCTAGCCTATTCTATCTCTAATCTATTCGATTCTATCCTGTCCTATCCTATCCTACCTAATCTAATGTCATCTGATCTATTCGAGCCTAATTTAACCTAGTCTAATCTGTCTGTCTGTTTGTTTATCTTTTTAATCTCTATCCCTATCCCTATCTCCATGTCTATCTCTATGTCTATCTCTATGTCTATCTCTATGTCTATCTCTATGTCTATCTCTATGTCTATCCCTATGTCTATCTCTATCTACCTATCTACCTATGTATCAATCCATCTGCCTATCTATCTTTCTGATCTACCTGATCTATCTGATCTATCTGATCTATCTGGTCTACCTGATCTATCTGATCTATCTGATGTATCTGATCTACCGGATCTATCTGATCTACCTGATCTATCTGATCTCTCTGATCTACCTGGTCTATCTGTTCTATCTGATCTAGTTGATCTAGTTGATCTAGTTGATCTATCTGATCTATCTGATCTAGTTGATCTAGTTGATCTATCTGATCTATCTGATCCATCTGATCTATCTGATCTCTCTGATCTTTCTGATCTATCTGATCTACTGTGGGAGGCCCAACCTCGCGCACCTCGCCCAGCAGCCGAAGGGCAGGATGGGACAGGACAGAAGACCCGCGAGGCGGCACTGTCGATGTCCATAGCAGAAGGTCCGGGGTTGGCCGCTTCCCCAATGCGCCGCCCGCGGCTGGGCCATCCGTGCCAGCGAGGGCGCCGTTGGCAAGTCCAAGTGCGCCGCTGCTGGTCGAAGAGGCGGCGCACAGGCCGCTGCCAGGTCACCTCGGCCTGGCTGCCAGAGCCCGCCAGAGCATCCAGGCGCCAGCTGAGGCGTCTGGTGCTCCCACTCCGGTGAGCATTGATATTGCGGGTGTACAGCCGCCGCCCCTGTCTGTTCAGGCGTGGCTGGGCGCAGAGCCACCAGTCTGCCGCCGCTGGACTTGCTCCGCAGTCTGTGTCTCGCCTTGCCCACAGACAGACGGCAGCTCGGAGCTCAGCGTGATCTGATCTCTCTGATCTCTCTGATCTTTCTGATCTCTCTGATCTCTCTGATCTATTTGATCTATCTGATCTATCTGGTCTATCTGATCTCTCTGATCTCTCTGATCTCTCTGATGTCTCTGATCTATTTGATCTATCTGATCTATCTGGTCTATCTGATCTCTCTGATCTCTCTGATCTCTCTGATGTCTCTGATCTATTTGATCTATCTGATCTATCTATTTATTTATCTATTTATCTAGCTAAAACCGACCTATTCTATTCTATTCTGTTCCATTCATGTCTGCTCTGTTCTATTTCGTTCTAGTCTAACCTGTTCTATTCTACTGTAGTCTAGCCTAGTCTATTCTATTCTTGTCTGCTCTGATCTAGACTAATCTTTTCTAGTCTACTCTAGTCTAGCCTATTCTATCCTATTCTATTCTCTGTTATCCTATCTTATCCTATATAGCCTAATCTAATTTAGTGTAATCTAATTTGATCTATTCATCTATTTGTTTATTTATCTATTTATCTACCTACCTATCGACCTATCTATTTAATCTAATCTAGTCAATCTAGTCCGGGCTAACATGATCTGAGCTAATATAATCTAATCTGTGCATCTATCTATTTATGCAATTTATCTTCCTATCTATCGATGTATCTATCTTTTTTTTAATTTCCGCATCTATCTATATATGTATCTATGTATTTATTTATGTATCTATGTATTAGTGGGGCATATCCTCTGAGAAGCCCTGGCAAAAAATGTATTTATTTATGTATCTATGTATCTATCTGTCTGTCTGTCTGTCTGTCTGTCTGTCTGTCTATCCATCCATCCATCCATCCGTTTTTTTTCTGTTAACTCATTTATCGATCCACCCATCCATCTACCTATCTAATCGTATCTATATCGAATAATTTGTCTGTCCGTATACCTCTGTAGACAGATTCCCAAGCCAGCATTCCCAAGCCAAATCTTGAAACTTTTCACCGATCTACTTCTTCACTGAGCGACCTCTTCGCATTCTTGTCTTCGTGCTTCCGCGCATTTCTTGTCAAGAGTAGCAATATGATCTATAAAGCTACCTCTTGGGCATCTGTTGCACTGCGTTAGCCATTTAGCAACCTCCAGCTACAATCGCAGCTACCAGGAGTGTCGCAGCATCACTCATGCTTTGCTGCGCGCAGCCGTGCCAATTAGTTTTGTCACAGCCGGTTGCAAACCCGCATAGCAGGAGCATCGCGCTGAATCGACCAACGTTTGCACAGCGCTGACGGGACGATTCCGCGCTACTCCGCGCATGGCCTTTTTTTAAAGGGTTTTTATGTGAAATCGAGCTCTCGCTACAGTGTGCACATTTTACCGACCTCATCTTCCAAAAGTGCTTCGAGACCATCTTGTTTTTAACATTTTGAAGTGCAGATCGAGCTCTCGCTACAGTCTCGTGCGCATTTTGCCGACATCATCTTCCAAAAGTGCTCAGAGGCTGTCAGTTTTTAGCATATTGATGTGCAAATCAAGCTCTCGCTAGTCCTGCGTGCTTTTTGTCGACAACTTTCCCAAATCGAGCCCCGCACCCGCGGAAACAGAGACCTTACTGCGGCGCGTTTTCACTCGTGCATTCACGTGCTAACGATTGACCTGATGATGACATGATCCTGACATGACGAACATGATGATGACAAGACTGCCCGGACATTCGTTTGTAACTCGGAAGTTTCCGAACTAAACTTCCTTTGCTGAACTTCATTCTGAAGTCTCAACTACGATTCTGGCGCTAGCCGCTAGCCCAGTGTTGAAAATTGAGATATGGAAGCATGTGTAGGTCGTGTTGCCCGCGATGGCTTGTCAGACCATGACGAACTCGAAGGCCAGGCTCCAACCTCCACCTTCCCCAACGTTTTTTTCAAAATATTTTGGTGCTTGAGGTCACGTTTTGTTGTTTGTAGCACTCCACACAAACACCTGGCTTGCACAGGCACGGATGCAGAAGGTGAGCATGTGACTTTGCTATGAGCTGTTGATGTTCTAGGTTCGTATGTCATCATATTTCATACTACATGTTTTAGATTTTTGTGCAGAAATGCCAACGTGCCAGCCAGGTTGGATCAGTGTATGGCAGCACCTCAAAGATCAGCTGTTGTTCGCGTTGTGCTGCGGCATGTCGGCTGGCCTTGTTTGAACAAGGGTGGGACGATGCGTTTTGCTAGAATGAAACGATTGTTGCAGAAATGTCATGAATGAAACCAGGTTGAAGCCGTCCACTGTTTGTTGCAGGCTGGGTGGAGCCCGATGACATATTCTGTTCAACGTCCGTGAGGGTTGGCATCGAATTGGCATAAGACATGAGAGCTTTGAGGGGGGGAACAGAGGGCTTCTGCACAGATTTTCTTTTACATTTACGGCGCTTGTTTTGTAAAGCAGTGATGTGGCGATCCCTACTTGACATTGCCACACCTTGCTGCCCCGAAAGTTCGTGCACCCGCAGCTTTTTGAGCGCTTAATTAGTTTGTGCGGCATGGTTTCGCCCTGGGCTTACAACAATTGAGCGCATTTCCGAAGTTCACCGAACCTCAGCGCAAAAGAATGCGAAGTGCTTTGCGACATTGTATTTTGGACTTAGCATTGCTTTGCAATCACGATTTGAACTTTGTGTCGAACACAGCATGTGTGTGTGTGTTTGCTGCTCTTCCCTGCGTGCTGCGCAGCACACCCTCGCCAAAGGACTGTCACCAAGATGGGTGGTACAACTTCCACCGAGACGCCCCAAGAGGAAGTGAAGGCTGGCAATCCACTTGGATTTTCCTCCATTTTTCCCAAACAGTGTGGCCACACTTGGTGGTCTCATACGTGCGCGCCGTTGTTGCTGACCCTTACAGCACAAAAGCTCCTTTATCTACGGAAGTCTCGCGCGAAACTTGGTCTTGGGATGTGTGACCGGCAAAATTTGGTGACCTTTACAGCACAAAGGCTCCTTATCTTCCGTTTTTGACGGAAGTCTCGCACGAAATGGTGGTTCGAACCTCTCGCTCAACCCTCTCGTCACTTTGGGCGTGTCGGATCGCTCTCGCTGTGGCACGGTGCGAATTTTGAGATCGCTCCCGTAACCTTCTCGTCGCTTTGCGCGGGTCTGATCGCTCTCGTGTGGCGCGGTGCTCATTTCGAGATCGCTCGAGCAATCGTCTCGTCACTTTCGACGTGTCGGATCGCGTTGCTTTGAGAGTCAAGGAGATCTTGCGCAGAGATCTTGAGGAGGTCTTTTGTAGAGAGCTTGCGCAGAGGTCTTGCCGAGGAGACCTCTTATAGGGGGATCTTGTACAGAGAGCTCTTATAGAGATCTTGTACAGAGATCTTGCCAAGAAGTCTCTTACAGAGATCTTGCCAAAAGAGGTCTTATAGAGAGCTTGTACAGAGATCTCTTCAAAAGCAAGAGACCTCCTATAGGGGGCTTGTGCAGAGATCTTGCCAAGAGACCTCTTATAGAGATCTTGTAACAGAGACATTGCATAGAGACCTGTTGAGATCTTGCCAAGAGAGCTCCTATAGAGAGCTTGTGCAGAGATCTCTGAAACAGATCTTGCCAAGAGACTTCTTCTAGGGTACGGAGAGCTCAAGAGACCTCTTTCGGAGAGCTTGTACAGAGCCTTTGCACAAAGATCGTTTGAGATCTTGCCAAGAGGTCCCTTACAGAGATCTTGCCAGAGAGCTCTTATAGACAGCTTCTGCAGAGATCTCAAAAAAAAGATCTTGCCAAGAGACCTCTTGTAGAGATCTTGTACAGAGATCTTGCCGGGACACCTCTTATGGAGATCTTGTACAGGGACATTGCGTAGAGATCTGGTGCCAAGATCCTGCCAAAGAGGTCTCTTACAGGGATCTTGCCAACAGAGCTCTTTTAGAGATCTTGTGCAGAGATCTTGCCAGGAGACCTCTTATAGAGATCTTGTGCACACAACCTGTGAAGAGAACAGGGATCTTGCTCAGAGATCTTTTATCGGGAGCTTGAACGGAGATCTTACTTTGAGATCTCCTGCAGAGATCTCTCATCGACACCTCGTAGAAATACCATTACAAAGGGATCCTGCACAGCAGCTTTTACAAAGAACCTGTCAAGGAGATCTTGCGCACGATCTTCTACAGAGATCTCCCAAAGGGAGTTTGAAGAATCTAACCTGGCATCTCTTCTTCCAGAGACCACCTTGACTGAACCCCATGCTTTGTAATCCTGTCCACCTTTCCCGTCAGAATCCTAACTACACATTGTTTGGGGCCTCTTGCCGGGAAAATTGGGAGGAGGTGCCCCTGGTTGGTTTCTTTTCGACATTGATTTGTGGTGCCCACATCTGGGAGAGAATAGTGGGCTAGCTGCTTTGTGGTGGCCAGGAGCGTGTTGAGGAGAAAACTGCGGAAACTCCAGCGGTTGAAGCTTCTGCAGCCACAGGAGTGAAGAAGGAACCGGAACCAAAGAAGAACAAAATGCCAGATAACAAAAAGAAACCGATTCCAGATGCAGGCCACAAATCCTCCCCACCCAAAGCTCCAGTGCCTCCTGGAGCACAAACTTCCGCTACACTGGCTCCAAAGCAGCCAGCGAAGGCACCTAGTGCAAAGAAGAAAGTCCAACAGGCAGGTCCTCCACAGCAGCCTGGTTTGATCACCCCGGAAAGCCAGGGAAAGAAGGGAGGCAAGGGAGAGAAAGGAGAGAAGGGCAAGGGAGGCAAGAAAGGCGGTGGCTTTCCAGGTATCCAACTTTGTGTCCGCAATTTGGTGAAGGATGCCACACCAGATCAGCTCAAGACCATGTTTTTACCCTTTGGCGACCTCCTCAGCGTGGATGTAAAGAAGAACACGGATGGAACATGCCGTGGCTATGGTTTTGTGACCTTCGCCAAGATGGAGGATGCTAAGAAGGCAATCGCGCAGATGGACAACAAACACGTGGAGGGCAAGAACTTGGTCGTGGTGCTGTCTGACCGGCAGCAGGGAACTACTAAAGCTGAACGTGAATCACAGGCCACAACAATCAAAGGTGGGAAAGGCAAAGATGCCAAGGGTGCTGAGCCCAAAGGCAAGGGAGGTGCCAAGGGAAAGGCCAAGGGTCCACCGGCCCCCCCAGCACCGGGTGCTCCAGCTCAAGCTTGGCCATATGGGCAAGCCCCGGAAGCGTCCTACCCATACAACTATGCCTATCCCATGATTTCGCCCATGGTGGCCTATGCCAACCAAGGCTACCCCAATTCGCAGCAAGCGGCTGCCATCGCCATGCAGGCACAATTGCTTCAGGCACAGCAGCAAACTATCCAATCGCCAGCAGCTTGGTACAGCAGCTTGGCAAATTCTGAAAAGGCCAAAAGATCGAAAAGGGAGGACTAAACCTACCTCAAAACATCAACCAATTGACTGACTGCTTGAAAAATTGCATCCCAACATCTTGCAACCGTTTATATACTTTGTGATGACTAATTTTAGTTTTGAGGTCAGATTCAGTGGTTCGATTGAACTTGTGCATTTGGTATTGAGACGCCATTAGTTTGTCTCTTGGTTCCAAGGTCCGCTGAACCAGATGGGTTTGCATCAACAAATGGCGCCTGGCAACGTGCCACAGTCCTCCCCACCAACGGTGTCCTTGGCTGCTGCAACACCCGGTGACTTGTCGATAATCAATGCTTCCCATGCAGGGGTAGTGTCCGGGCCTAGCCTCTTCTGGGGGACCTCATGGCTTTTGGACTTGCCATAAGAAAGAATGGATGTTCCCGGGATGTTGTATCCTCAGGTCCTCCTGCTGCGAGTGGTGAGGGGTCCAGGCCAAATTTGAATCAAGAGTACGAGGGCACTTTGAAATCAATCAGCTCCTTGCCAGCACTTTCAGCCGCTCGCTTGTCCGGCTTATCCGGTTATTCAAAAAATATTTGGTGGGAGAAGATCCAATGGTCGCTTGAAGGTGATGTTGAGCGGGAATCATCTCAGGTAACAAGAATGGATATGGCTTCATTGCGTGTGACGAAACGAAGGTAGGTGGATGGCAGTTGCACAGATATCAGATAGCTCAACGGCAGGTCTGGTGATGCCAGACATCTTGAACTGGCTCCAGGGTCAATCTGTGAAATTGTTCCTCAATTTTTTTTGGGGGCATTTGCTTGTCACTAATCTGGTCACTAATCTGGACCAATGCTGCAGTGATCTGCAGTGAATTCGCTTGGGAGGTTCACTATAAGCGCGATGTCTTTGTGGATTCGGCGCTGCTCCCGGAAGGAATTCAGGCAATTTTGACATGACTGTGTCTTAAATGTCTTAAATGTCTTGACAGTTCATGTCAAGTGTGTCAAAACTCACCACATTGTTCCTCAATGTTTTGGTGGATGCTATTTGATGACACGTTTGAAATTCTGTTGTCATTTCCAAGCACAGGTGAACGACAAGGCTGGAGTTGAGGGATGTGGTCACCATGTTCAGGATGTGAACAGCCATTCAGTTTTGCATTTGCTTTAGCAACATGCAAGTAGTGCCTGTTGGGGGCTGTGAATGTGTAAGGTGACGTTTTCGTTGGCTTTGAGTGAGAAGGGCCATCCGCGCGCAACCTCCGTCAAGTTGGTTGGGCAGGCCGTCAAATAGTTTCGGAACCTTATTTTTGTCCAGAACCCCTAAAACTGGGCAACAGTGGGGCGAAAGTGCGATGTTCAGGTGTTGGCGGCCCGCTGAGTGAGCCCCTTGCGGGCACGCGATTGCTGCTATCAGGGAGCAGTTTTGCCACGTGAGTTCACAGACACAGGGTTTGAAAATGCAAGGAAACCAATCTTTTCCACGCCGAAAGTCAAATCTTTCGGGGACACACATTAATTCGTTGCAGTGGAATTTGGGCCATCATTGCTACACGCACACATGTACATACACACAATATACATATGATAAAGCCTATGAAGATGAAGTTCTCCGCGCAAGAGTCAGCAGCAACGGAAAATTCTGGGAGTACTTGATGTTATTCGGATTTGGAGCCGTGAAATCCAAGAAGTCGGTTCTAAACAGGAGGGTTCGATGTTGGTAGATCGGCGCTCCAACTATAAAGCAGAAACTGCTCCCTGATTGGCATACTTTTGGTCGGACTTTGTTCAGTTCAGTCCTTCCATCTTTGCTCCAATGGCTTCGCTGGTTCTTTGCCGTGGGTCTTCTCGGTCCCACCTATGCGCTTGTACAGGTATTTTTTTCAAATCATTCGGGTTTTGCAGGACCGTAGCTCGCTACTCCTGAGGACCATATCTTCAATATAAGGTTCCAGAACGTGATTGCTCCGCTCGGCGTCTTGCGTGACAGGGATTGCCAGCCTGGAGTGGCTGTTCATTTCTGGTCAGTTTCTTTGGTAACTTTGGCTCGGTCTCTTTGTCTTCCAAGGGCTCTCGAAAGCCAAATTGTGCAGCACACAGCTGCACGAATCTTTGCTCCAGGGTTAATTAGGTTACCAAGGTTCTGTATAGCTGCGTTTCTGTACAGCTCCAAACCAAGGCTCAAATCCTGCATGTCTTTGGGCTTTGGTGAAAGCGACAGAGACTGCAGCAGCATGAGTTTGGGCCTGTCCCTTTGTGATACGGCTTTTCACGAATTTTCACGACCTTTTTGTTCCCTGAGAGGCAGTCCGGCTCAAGTGCTTTCGTTTTGGAACAGTTTGAGTCGGCATGATGTACCTCAAGTAGATTTCTTTGTGGCCACGCTTGGGTGAACCACTCCGTACACCCACAGAATCGGCTTAGGCTCAAATGATGCCGGTGCGCATTCGAAAAATCCTGTGATCGAAATACTTCCTGTGCTAAGCCGAGTATGGGCACAGTGTTATTCGAAGCTTTGCCTGAAGTGTTGAAAAGCACAGAATTGCACGAAATCTGGCAAATTTCACCAGTGTATCGTTGCTTTTCACGACCTTTTTGTTCCCTGAGAGGCAGTCCGGCTCAAGTGCTGTCGTTTTGGAACAGTTTGAGTCGGCATGATGTACCTCAAGTAGATTTCTTTGTGGCCACGCTTGGGTGAACCACTCCGTACACCCACAGAATCGGCTTAGGCTCAGGCATTGTGTGACTCAAAGTGATGCCGGTGAGCATTCGAAAAATCCTGTGATCGAAATACTTCCTGTGCTAAGCCGAGTATGGGCACGGTGCTATGCGAAGCTTTGCCTGAAGTGTTGAAAAGCACAGAATTGCACGAAATCTGGCAAATTTCACCAGTGTATCGTTGCTTTTCACGACCTTTTTGTTCCCTGAGAGGCAGTCCGGCTCAAGTGCTGTTGTTTTGGAACAGTTTGAGTCAGCATGATGTACCTCAAGTAGATTTCTTTTGTGGCCACGTTTGGGTGAACCACTCCGTACACCCACAGAATCGGCTTAGGCTCAGGCATTGTGTGACTCAAAGTGATGCCGGTGAGCATTCGAAAAATCCTGTGATCGAAATACTTCCTGTGCTAAGCCGAGTATGGGCACAGTGTTATGCGAAGCCTTGCCTGGAGTGTATCGTTGCTTTTCACGACCTTTTTGTTTTCTGAGAGGCAGTCCGGCCGGCTCAAGTGCTGTCGTTTTGGAACAGTTTGAGTCGGCATGATGTACCTCAAGTAGATTTCTTTGTGGCCACGCTTGGGTGAACCACTCCGTACACCCACAGAATCGGCTTAGGCTCAGGCATTGTGTGACTCAAAGTGATGCCGGTGAGCATTCGAAAAATCCTGTGATTGAAATACTTCCTGTGCTAAGCCGAGTATGGTTACGGTGTTCTGCGAAGCTTTGCCTGAAGTGTTGAAAAGATTTGAAAAGCACGAACAGCACCAAAGCAGCAGTCACATTTCACCAGTGAATCGTCTTACAACTGTTATTTCAAGGTTCAGCTCGAATACGTTTAATAGTTGAAGCCCGTTTTGGTTTGTTTTCCTTTGCTTTCAGGCAAGGCGTATTTGACCAAGGGTCTTGCATTTTGCACAGGCATGTTTGATGGAAGGAATTGTAAAAAGCTTGCGGTTCGGCGCATGATAGCAGGAACATGTCCAACTTCGCCCATGCAGCAAATGCATTGCAAATGCAGCATCTGAGCTTGGCGGCCTGGAAAGGGCGATAGTCGGCGATAGTTGCTCGATTGCAGCCTCGAGGCCGGGAAGTTGAATGAGTATATAGATTGAGTACATGTGCTTGATCCGTCAGGAATGTGACATGTGACATACTTCAATCATCTTCAATCATGTTCAATCCAGCTGTACACGTGATTACACGAGTACCCCAGAGCTCAGCCACCCCACTCCCGGATCTTTCGTTTCTCCGCTGGGACAGATGGTTTTATGGTAGGCCGTGGTTCTTTTAGTTGCCGGAGAAGTCTTGTGGGCATACTTATATATTTATATAAGATCATCACTTATTACGTATCTTTAAATCATATATTTGCCGTACGCCATGTACTATCATGTGCTTCTCCTTTGTGATATGATTTTTCCTCTCTGTTTGCGATATATTTATGGTGATATCTATGTGAGCCAAGTGTGATACCCTGACTGTGTGTGCGTCCTGCAGTTTGATGGTTCAAGAGGTCTTCAATTGTTCGAATCATGGCCAAGAGGTCTGCAGATGCCAAGGGCTCTCCAAAGCCGAAAGCCATGAAAACAGATTCAAATGCCTCCAAGCTGGAGCCGCTCCACCAATTGGTTGACTTGGCACCAATTGGGGAGATGTCCAAGTCCATGTTGCTGAACATGGCTCCATACTCTTTGGTGGATTCGCCTCATGAGTTTCAGCTAAAAACGAAAGAAATGCTGAAAGGAGTTTCGAGCTCAGTTGGCTGAGATGTGACTGCTTGAGAAAACAATATATATAGTCACTAGCATCTCTCTTCCGTGTCTGCAACTGAGGTTGTGGATATGGTGGACAAGGACCACGCGGAAAAGTTTGAAGAAGCTAAAGCGAGTCTGAAGTCGAATCAGTCGGAGTTGGAAGAAGCCGCTAAGACAGTAGCCACTACAGGGGAAGAGGCTACTGCCGCGAAGACCGTGAAACAGGAGAAAGCTGAAGCTCTGCAGACGGCCAAGAAGGAGGCCGGTGGATGTGGGTGCCACGTGGCCAACTCGGGTCCAAGATGGTCCAAGATGGTCCAAGAAACACAAAAACTAAGGTGGCAATTTTTGAGGCGTGATGAATGTTGGTACCAAATTGCGCAGGTCTCTACCGCCAAGGAAGAGGTGGCTGCTGCGAAAAGCAAGGAAGAGAGTCTTGAGACAGAACGTGCTGCAGTGGTGGCAGAGGGCGCTGAGTACGAAGGAGTTCTTGAAAAGGAATGGGCAGTGCTGAAGGCGTGTGAATGAGACGCCACCATTTCAGCTGTTGCACCTTTCAGCTTTGCACAACTTAAGTGACCATTGATTGCGGTGTCAAATCTATGCAGATCTTGGATGATTTTGGATGTTTCATGTCTCAGCCTTTCCATCCCTTGAAACAACCAGGCCGGTAGCCTGGATGGGAAGAAGTGGCGCGAACGGGCCAAGCACATCGACTTCGTCCTGAAGATGTTGGAGCCTGCGGGCCTCGATAGCGCCTTGGCGGGTGCACTGCCCATTGCCTTCAAGACGAAACCGGCTGAGCGCGGCCCCTTTGCAGAGAAGGCCAGGTTGTGCTGGGCTACTGGGCTGGAGATGGGCTAATGATGGAGAGTAGGAAGCCATCAGAAATTGGATGAGGTTGGTTCCTGGGACATCCTGGGACTCTGGAAGTTAGACGTTTTGTTTTTGTTGAGTAGGGGCTATAATGGCCACGTGACAGTAGCTCAGTAGCTGGATGGTAGCTTCTATGTTTGCATGAATTTGCGATGTGGATTTGCGCTCATGCCTGTGTCAATGTTGCCAGGCCATCACCTATGCAGAGGCTGGGACTGTTTCGGACTTGGCATTCGGAATGGCAACCCAATATATCGCCACTTGCAATTGCAATCGATAAAGCCCAACCAGGACCTGCTGCAGAAAGCGGTCATCAAGTTGAGAGAGAGGCTCAACGGCTTTGAAGCCGAGGTGCTTCTTGGGCTGGACTGCTACTCGCTGCGACATGCTGCGACCCAGAACCTAAGTGGTACCGACAGTCCTGCAGGCTTCTGCTCGCGCCAAAGCTGTGGCAGATGCGGAAGACGTTCTTCAGGCTGCTCTCAAGACAGAGGAGCAGAAAAAGGCGAGGCGTGTGGCTGGCACTGATAGGCAACTCAAAGTTTTTCCCGCTGTGGCTTCTCTATATTGTTCCAGCTACCAATCATAACCTACAAGACTTGCAACCACCTATGACGGGGTTCTGTCAGCGTTCTCCTAATTCTCAGACCAGAAAGTGGGGATGACCCACTGTACGCTGGCCAGGAAGAGTACCAAGCGGCACAGGAGAATGAATCGGAAAAGGCTGGACTGTGGCAGCGCTTGGAAAAGCTTCACATTTGTTCCATGATGTGCCATGGTTGAAAGTTGAAAGACACACTATTTTCGGATATTTGGGGATGGGGGCCCGGAGGGGGGGATCTGTGCACGCACTGTAACGATTCCCTTTATGGGATGGATGACCATACCACGTATACCATCGTCTGACCGTGGCGGCAGGCCTTGGCCCTCAGCAGTGCAAAGAAAACCGAGAAGGCACTCGGCCCCAAAGTCAAGAAAGCTGAAGCTGCGCTGGCAGAAGCAGAAAGTGGACTTGAAGAGGTGGGCGATTTAGCTATTCCAAAGTCTTCAAAGTTTAGCTGTCAGAAGTTTGCCCAAGAATTCTTGGTGCGACAGGTTCGAAAGTTGACGGCCGAGTTCAAGCAGCTCATTGAGGTGGGCCAAATGGATTGGGACAGAGACGAGGGTTCGAGTGGCAAGGTTTGGTTGATGCGTTTGGGCCAGAGACGGCCGCACATGTTTGAGGAATTTCAATGGGCCCGTGAAATGTACACCTGCCTGTGCATATGCAGCAGCGGCGCGCACATGTTTTTACCAACAGATCTCAGATCAGAATGTTTTTGATTCCTTATAACTCCAGCAAAAGGGCGGCTGGATTTTGTCACATGATCAGGCGGGCCGGTTTCTCAAAATCTACTGTAGATGGGAACATATGAATGAAGCTCAGTTCCAGACAAACATTTCTATTGTAGACAGCTGAGAAAAAAGCGAATACCCTCGCGGATTTTCATAAGCAATTTCTGCGCAGCATTTCTCAACTGCTTCGAGCTGTTATGAAGGATTCTGCAAAATGCATTTCAAAGAATCAATGAGAAAATGCTTGCAAAAAGATCAAGGAAAGCGATGTTGATGGATATCTGGATATTAGAACTTTTGTAGAGATGACCTTTGCCGTGCGCGACACTTGTTTTTGAACACCCAAGTCCTCAACATCGGCAGTAGGTCAGTCGCACCCAACAGAAACATCTTATTTGAAACGTTGGAATCAACAGATGCCAGGTAGAGCAAACAATGCGTCATGCCAATTCACCTCAGAAAGGGTGACCACAATTGAATTGTGAACCGTCCCACGGCCTGCAGCATACAAACACAGAATTGAGAGAGAGAGAGAGAGAACTATAGTATATATGATAGTATATGTACATACCTAGATGTTCCTGAGGGTCTCGCTTTTTTTGCCCCTTAGCCCAAATCCGCCTTTTATCTAAGAGGTGTTGTTTGACTTTTGGAGCGTTCGTAGATTTGACGCCAGTTTCCTGTTAAAGTTCGAAGATGTTTCAGGGGCAAGGCTGAACAACTAACTAATCACAGAACCCTCGTTGCCGGGTAAAGCTGTGCTCATGGGCTGCTGCATGAAGCAGTTGCGCAGAGTATGCATCATATATAAGACGATATTATCGAAGGAAGTTTGGAAGTCAAACTTCCGACAATATGGGCAGATGGAAAAGCAGAGGTGGGAAGAGTCAGAGAAGATAAGAGCAGAAGAGAGAAGATCAGAGAAGAGAAAGAGTGAGAAGAAAGAAGATGCAGGTGCGAGAAAATGTAGAAAAGTTGTGACTCACTGTGTTTTCCAATGATTTATGGCCGGAGGGTCGAAAAGTAGGCTCGCTAAAGCGGCGGGTGCAGAGCCATGTGGCCAGATGAGAGATGAAAAATTGCACGCCGTTGTGGCGCGAAGCACATTTCCAAGGCGAAATGTACAAAACACTTCAGTGTCGGAGCGCTTTTGGAAGTTGAGATGTCGATGAAATGCGTTCCATTGTGGCGCAAAGAACATTTCCAAGTCAAAATGTACAAAGCACATCAGCTCCAGACCATTTTTGGCAGTTGAGATGTCGCAAAAGTGCACGCCGTTGTGAAGCGAGTACATGTCGAAGTCAAAAGCGGAAAAGATGACAGGTTCGGACCACTTTTGGATGTTCGGAGGTCGTTCGGCGCAAGGGATTCTGCACCTTGCCAAAAGTGAGAAAAAGTGAGGTTTGTCGCACTTTCAGAAGCATAGGCAGGCATGGGAGATTTGAAGAGGACCCATGGCAGGCGCAATACAAGAGACATGTTCATCAGAGATGTTCGGAGGTCAGGCGCTGATTTCCTGAGAGGGGTTGTATTTTGGAGCGTGGGATCTTCAGGTTTGCTAAGATGATCTTGCGTGACAGGTGCAGCACTTTGTATGACCTGGCTTCACTTTTTCGTGGCAGGCGCGATGCTTTAGAGACATGGAATGGACAAATCGCAAAACGCATTGGCACGAGGCTGTCAGCTCTGCACTCAATTTTCCATTATTGAAGGAAGTCTCGCAGAATTGCTTCGTTTTTGACGTTATCAAGTCTTGCACGCTTTCGTACATGTCTTTTCTGACAGTAATCCTCCACACTGGTCACGTTGTGATCTGCCGGGGTCAAAAGAAGTGCGACGCCGCGGCCTTGAAGATGATGTGCCCACACAAGGCACGGCTTTGGGTGCAAAAGCTTTGAGACAAATAGATAGGTAAAATGGTCAGATAGATGGATGGATGGATGGATGGATGGAGGGATGATGGATGGATGGAGGGATGATGGATGGATGGATGGATGGGTGGATGGGTGGATGGATGGATGGATGGATAAGTTCCATGCGTTGATAGGTAGACAGGTAGATAGGAAGATAGGTACGTAGATAAATAAAACGATGGATGGATGGACAAAGATGGATAGAGTCGGATAGAGGTAGAAAGATAGATAGAAAGATAGACAGGCAGACAGACAGACACAGAGACAGACAGACACAGAGACAGACAGACACAGAGACAGACAGACACAGAGACAGACAGACACAGAGACAGACAGACACAGAGACAGACAGACACAGAGACAGACAGACACAGAGACAGACAGACACAGAGACAGACAGACACAGAGACAGACAGACACAGAGACAGACACAGAGACAGACAGACACAGAGACAGACAGACAGACAGACAGACAGACAGACAGACAGACAGACAGACAGACAGACAGACAGACAGACAGACAGACAGATAGATAGATAGGCAGACAGACAGACAGACAGACAGACAGACAGACAGACAGAGATATAGATAGATCGACCGATAAGATAGATGAGATAGATAAGATAGATAAGATGGACAAGATAGATAAGATAGATAAGATAGGTTGGTGTAGATAGATAGATAGATAGATAGATAGATAAGATAGATAAGATAGATAAGATAGATTAGATAGATTAGATAGATTAGATAGATTAGATAGATTAGATAGATTAGATAGATTAGATAGATTAGATAGATTAGATAGATAGATAGATAGATAGATAGATAGATAGATAGATAGATAGATCGATAGATAGATAGGTAGATAGGTAGATAGGTAGATAGGTAGATAGGTAGATAGATAGATAGATCGATAGATAGATAGATCGATAAGATAGATTAGATAGATTAGATAGATTAGATAGATTAGATAGATTAGATAGATTAATAGATAGATAGATAGATAGATAGATGGATAGATGGATAGATGGATAGATGGATAGATGGATAGATAGATAGATAGCTAGATAGGTAGATAGGTAGATAGGTAGATGGAAAGATAGGTAGGTAGGTAGATGAGTAGATAGGTAGATACTGTAGGTAGGTAGATAGGTAGGTAGGTAGGTAGGTAGGTGGGTAGATAGATAGTGAGAGAAAGAGAGAGAAAGAGAGGAGACTTAGAGCCTCAGCCACCTTTTAGTCCATCAATCGGTTCGCTCTGCCATCCGTGATTCACAGCAGCCAACCTCTCCTATGTGTTTCATATTTTTGAAACTTCTGCTACCGCCTTGTGCGGTACTACTGGTAAGATACCGTTTTTGTGTGACAGGATTTTCCTGGCACGACACGGTTATCATGGCATGATCGGCTTACCATCAGCTGGTGCGACGGCGACGAATGACACTTTTGTTATGGCATGAACAGTTCTTGATCACAAAACCCGGGATCATCTAATTACTGGTCTGATAAGGTATGGCATAACAAGGTTTCATTTTATGCCAAAATCCTACGCTTTTAAAAGGCGTAATTTGCCGGGTAAAAGGCGTAATTTGCCGGGAAAATAGCGTAATTTGCCGTAATTGGGAA